>BLSH010276114.1:513298-535476 GCA_018402905.1 Glandirana rugosa | reverse complement strand
GGATCTCTGAATGATCCAATGTTGACCTCAATGACTAATGATGATAAATAGAATCCACCTGTGTGTAATCAAGTCTCCGTATAAATGCACCTGCACTGTGATAGTCTCAGAGGTCCGTTTAAAGCGCAGAGAGCATCATGAAGAACAAGGAACACACCAGGCAGGTCCGAGATAGTGTTGTGGAGAAGTTTATAGCCGGATTTGGATACAAAAAGATTTCCCAAGCTTTAAACATCCCAAGGAGCACTGTGCAAGCGATAATATTGAAATGGAAGGAGTATCAGACCACTGCAAATCTACCAAGACCTGGTCGTCCCTCTAAACTTTCAGCTCATACAAGGAGAAGACTGATCAGAGATGCAGCCAAGAGGCCCATGATCACTCTGGATGAACTGCAGAGATCTACAGCTGAGGTGGGAGACTCTGTCCATAGGACAACAATCAGTCGTATACTGCACAAATCTGCCCTTTATGGAAGAGTGGCAAGAAGAAAGCCATTTCTTAAAGATATACATAAAAAGTGTTGTTTAAAGTTTGCCACAAGCCACCTGGGAGACACACCAAACATGTGGAAGAAGGTGCTCTGGTCAGATGAAACCAAAATCAAACTTTTTGGCAACAATGCAAAACGTTATGTTTGGCGTAAAAGCAACACAGCTCATCACCCTGAACACACCATCCCCACTGTCAAACATGGTGGTGGCAGCATCATGGTTTGGGCCCGCTTTTCTTCAGCAGGGATAGGGAAGATGGTTAAAATTGATGGGAAGATGGATGGAGCCAAATACAGGACCATTCTGGAAGAAAACCTGATGGAGTCTGCAAAAGACCTGAGACTGGGACGGAGATTTGTCTTCCAACAAGACAATGATCCAAAACATAAAGCAAAATCTACAATGGAATGGTTCACAAATAAACACATCCAGGTGTTAGAATGGCCAAGTCAAAGTCCAGACCTGAATCCAATCGAGAATCTGTGGAAAGAACTGAAAACTGCTGTTCACAAACGCTCTCCATCCAACCTCACTGAGCTCGAGCTGTTTTGCAAGGAGGAATGGGCAAAAATTTCAGTCTCTCGATGTGCAAAACTGATAGAGACATACCCCAAGCGACTTACAGCTGTAATCGCAGCAAAAGGTGGAGCTACAAAGTATTAACTTAAGGGGGCTGAATAATTTTGTACGCCCCATTTTTCAGTTTTTTATTTGTTAAAAAAGTTTGAAATATCCAATAAATTTCGTTCCACTTCATGATTGTGTCCCACTTGTTGTTGATTCTTCACAAAAAATTACAGTTTTATATCTTTATGTTTGAAGCCTGAAATGTGGCAAAAGGTTGCAAAGTTCAAGGGGGCCGAATACTTTCGCAAGGCACTGTAGCACTGCATAGAGCACATCAATTTCTGATTTCCCCAGGTCTTTGGCAGGATCAACAGTTATTTTTGAAGATCTTGAACAGATATAAAAGGAGCAATTAAGAGAAGTTCATTATTAGGGTTCACACACCCTTTAGTGAACAAGAAAACAAGAATATTAGTAATTTCTGTTTGTGATATAGTAAAGATATCCATACAGATAGTTTTCCCCCTTCATACAGTGATTTTACACCCCTAAATTGGTAATAGGCTGCAATTTTTTCTTCTGCATGTTTTACCACTTACCTACTGGGCACTTTTACCCCCTTCCTGGCCAGGCCAATTTTCAGCTTTCAGCGCTGTCGCACTTTGAATGACATTTGCACTGCACTGTACCCATATGAAATTTTTATAATTTTTTTTACACAGAGATTTCTTTTGGTAGTATTTAATCACCACTGGGTTTCTTATTTTTTGCTAAATAAACAAAAAAAGACTGAAATTTTACAAAAAACAAAAACCTTTTTCAAAGTTTGTTGAAAAATTAAGCAAACGGGTAATTTTTCTCCTTCACTGATGTGCGCTGGTGAGGTGGCACTGATGGGCTCTGATAGGCTGCACTAATTGGGCACTGATGAGGCAACACTGATGGGCATTGATAGGCTGCACTGATAAGGCAACACTGGTGGGCACTGATGAGGAGTCACTGATGAGCCTGCACTGATAGGCAGCACTGAAGGGCAGCGATAGGCGACACTGATAGGTGGCACTGGTAAGCGGCACTGATAGGTAACACTGATGAGGAGGCAATGATGGGCACTGATTGACAGCACTGATGGCCACTGATAGGTAGCACTGACGGCCACTGTTGGGGCTGCACTGATAATCAGGACACTGGTAATCAGAGACCTGATTATCAGTATAGATGTCCCTTTCACACAAGCTCTCCTCTTGCTGTCAACGCGAGGAACGGAATGCCTATAACCGGCTTGTTACCCCGATCTGTGATCAGCTGTGTCCCAAGGACGCGGGCACGATCACGGGAGGACGTCATATGATGCCCCCCTAGAATTGGTTGACCGCACTGTAGCCGTCATTCGGCTATAGCGTGCTCAGGAAGTGGTTAAGTTATAATGTGCTAGTATGCACCACATACTAGTACAATATGGCAGACTTGCCTGTCAAAGGGAGCCCTCCAGTGCTGCGCTGTCACCCCTCCTGCTGGTCCTGAAAGCTTCCCTTATCATCCGGTCTTCTTTCCAGGTTCTGTCTATTTAGTGTTTTGAATGGCCGGGCCTTGATGATGTCACTCCCACGCATGTGCACGGGAGTCACATCACCATGGCATAATGAGGGGGCCATAACTGTGTTCTGAGCTGCACATGCGTGGTTAGAGTACATTACCGTTGACAGGCCGGGAAAAGCATTTATGACAGAAGAGACCACAAGGTTTCAGGCAAACAGCTACATAAAAAGATAAAATACACCTAAGGGAATTGTGTTACCTGCCAAAATATTTGTATTCTTGTCCATGTTATTCAGAAATGTACACAGCCTCCTCACACAGTATAGCCAGCTGGATGACACCACATCCACTGTTACAGTTATAAACGGTAGAAGAGGTACAGTTATGTTCTTTCTTCACCTCTGCCCGCTGACTGGACAGTGAAAGAGCAGCAGAAACATTATGAGGTCATCCCTCTGCTTACTCTGCTCTCTTCTTCCTTGTCAGCTCATTGGCTCTCCCTTGTGCTCCTCCCTCTCCCAGGCTCATGATTGCTGCATAGGGGATTGCAAGTTGCTGATACCAAGTCAAATTGAGTTACTTACACTTGATGCATTTTACACTCTAAATGATTTATTAATGAATACATAGCTGCATTAATGTGTGTCTCTTTTATCTGCCTGGAGCTCAGGTTCAAATGTGTGCAGCAACGAAGAAGGTGTTCTCATCCAATGAATGAATGAAGAGAAGCCTGCTAGAAATGTGCACATTTGCTTATTTCCTACCTCTTCTCTGATATCTTTGTAAGTATCCATGCATACTTACATGTGGAGCCAAAAAAACATAAAAAGCAACATATAAAACAATCTCAGTACCTGTAATAAAGATGGCCCTGATATGCATGAATATTTTAATACCTTTATAGAAAGAAAAAAAATGAATAATTAAAATGACTGAAGGTGAGGTCACTAAACTATTAGGAGGTTGAAAATTCAAGTGATGTTTGAACCAGCACAGTCAGCATTTCCATGCCACTGAGCTACCTATTTATAATTCAGGATTCATACAATTCATACAATTATACGCAGAGGAACATAGAAGGACGCTTTGTGCTCCCGGTTTCTTTCCAGATAGTAAATGACTACTAATGTTTATTCAAATGTAGTCTGGTTGCCAAGAACTCTGTCTTGATCCTGTCTTTTAATATTTGGATGGCTGGGCGGTCACTGGCAAGTATTAAGATTTAAAATTGTTTGCTTGGCTCTTTTCCCTTCCAAAGTGAGGTTTTAAAGTCTTGTTTTTTACATTTCATCTTGAGATAAAAAGAAAGACAGTCTGAGAGGCTGACTACAATAAGAACCCACAGCATTGGTGTCAGTGACCACAATAATAACCCCCTGCATTGGTGTAAGTCTTTGGCGTGTGCACAGGGTTTGCCGGTCGTGCCTGGGAACACCCTTAGCACCCTGTATGGTGATGATTCCCCCTGCTTCCACTGCAGTGCTGCCAGCTTCCCTCTTCTCAGAAGTGTAAATATTTAATCAACTGGCTTTTCTTTTCTGAATGAACATGGCGAGTGATCTGTATCACTCCTGTGTTCATTCTTAACTGAAGCAAAGTTGCATTGGTGTCAGTCATAGGCGTGTGCACAGTGTTTGCCGGTCGTGCCTGGGAACACCCTAAGCACCCCGTATGGTGATGATTCTCCCTGCTTCCCCTGCAGTGCTGCCAGCTTCCCTCTTCTCAGAAGTGTAAATATTTCATCAACTGGCTTTTCTTTTCTAAATGAACATGGTGAGTGATCTGTATCGCTCCTGTCTTCATTCTTAACTGAAGCATAGTAAACCATGTTTACTGCAGGCTGCAGAGAATAGGACTGGGGAATCTCTGTCCTCAGTTACTTTCTTTGTCTCAAAGGTGGGGCATCAGGGGTCTGTTTAGACCCTTGATATTTTATCAAAGCCCCATAACGGGGCTCCTAAAAAAAATGTAAAAAATTAATAAAAATAATGTTGTAAAAAATAATGAAAATGAAAAACTACGCACACCGTCCACTGTCCTACTGACACCAATCTTTGCTCTACTGACACTGTCCACTGCTCTGCTGATATACACGCATGTGTGTTTGTGCTCTGGGATGCACACCCTAATGCAATAGGCTGCGCACACCAATGGTGTCGGTGGATGCAATAAGAAACCACAGCATAGGTGTCAGTGACTGCAATGATAACCCCCAGCATTGGTGTCAGTGTCAATTATGTTGTCACCCCGCCTGCACTGGTGCCCAGTAGCAGTGCTATTTGACCCACCCCATCGGTGGTCAGTGGCAGTGTGTTTTAACTTACCCACCGCATTGTTGAAGAGCAGTAGCAGTGAAATGTAATCCCGTCTACCAGATTACACACTCTTGTGCCACTCTTTCTCTTCCTAACAAGGCCAGGACTATATCTTGTACTGTGAGCTCCACCTGACATTACTGTCTATTTCAGACTGCTGTTCTGCAAGGTGCACAGGTGCCCAACAGGCAGTTGACCCAGTCCAGGACATTGCAGGCCACACACAGAGAGCCAAAAGCCCCTGTGTTGGGCACCAGAGTGCTCAGAGCACACACTTACCAAAACAGATGGTCTTCCTAAATGATGTAGTAAAACAGTCACCTATTTGTATTTTAGCATGTTCAGCAAAAAAGAATTATATAGCAAAATGAACAAATACATAAATATAAGGTCTTTTCAAAACTAAGAAATGAGTGAAGTCAGGACCGTGTCATATTAACCGCTTGGCGACCAGCCACCACCGATATACGGCGGCATGATCCCGCAAATCGCCGTGCCGGTACAGCGGTTCCTTTAAGGGATCTAGCGGGCGCACGCACGCCGCCGGAGCCGCGATGTCTGCTGGCCACCCGCTATCGCTCCTCAGAGAGCCAGAACAGGGATCTGTCAATGTAAACAGACAGATCCCCGTTCTGTCAGAGGATTAGAGAGAGATCGTCTGTTCCCAGTGATCGGGAACAGTGATCTCTCTCCTCCTCCAGTCAGTGCACTCCCCCCCACAGTTAGGAACACCACCCAGGGAACACATTTAACCCCTTGATCACCACTAGTGTTAACCCCTTCCCTGCCAGTGTCATTTATACAGTAATCAGTGCATTTTTATAGTACTGATGACTGTATAAGGCCCCTTTCACACGGACGTTCCGTTCAGGTACGTTTTTTTCAGGCGGACCTGAATGGAGCCTCTATGGAGCAACGGTTGTCAGTGGAGACATGTCCGCTGACACCCGATGCTCTTCCGATCTGCTCCACTTCCGTAAAGTGTGACAGAGGAAAACCTTATTTTTCCATCTGTCTGTGGATCGGATACCAATTTACAGATGGATCTGTTGTCATCCGATTTCCCATAGGAGAGAGCGAGGGCTCTGACGGATCCGTCTCTGCACAGAGAACGAAGACGGATCCGTCATCCGTCGGCTCAGCGGGGATCAGCGGAGCAATCCCCGCTGAGCAAAACGGAGCGTGCACACGGTCACGTCCGTGTGAAAGAGCCCTAAATGTCACTGGTTCCAAAGAAGCATCCGATCAGTCCGCCGCAATGACGCAGTCCCACTAAAAATTGCAGATCACTGCCATTACTAGTAAAAAAAAAATAATAATAAAAATTCCATAAATCTATCCCCTATTTTGTAGATGCTATAACTTTTGTGCAAACCAATCTATATACGCTTATTGCGTTTTTTTTACCAAAAATATGTAGCAGAATACATATCGGCCTAAACTGAGGAAGAAATTCGTTTTTTTTTTTACTTATTTTGGATATTTTTTATAGCAAAAAGTAAAAAATATTGTTTTTCTTTCCAAAATTGTCGTTCTTTTTTTGTTTATAGCGCAAAAAATATAAACCGCAGAGGTGATCAAATACCAGCAAAAGAATGCTCTATTTGTGGGGAAAAAAGG
This sequence comes from Glandirana rugosa, assembly GCA_018402905.1. Classification (NCBI taxonomy): domain Eukaryota; kingdom Metazoa; phylum Chordata; class Amphibia; order Anura; family Ranidae; genus Glandirana; species Glandirana rugosa. The sequence continues at coordinate 528,941 of BLSH010276114.1, read as the reverse complement.
ACGTCAACTTTTTTTAGGTACAACGTCGCACAACCGCGCAATTGTCAGTTAAATTAACGTAGTGCCGTATCGCATAAAATGGCCTGGTCATTAGAGGGGTAAATCCTTCCGTGCCTGAAGTGGTTAAAGCATATACCAACCATTTATTTAGGCACTTTCAAAATGAAGGTCTGCTTTAATGCACCATATGTTAACGTGTAATACAGCACTGCAGTATTGCACATCTAGTGGTTAATTTTCTAAAAGCAAATAGACTGTGCAATTTGCAAGTACCGTTGCTGCAGAGCTTTGTAAATGACAGAGAGCTCTGCTGACTTCCATCATCCAATCATATGCAAGTAAAAATGCTTGAATATTACATAGAGCTTTGGCTTCTTTTCTAGTTTATCTATTAAGTGGAATAAATCAACTTTATTTCCCGTGGATCCATTAGGAGGGGCATTGCCCGATAGTGCCAGGTACATACAAGTGGTGGAGAGGTGTAAATTCCTGGGAACATATGAAAAAGCAAACCCTAAATCATATATTTCATTCAATGTAAAGCCTTCATTCGCTGGATCTCTTGTTGGTGGTGGGTCGCTGTAATCTGATTAAGATGGTGTGGATGCCCCAACTTCTTTACATTTTACATAGCTCACCAGTATGGATTACTGGGGCATGGTTTTGTCAGTCCGGTCATACACCACAGGTCGAATCTCGGCCGGTTCGGCAGGAAACGGCCCAGATTCGAACCGTTAATGGTCATGCTGAATGGACCAAGTTGATTGATCAATAAACCTGGGAACAACCAGCCTGCCGGATTCTCTAGCGATTATTGCTAGCGGATGCTATAGCTGCTAGCAATAATCACTGTCAGTGACAGCTTCCCCCACCCATCCCCGCAGGGAGAAGACAATTGTGATTCCTCTGTCAACACTGGGGGAAATAATCCCATGGTTACAGGAAATAAATTTGCACCATGCATGGCCAGCCTAAGATAGATACCTTTTTCAGAGACCTGGTGTGGAGACGAATACAGGCTAGGATATGCCTCCGACTGTTGCAGTTGCCAAGAGATAGGGGTGGATTAGCTTTACCACATCCTTGGAGCTATTTTTACAGGGCTGTGCATTGACGGAGGGCTCTGCTTGTTATAGTGGACGCGTATTGCTGGCCTGTACCCCACACTCTACACTGGTTGGAGCACTGCAGACAGGGTCATTAATGTCTGAGCTACAAATTGTTTGTTATTGAAGTTGTGGCGGACAACATGTTCTTCATTATACAGGGTTCATAGAGTATTCCCCTATTATTTATAATAAAGACTTATCAAAGCTTGGCAGGTTAGAGAACTTTAATAACTGGAAGCAGAAGGGAATCGTACAACTCTCGCAATTATATTCTAGGATATTAAAAAACCTTTCAGGATCTGAGAGACGAGTTTGGTCTCTCGAATAAATGCTTTTACCAATACTTGCAGATAAGGCATGCACTGGGAGCTCAGTTTAAAAGGGTAGGGTTGGAATGGAGTAACACCTCTCTTTTAAAAACCCTAGTAAGGGCTACTTCTACTTAAGGATTAATATCAAAGCTGTATGCCAGTATACATCTAGCAGCACTGGAAAGGAGATGGATCTTCCATGAAGAGCAAGAAGGCTAGAAGACATGGGAGAGCAGCGGTACCATATTTGTTTTTTTTTTTTAATAACTTTATTAAAGGGTATAACATTTTTGATAACATTCCTTCCCTCATGCAGGAGGGTATAGTTGCATTCAACTTTTTACTTTTTAATTCCAAATTATCACCACATAAATATTTACTACCATATAATAACATAATAAACAAAAAAGAGAAAAAGAGAGAAGGAGAGAAAGGAATAAAATATATATAAGAAAAAGTGGTACCGTATTTTAGATTCAGTGGATCTAATATCCTTGTCCCCATCACAGCACAGAAAGTGTCTCTGTTTGGGGGACATCTAGATGCATCATGTCCAAAGTGTGGGGATTCATCTGGAGGTTTCATCCATATGTTCTCTAGGTATGTTCTAAATTATATAGATATTGGGAGGGTGGGGTAGATACAATAAGCTCGGTATTTGGATTAACTCTTCTGGCAGAACCTAATCTATGTGTGTTGGGGTATATGGAAGATCAAACCCCCCCCCCCTCCTTTAACACAGGTAGTAGTACTGCGGTGTCTCTACCAAGCTAGAAAGTTGATTGCCCAGAAATGTACAGCCCCTCTCCCACCATCTTATGCAGATTGGTTAATAGTAAATTAATAAGAGAAACATTTGCTTACATAAGGAGGGGGAGTGTGGGTAAATCTGAAAAGGTATGGAAACAATGGGTGAATACTCCTAGACTGGCACCCAGATTTTGAATCTTTTTTTTTGTTTGTTTTGTTGACAATTTGGAAATAAGTGCTTTGAATTGTGGTATACGTGTCTTATAGTTGTATGCATTTTTTATATATATGGAAAATACCCTCTACTTCCTTCCTTCCGAAGGTGGTTTCTTCCTTTCACATTAATGAAGACATTGTTCTTCCCTCATTGTGCCCTCGTCCATCGCACCCAAAAGAAATTGAGTTGCATACCTTGGACGTAGTAAGGGCCTTACGAGTGTATTTAGCTGCTACAGCTTCTTTTCGGAAGGCTGATGCCTTGTTTGTGCTGACAGGGGGTCCGCGCAAAGGTTTGGCGGCCTCGTTGGCTACTATTTCTCGTTGGATTAGACAAACTGTGACCCACGCATATTCTGTTCGGGGCAAGGTTCCCCCTTTTCCGGTCATGGCTCATTCTACCCGGGCTGTTAGCAATTCTGGGGCTTTTCAACACAAGGCCTAGGTGTCACAGGTGCGCAAGGCGTCCACTTGGGCCTCGGTACATACTTTCACTAAGTTTTATAAGGTTAATGTGCTAGCATCTTCGGATGCTGCTTTTGGCCGCAAAGTTTTGCAGGCGGCAGTGTAGGCGCATCTGGCGCCTCCTTAAGAGGTTCTGTTGGGTACGGTTGTTATCGTTTACCCACCCCTCATTTTGATACAGCTTGGGGACATCCCCACACGTCATGAAGAGCTGCGTCTGTCAGTGAACGTAGGAGAAAAAGGGATTTTATTATAACTTACCGTAAAATCCTTTTCTCCGAGTTCACTGACAGACGCAGCACCCACCCCTCTGTGCTCTGTTCTATGTACGGCTTGTGTACGAACTGCTGAGCTACACTATGCTGAGGGTTTATGTGGGAAGAGAAGACGGGGACATGGGAGGGGCCAGCTGTTCTTTTCCCTGCCTAGTTAACTCCTAGTTGGACAAGCATAAACCCCACACGTCATGAAGAGCTGCGTCTGTCAGTGAACGTAGGAGAAATACTGTTTCATTTAAATGTTCCTTGCTTGTGATTGGGTATTTTCTATAAAGTGTAGTTTTACCTCATTTACAAAGCTCGGAGAAACTGCACTAGCAAAAGTGCACAGTCTATTTGCCTTTAGTAAATTATCCCCCTAATGGGCCTCAATAGACATCACTGGACCCCCACTTAGAAAAATAAACTGTTTTCTTCAGAAGTGGTAATAATCATTTTTAGCATACAGCAAAGCATTTTCATTTAATTGCTTTATTCTTGATTGGAAAAAGAAAGAACGTGACTCTGAACATTTCATATGTTGGAATAACGCTTCTTGTCCTTAACACAGCTAGCGGACATGACAAAGTCTATAAAGCTTATCTCCATGTATGAAAGATACAAAGTCATCAAAATAATTGTTAGTAATAGGGCTATGTGAATTTAGTGTGCCATCAGCAATACTGTACTCTGACTGTTTCCATTTTTGTGTTGTGTGCTATAGGATCTCCAGGGTAGAAACTTCTTATTTAGTTTATTGACATCACTGAGCTCAAACCTCAACTGCCCTGGTACCAGGCTCTTATCTCTGCTTGGCTCTCAGCAGTAAGAAATAACAATGATTTATCATGGGTACCCTTTCTTTGCTTTCTAAACTGTATGTAACCCCTGACAATGAACTTCTTTTATTTGCCCCTGTTTGGCCTGTTCAATATACCATTGAAAGTGTTTTGTACTTAGTTTAACCACTTACCCCCGGAGTCCTTTTTTACATTTGTTGGTTACACGTTAAAAACAGGTTTTTTTGCTAGAACATTACTTAGAACCCCCAAACATTATATATATATTTTTTTAAACACCCTAGAGAATAAAATGGCAATCGTTGCAATACTTTTTGTCACACAGTATTTGCGCAGCGGTCTTCCAAGCGCAATTTTTTTGGAAAAATTTCACTTTTTTGAGTTATAACATAAGACAACAGTAAAGTTAGCCCAATTTTTTTGTATATTGTGAAAGAGGATGTTACATCGAGTAAATAGATACCATACATGTTACGGTTGAAAATTGTGCACACTTGCAGAATGGGGACAAACTCCAGTACTTAAAAATCTCCATAGGCGACGCTTTAAAAAAATTTTAACGGTTACCAGGTTAGAGATGCAGAGGAGGTCTTTTGCTAGAATTATTGCTCACACTCTGACGATCACGGAAATACCTCACATGTGTGGTCTGAACACCGTTTTCATATGCGGGCTCAATTTACATATGCGTTTTCTTTGCTATGCGAGCTCGCGGGGATGGTGGCGCTTTAAAAATGTTTTTTTTTATTTATTTTATTTATTTTTTTTAACACTGTTCCTTTATAAAAAAAAACTGATCACTTTTATTGCTATCACAAGGAATGTAAACATCCCTTGTGATAGTAATATATGGTGACAGGTACACTTTACACTTCACAGTATTCAGATCGCCAAAAACGGCGATTCTGAATACTGTCATTTTTTTAAAAACCGGTGCCGTTGGCCGCTGAGTAAACCGGAAGTGACGTTGTGACGTCGCTTCCAGAATTTGACGAAGGAGACCCGATCTGAGCCAATTCCGGCTTCCTTCAGGTCTCCTTCTAGCCGGCGGACGTGCCGGATCAGAGCTCCGGTCTCCCGGGGGGATGGGACCCGGAGAAGAGCGGTGGAAGGCGGCGGAAGGGGGGAGATGTACACTCCCGCCCCCGGGGATAACCACCGAGCGGTTCCCGAGCATTAATGGCTGTGTGTTGAGTTATTTTGAGGGGACAGCAAATTTACACTGTTATACAAGCTGTACACTCACTACTTTACATTGTAGCAAAGTGTCATTTCTTCAGTGTTGTCACATGAAAAGATAGAATAAAACATTTACAAAAATGTGAGGGGTGTACTCACTTTTCTGAAATACTGTATGTATTTTATAAATATAGGTAACCAAGCATTTTAAAATGTATTAAAACATTATTTAATAAATGGACACTTATCAGAGTGAACAAACACTTTAATTTTTTAACTTATGAAAAATGCAGTGAGGACAGCCAGGCAGTGAGCAGTGTGCGGTGAGGACAGACGGTCAGGGAGCAGTGTGCAATGAAAACAGCCAGGCAGTGAGCATTGTGCCGTGAGGACAGCCAGTCAGTGAGCAGTGTGCGGTGATGACAGTCAGTCAGTGAGCAGTGTGCAGCGAGGACAGCCAGTCAATGAACAGTGTCGACAGCCAGTCAGTGAGTAGTGTGCGGGGAGGACAGCCAGTCAGTGAGCAGTGGGGACAGCCAGTCAGTGAGCAGTGTGCGGGGAGGACAGCCAGTCAGTGAGCAGTGTGCAGCGAGGACAGCCAGTCAATGAACAGTGTCGACAGCCAGTCAGTGAGTAGTGTGTGGTGAGGACAGCCAGTCATTGAGCAGTGTGCGGGGAGGACAGCCAGTCAGTGAGCAGTGTGCAGGGAGGACAGCCAGTCAGTGAGCAGTGTGCAGTGAGGACAGCCAGTCAATGAACAGTGGGGACAGCCAGTCAGTGAGTAGTGTGCGGTGAGGACAGCCAGTCAGTGAGCAGTGTGCGGTGAGCGCCTCAGTTAATGAACAGTGAGGACAGCCAGTCAGTGAGCAGTGTGCGGGGAGGACAGCCAGTCAGTGAGCAGTGTGCAGGGAGGACAGCCAGTCAGTGAGCAGTGTGCAGTGAGGACAGCCAGTCAATGAACAGTGGGGACAGCCAGTCAGTGAGTAGTGTGCGGTGAGGACAGCCAGTCAGTGAGCAGTGTGCGGTGAGCGCCTCAGTTAATGAACAGTGAGGACAGCCAGTCAGTGAGCAGTGTGCGGGGAGGACAGCCAGTCAGTGAGCAGTGTGCAGGGAGGACAGCCAGTCAGTGAGCAGTGTGCAGTGAGGACAGCCAGTCAATGAACAGTGGGGACAGCCAGTCAGTGAGTAGTGTGCGGTGAGGACAGCCAGTCAGTGAGCAGTGTACGGTGAGCGCCTCAGTCAATGAACAGTGAGGACAGCCAGTCAGTGAGCAGTGTGCAGCGATGGCAGCCAGACAGTGAGCAGTGTGCAGTGAGGACAGCCAGTCAGTGAGCAGTGTGCGGTGAGGACAGCCAGTCAGTGAACAGTGTGCGGTGAGGACAGCCAGTCAGTGTGCAGTGTGCGGTGAGGACAGCCAGTCAGTGTGCAGTGTGCGGTGAGGACAGCTAGTCAGTGAACAGTGTGCGGTGAGGACAGCCAGTCAGTGTGCAGTGTGCGGTGAGGACAGCCAGTCAGTGAGCAGTGTGCGGTGAGGACAGCCAGTCAGTGAGCATTGTGCGGTGAGGACAGCCAGTCAGTGAGCAATTTCAACTGGTCGATCAGCCAGAGCAGCCATATGTGAGTGTGAAGAAGGGAGAGTTCGGCCACACCTCCCCCCCCCCCCCCCCCCCCCGCCCAGCACCTCCTAAGCCTGGGGAGATACTGCACCTGCAGACCTTGCCGACCTGGTGACAGAGATGGTCACATAGATGAGGGTGAACCCAAGCACCCCCCAAACTAGGGTGTGCCCAGGCACACCTGGCAAAGCCCTTGTGCATGTCTATGCTGTTTAATAGAGAAGTCTGTGGAGAGAACATGGGCACTGATAGGGTTGTGGACATTGTTTAGTGAGAAATGTCTGTGGAGGCATGGACACTGGTAGAGATGAGGGCATTGCCTAAAAAACAGGGAGTTATATCCTAGTTTTATTATATGCAAGTAATGCAACACTGCTGGTACAAGGTCATCTAGTGATAGCGGCGAAGATAGGAAACTGCACCCCCCCATAGGCAGGTGCCTACTAAGGGTATGTTGTTATAAGTGAGCAAGATTAGACTGCCCAGGTTAGGAAAGAGTTAATCTCTAAATTGCCTATTTTCTGGGCTTTTTGACGAGACCACATAGTGAGCAGGAAGGTCCAAACCACAGTGAATGATGTAGCCTGCAGAAACCTTTGACTGCCACCCTTAGGGGATTCACCAGGAATGGACACCTATACAGGTATGCCTGGGCAGCCACAGCATAGTTAGTCAGAAAGATTGTGTTGCACTTTATACTGTAATGTTTCCAAGTGCTTTAGTAAAGCTTTGTTAACTGTTTCAAGCCTGGTCTGAAGTCATTGAAAGGGGTGCATGGTGGTGCATGGTGTATCAGAAGAACAGGGCCTCTATAGCGCACATGGGGTATGAAAATAAGGCCACTACAAAGGGTTAACTCGGGAGTTGAAGGAAGAGAATAGTTGTCATGGGTAACCAACAACTGGTGGGGAATGTATAGAAGCTGGTCAACAAAGCGTGGTACCTGGCATAGTTGACAGGTCCTCCGATAGTGAGGTTATTGGTGTTCTGGCTCCCTCCCTAGCGGTTGGTTCCCCCAAAAGTATCTGGGGCTGAACCCGTGGTATGGAATCCCCATGTACCTGGCCGCATGGTACTGGAGAGCTGAAGGGGTTCATTAAGTACACCCATGTGCATAGCGGCCAATTCCCTAACTCTGTACTGAAGCTATAACTTCTAAATGCAAGTAAACGTGATCATGAAATCATAATTCCCATAGAATCTAAAAACAGGAGTGCAAGTATGAATGAAGCCGTACAATAACCTCAGTGAAGATTTACAACTCATATAAACCACAGCTAAGGCCTCAAGATGAAAAACTCCAATTACTTAGCTGTATTTGAAATTAAAAGGAGTTCTGCTGTACTATGGTAATTTAAAGGAAAAATTTCTGGCCATAAGTTAAATATTTAGATCCGCTCACACAAGTACAATTTCTTCTGTCACGCTGGAGGACAATGGAAATCACATTATTTCCCATGGTGCCCGTTCAGATTAATGCAATATAGTGCAATTTGAAAAGGGGTAGGTGATTTAGTGTGCTTTTGGCCCCATAGACTTCAAAGGGAGCATATGAAAAATGCATGTACACATTTTTTGGTGTATATTTGGCAGGGTTTTTTGGCTACAGCGTGGTCGTCCTGTTCTGGGATGGCGTCCATGGACATCCTTTCAGAACCACTCCTCCCACGTCTCCCCCGGGGTGCACATTGGGCGCGCTCTTTGAAAGCGGTGTCCATTGGACACAGTTGATCGCAGATCACGGTAAAGGGCCAATCACAGTGGCCCTTTACCATGTGATCAGCTGTGTCCAATCACGGCTGATCAGTCCTTTCCTCGCACGCTGTGTCTGTGTGAGGAAAGCAATGCTGATAACCAGCAAGGCTGTCAGTACATTGTTTATAATGATAACCAGGGTACTGATCATCAGTGCCCCGATTATCAGTGCAGCCCCATTGCACAGATCAGTGCAGATTATGAGTGCCGCCTATGAGTGCAGCCTCATCAGTGCTGCCTCATCAGTGATCATGAGTGCAGCTTATCAGTACCCATCAGTGCCTCCTCATCAGTGCCAATCAGTGCAGCCCCATCAGTGCAGCCTCATCAGTGCCCATTAGTGCCACCTCATCAGTGGCCATCAGTGCAGCCTCATCAGCGCACATAAGTGAAGAAGAAAAATTACTTATTTGCAAAATTTTATAACAGAAACTCGAAAACCTTTTTTTTCACCATTTTCGTTAATTTAAAAAAAAACCCAGTGGTGATTAAATCCCCCTAAAAGAAAGCTCTATCTGTGTAAAAAAAAATGATAAAAATGTAATTCATGTAATGTAAAACATGATTGAAACCTTTAAATATATCAAGGGGGTGAATAAGGTTCAGCAGGGCAGTCTTTTCAATATGAAAACAAAATCAAGAACACGGGGACATGACCTCAAACTAACTGGAGGGAAGTTCAAAACTAATCTTAGAAAGTATTATTTTACTGAACGGGTGGTTGATGATTGGAATAAACTACCAACAGAGGTCGTGAGACAGTCAACAGTAAATGGCTTCAAACATGCTTGGGATAAACATAGATCTATAGTCAGACAACAAGGTTAATGTGAAAACAAAAACAATTATATAAAAAGGGGTAGACTCCATGGACTACTCAGTCTTTTTCTGCCATCACTTTTCTATGTTTGTATGTTTCTAATATGGGTACAATGTTGCATGACCGTGCAATTGTCATTCACAGTGTGAAAGCACTGAAATCTGAAAATTGGCCTGGGCAGGAAGGGGGTGAAAATGCCCAGTATTGAAGTGGTTAAGCATGAAAAAGCATGAAAAACACACTGAAAAACACACGATTATGCAGCAGTACTGGTGTGAACCTAGGCTTAAACAGGCATGTTTACTAAATGGATTTCAATACGTGAGGGTGGTCATGAAAGGTTAACGTGCCATGCTGTATATATGACACCTCCAGAAGAACAGGTTTTGTTATTCTCACTTTATTATGCATGTGTCAAGAACTGATGTGTTTGCGATGAGATGTAGCAAACACTTTTCACATTAAACAGTTTGCTTTTTAGGAGAACTCCAGCCAAGCTATAAATCTGTGCTAACTGGGAATTTTTTGTTATGTTATTATGTTTTTTTCAGTGACGGTAAAAATCAGAATCAATGAAGTTTGTGCAGAGTTTAACCACCTCAATACTGGGCACTTTCACCCCCTTCCTGCCGAGACCAATTTTACAGCTTTCAGCGCTCTTACAATTTGAATGACAACTGCGCAGTCATGCAACACTGTACCCAAATTAAATTTGTATCAATTTTTTTAGACAGATAGAGCTGTCCTTTGGTGGGATTTAATCACCACTGGGGTTTTTATTATTTGCTAAACAAATGAAGTTTCTGTTGTAAAATTTTGCAAAAAGGTAATTTTTTGCACTGATAGGCACTCAAAGGCTACACTGATGGGCACTGATAGGCTGCACTGATGAGGCGGCACTGATGAGGAGGCACTGATGGGCACTGATAAGTGGCACTGATATGCGGCACTGATGGGCACTGATAAGCTACACTGATAATCAGGGCACTGATGCTCAGTGCCTGATTATCAGTGCAAACAGTGTGCTGACAGGCTTGTCTGTTAATGGCAATCATTTCCTCACACAGATACAACATGTGAGGAAAAGACTTCCGATAACTGTCAAGTCTGTGACTGGACACAGCTGATCACATGGCACAGGGTTGCTGTGCTTTGCCCCTGTACCGCAGTCTGTGATCAGCTGTGTCCTAAGGACACAGCGGTCACTCAGAGCACCTGATGCATGGCACAGGGGCACGTGGTGGGGTTCTGGAAGGATGTCCGTGGTGTCCAACTGCCACCACGTGTTTCAATAAAAACTTGCACTGTTCACAAGATCAGCTTCTATGATTCTGACCTTTAAAAAAATGGCAGTATCAGAAACTGTCAAGCCCAAATAGTAATGTAACACAGTTTACACTATGGTAGCTTGTTCAGAGTTCCTTAATTTTTAATTAGAGCATTCAGAGATGTACCTTAGCATTTTTTAAATATCGGTGTGGTGTGTTACTCTCGTGCTTCCACTGTGTGTAATAATTGGTGTGTGTGTGACATTCTTGGAGTTCTGCTTTAATATGAATTTAAGCTTTTTTATTTTACTGTTGCTTTTTTATAATATCTTTTCTGTAAATATTTCATTTTTCTTTTCATTATATGATATTTAAAAAATATTGAGTGAAAAGTAGTGTAGCGCTATCAAAGAGTGGTAAATCATAAATAATATAAATATAAAAGTAATACTGTGTATCGTGCGGTACAAAAAAATTATAAAAAAAAATTATAAAAAAAAAAATAAATATATATATATATATAAACTTTTGTGGAGGATGCATAAACAAAGTTCTGTGATTACATGTGTCTCAAGGCTGGACACAAACAGTGAATAGCTGTACCAATCAGCAAACATATAAGTGCATAAACAATTCTACATATATAGAGAGTTCCAAAGAGTTCTTAATACATTATATAATCTTGATTTTTTTTTGTGTTTTTAGTCAAATAACATGGTCTATCCCTCCACCAATAGTGAATACTGTTGTGAGATGAAAACTTCTTGTGACTTTTCTCTCCTGTGTCACCTTTAAGTGCTCTAGCCTCTCACCTGAGTGTGCTAGGTCTGTAGCACATAAAAGTATCTTTGTAAAGGTGATATGGCAAGGTTCAGCTGCCTCTGGGGATCCCCTCTTCCAGCCCTCCTCTCCCTGTGCTGCCCGCCTGGGTCCTGCGGTTATTAGTACCAGGTGTTGCTTTGTGTTCTCCCAGTGTATATGTAAAAAGGCAAAAACCCTCGTAGCCATTTTATAAAAGCTTTATTAAAAAGAAGTTGCTAAAACTCACATTTAAAAGTCACAAACTGGCACAAATCCACGAGCTGCGAGCTTGTCTCCTAACTGACGTCACTTCCGGTCACCTCCGCTCATGCCCATTGCTGATTGGTACAGCTATTCACTGTTTGTGTCCAGCCTTGAGACACATGTAATCACACAACTTTGTTTATGCATCCTGCACAAAAGTTTATCATTTTTTTGTACCGCACAACACACCGTATTACCTTTATATTTATATTATTTATGATTTATCACTCTATGATAGCGCTACACCACTTTTCACTCAATATTTTTTAAATATCGTATAATGAAAGGAAAAATTAAATATTTACAGAAAATATATTATAAAACAAGCAACAGTAAAATAAAAAAGCTTAAAGTCCTATTACAGCAGAACTCCAAGATTTTATTTTCCATGCAGTGGGGCTGTGCTCATGCTGCATGGGTTAACTGCTCGTTTTGTCTGGGGACGCACACAAAGGTTATGCTTACCCAATCCTTTGATCCTCCGTTAAACAGTGCTCCTCCACGTCCAGAGGTGGACTGTTCCTGCTGTCTTCACTTCAGGAGCCAGTCTATGGTTGTGATGATGTCATGAATAGTTCACCACACAAGACCACTAGCATGTGGGGGATCAGGAGCAGCAGGGACCGGTCTTGCGCACTGAGGATTGGCGGATTAGGGAAGTATACCTCTGATCTCCTCTCCCCTAGACAAAAATGAGCAGTTAACTGATGCGGTGCGGGCACAGCCCCACTAAATTGGAAAAAAATCATAGAATTCTTCTTTAAAGGTTTTTCTTTTTGCTAAAAAAAAAAAAAACATGTTATACTTATCTGCTCTGTGCAACGATATTACACAGAGGGGTCCCTTACTTCTGCTCCTGGAGTTCTTCGCCGGCGCTGTCTGCTTCTTCTTCTAGGTGCCCTCTTAGCAAGCCGTGTGCTATGGGGGCACCCAAGCAGGAACGCTCCCAAGCCAGGCTGTGTGTCATTAGACAAAGCATATCAACCATGATCAGTGCATCGCGGGTGAAATGCACAGACTTGCTGCATTATTTCCATCGCAGCATCAGGTCCATACAGAGGTACGGACCTGCTATTATGGGGCTGGAAGAATTAAACAATGGAATACAAGTGTGATGACATCACTGCACTTGTAACCTGCTGAGATCTTTGAACAGATGGAACTTGTAGTCTTTATGACTAGATAATGTGACTGGGCAGGTGTAGCCATTCACAGCTGCACCAAAATAAAACACAGATAGAAGGCTGAAGTGGGAAGTACTATGTAATTCAAGTAAGTAGGGGGGCAGTTTGAGGGTGGGGGTTGGAGAATGTGACCATTTTATCTTGCTGTACCCCAAATATGGTTATGGTAACTTGAAACATGGTCCCAAAAGTGAACAAAGCCTTTAAGTAGATTCTCCCTGCTCTTTGGTATGGTGCCTTGGTCACCTGAACAGTACGTCCAATATGGTATTACAAAGGTCAGTAGCCCTCATAGCATTCTTCAATCATTCCAGTGGTAAAAGAAGAACTCCCAGCCACTCCTGCAGCTATATTTTCTTGTTCCTGGACAGGGTGTTGCAGAGCTAACCCCTCCCAATGAAAAGGTCTGAGGGATGTCTTGTAGGTGTGTTGGAGGGTTTTATAATGCCCAGCGAAAACAACCTTCATAACAACTGTCCTGGGGAAATCTATATTTTTCATAGGAAATTTCTCCACAATCCAAACACCAGAATATCATTCATCAGGATGAAATTATGATTTGTTAGAAACAAAACTCAATATATATCTGATGTATTTTTTTCTACGAGGTTTAATGTGTCTTGCTAGGCTTCTGGACTTTGTAGTATAGTTGTATTTGGTGTCTGAGGGTGTCGTCTGCATTAATGTAACCACTTTTAGTTATGGAAAATGTATGAAAAGCAAATCTGTGTTCAGCTGCAGGTCAGTGTAGGTCACTACCTAAACCCCACAGATGTGTATTCCTTAAACTTCACACCTGACTATTTACAACCCGACCATTTATGACAGGGCCTCAACAGAAGCCTTTTGAAGACCCTGGGCTAGTTAAAGTTTATGATGCCTCTGTGTTATTTCTGACTGAAGTACTTTTTGTCAAAATGTGTCATCTGTCATGACTACTTAGCACAGACAGGAGATGTTGAAGTGACTGTCTTTCACTGACTTTCAAATTTTGGAGAAAATGAGGGTGGCATTGTGTTCAGCCCAGAAAAAAACAGATGTCATCACCTTATGGTATGGGCCAGGCCTCTCAATCAACCGGACAGACAAAATAGAAGCTTGTGTACAGTTCCTACAAAAACGGACGACTGCACTTGGATGATGTCAGATCTTTCAACAAACTTTAGTGTACTGGACAAAAGCACACTACAGCCCCCCAGGGACTGCCCCAGAATGACATGTTTCACCCATATGCTTGCTTCATAAAGAGATGTGTTTGTCCCACTTCCCTATTCTCCCCACATAGTTTGGGGTTCATCAGACATTATAATCACATATTTTGACATGTCAGCTGTTAGATACTATTACATTGTGTGTAACAAGGCAAAACTTTACTTTTAAACAATGCATAAAAGCACAGGATGCAGGTAAATCCTCTTCCATACAGTATGTTTATTTGTTAGCGTAGGGTTTAGTTTGAAGTACTATTTTAAAATGAATATTTTAAGTTCTTTGTCCAATTCTTTCTGCTTCAAAACTGAGAAAGACACATACTATTATCTTACTTCTATTTCAACTATGTAATGACATATGTTATAGTATATATTGTGAAAGTGATAGCCCACCTATCCCAATGAAAAATTGGATGCTCCGAAAAGCAACTTATGAGTACTGTAAGGGCTCTTTCAGATAAGCGGCAACTGTCACATTACAGCCAACAGGGCTGTACATAGGCCGCGGCCAGAATGCTTTGCTTCACAGCCACTGCATTTGTAATTGTAAGGGACTCCACTCATCAAACTTGCTTATTAAGTTCAGTGCTCACAATTGCAGCACAGTAGTGCGACTTTACAGGGTTCATTCAGGCAGTGAGGAGGCAATATAACAGCTTGATTGAACAAGATGAACTCTGGTAACTATGGATTAACTATGTAACAATGTAATCCAACAACCAGGGGTTTCTCTCACATTGGAGAATAGGGATGCACTAATATATTGGCCACCAAAAATTATCAACCGAAAATAAAGTTTTTGGCATTTTGCCGGTAGAAAAAAAGGGGCCGATAATGGCATGCTATGTCTCAAAATCACGTCCCATTGACTTCAATTCAAAATTGCATCCCATTGACTTCAATGCAAAAACGCCCCCTATTGAGTTCAATGCAAAATCACATCCTATTGACTTCAATGTAAAATCATGTCCCATTGACTTTAACCGCTTGCCGACCGCTGATCGGCAATTGACGGCGACAAGATGGCTCGTGAGCGCAAATCGCCGTCATATGACGGCGGCCGCGCTCACGAGCCTAGTGAGCGCGCGCGCGCCGCCACAGGCGCGCCCGCGTGCTAACTGTGTCCAGGGGGGGCCAGGGAGCGGGTGCGGCGGCTTCGATTGCCGTCGGCTAGCCGCAATGGCCCCCCCGGAGCGAAGGAGCGGAGGTCCGTGTATGTAAACACGGACCTCCGCTCTGTGTGAGGGGGAAGGGATGTGATCGCAGCCTTCCTGTATACGAAGGCTGTGACCACTTCCCTTCCCCAGCTAGGCAAGTCCCCCTACAGTAAGAACACGCCCAGGGAACACAGTTAACCCTTAGAGCGCCCCCTGCAGGTTAACCCCTTCACTGCCAATGACATTTACACAGTAATCAGTGCATTTTTATAGCACTGATCGCTGTATAAATGCCAATGGTCCCAAAAAATGGTCAAAATAGTCCGACATGTCCGCTGAAATATCGCAGTACCGCTAAAAATCGCAGATTGCCGCCATTACTAGTAAAAAAAAAAAAAAATAATAAAAACCCCAAAAATGAATTCTCATCATCCGTAAACGCGAAAAAAAAAAAAAAAATGATCATTACCGCCGTTAGAC
>BLSH010276114.1:453888-465231 GCA_018402905.1 Glandirana rugosa | reverse complement strand
CCCCCCCCCCCCCCCCCCCCACAGTGCCCGCAGCTTATAAATCTTCTTTTTACATTAAAATACTGCCACTATATACCTTTTTGGCTGATCTGTATACCACGGTCACATAATAAACTGCAGGGTCTGTCCAGTGCTGAGTATTCAGATAGGAGTCGATTTCCACTACAGCCTGTATACATGCCCACATGTGTGATGTCAATATCATGTGACCTGGGTAGCTCTGAGAACAAGGAAATGTTCTCTCCAGCAATGAAGACTAAACTGAGCATGTGCAGCCAGACTACTCTGACTGTGTCTTTTCTGGCCTTGTCACAAGAGACATTGCAGGAAGGAAGGATCTGTCCATATAGGATCAAAGAGCCTTTTTACACAATGCAGAGGATTAACCCCTTACGTACCACAGGGAGTATAACAAGCATGTTTTGCTGCACATACAGACATATTTTACTGTTGTGGGTTTAGTAACACTTTAAAAAAGATTTTCTAACAGTGTATGTTTATGTGAACATTTATTCAAAACATTAGTTAGTTAGTAATGTTGTAAAGTGCTGCGCAAACTGTCGGCGCTATATAACTCCTGTATAATAATAATAATAATGATAGTAGTACAATGTTAGAAGTAGACAAAATTTTGAAGTACTTTCAAACAACATTTGTCCATTTATCAAAGAATGTTCGAGTGAATGTTCATACACATATTCGTATGAACATTCAGTCAAAAATCTACTTATTTATGGCCAGCTTTAGAGGGGATTCTCTTAACTTTGAGAGATTTCCTTTACGTTTCTGTTGCTTCTCTGGTTCCGTTGTCTTTCTGGGAAATTTCCCTAATGGAACACAAACGACCAAAAAAAAAGCACAAAAGCAAAAAACCTTGCAGAGGCTTTAACCCTAACCTATTCTATCTAAAATTAAATAAAATATTGGCCCACATTGTAGTATTATTATTATTACAGGCGGTCCCCGGGTTACAAACAAGATAGGGACTGTAGGTTTGTTCATAAGTCGAATTTGTTTGTAAGTCGGAACACATACATTTTTTAAGTGTAGCTTCAGCCAAAACAAATATTTTTAAGCATTTTGGATAGCATGGGGAAGGGTTAACACCCCTGTAGTGTGTGTTTTGCTGTCTGTGTTTCTGTTCAGAAGATTTCACCTCACTTCCTGTCCCAATGATAATTGGATTTTGAAAATTTTGGGTTGTTGTGGAAACAAACCTTGGTGATAAAGCATCAGTGGAGACACCTTTTTGCCATAATAACTCTTACAGGAGTGAATTTCCCTTCCTAGGGGGAGATTTCCTCTCACTTCCTGTTGTCTCCCTCCGTTTGTAAGTAGGAGTCGTTCATAAGTCGGATGTTCATAACTAGGGGACCGCCTGTATACAGGATTTACAGTGGGGCAAAAAAGTATTTAGTCAGCCACCAATTGTGCAAGTTCTCCCACTTAAAAAGATGAGAGAGGCCTGTAATTTTCATCATAGGCACACTTCAACTATGAGAGACAGAATGAGAAAAAAAATTCAGAAAATCACATTGTCTGATTTTTAAAAAAATTATTTGCAAATTATGGTGGAAAATAAGTATTTGGTCACTTACAAAAAAACAAGATTTCTGCCTCTCACAGACCTGTAACTTCTTCTTTAAGATGCTCCTCTGTCCTCCACTCGTTACCTGTATTAATGGCACCTGTTTGAACTCGTTATCAGTATAAAAGACACCGGTCCATAACCTCAAACAGTCAGACTCCAAACTCCACTATGACCAAGACCAAAGAGCTGTCAAAGGACACCAGAAACAAAATTGTAGACCTGCACCAGGCTGGGAAGACTGAATCTGAAATTGGTACAAGACCACTGATAATCTCCCTCGATCTGGGGCTTCACGCAAGATCTCACCCTGTGGGGTCAAAATGATCACAAGAACAGTGAGCAAAAATCCCAGAACCACACGGGGGGACCTAGTGAATGGCCTGCAGAGAGCTGGGACCAAAGTAACAAAGGTTACCATCAGTAACACCCTACTGGACTCAAATCCTGCAGTGCCAGATGTGTCCCCCTGCTTAAGCCAGTACATGTCCGGGCCCGTCTGAAGTTTGCTAGAGAGCATTTGGATGATCCAGAAGAGGATTGGGAGAATGTCATATGGTTAGATGAAACCAAAATAGAACTTTTTGGTAAAAACTCAACTTGTCGTGTTTGGAGGAGAAAGAATGCTGAGTTGCATCCAAAGAACACCATACCTACTGTGAAGCATGGGGGTGGAAACATCATGCTTTGGGGCTGTTTTTTTGCAAAGGGACCAGGACGACTGATCCGTGTAAAGGAAAGAATGAATGGGGCCATGTATCGTGAGATTTTGAGTAAAAAGCTCCTTCCATCAGCAAGGGCATTGAAGATGAAATGTGGCTGGGTCTTTCAGCATGACAATGATCCCAAACACACCGTCCGGGCACTGAAGGAGTGGCTTCATAAGAAGCATTTCAAGGTCCTGGAGTGGCTTAGCCAGTCTCCACATCTCAACCCCATAGAAAATCTTTGGAGGGAGTTGAAAATCCGTGTTGCCCAGCGACAGCCCCAAACCACCACTGCTCTAGAGGAGATCTGCATGGAGGAATGGGCCAAACTACCAGCAACAGTGTGTAAAAACCTTGTGGAGACTTACAGAAAATGTTTGACCTCTTTCATTACCAACAAAGGGTATATAACAAAGTATTGAGATAAACTTTTGTTATTGACCAAATACTTATTTTCCACCATAATTTGCAAATGAATTCTTTAAAAAACAGACAATGTGATTTTCTGGATTTTTTTTCTCATTCTGTCTCTCATAGTGGAAGTGTACCTATGATGAACATTACAGGCCTCTCTCATCTTTTTAAGTGGGAGAACTTGCACAATTGGTGGCTGACTAAATACTTTTTTGCCCCACTGTATATAGCGCTAACAGTTTATGCAGTGCTTTACAATATAAAAGGGAGACAGTACAGTTACAATACAATAAAACCCAAGAGGGTTAAGAGAAGTTCATAAGAGCTTTCAATCCAATAGGGCGAGGCAAGTGGTACAGAAGGTTGTAACTGTGAGGGATGAGCTCATTGAAGTGATAAATGATTAGTTGTAGGTGTAATAGGCTTCCCTGAAGAGATGAGATTTCAGGGATCACCTAAAGGCAGACAGAGCAGGCGATAGCTGGACAGATTGGGGTAGAGAGTTCCAGAAAATAGGAGAGGTTCTAGAGAAGCCCTCGAGATGATCATGGGAGGAGGAGACAAGGGAGCTTGAGAGCAGGAGGTCTTGAGAGGAGTGGAGAGGACGGTTTGGGTGATACAGTTGTGCTCATAAGTTTACATACCCTGGCAGAATTTATGATTTCTTGGCCATTTTTTCATTGACCTTTTATACACACACACACACTATTTACAAGCAAACAGATCACAGGTGAGGATGGTTACCTTTAATAGCCATTCAAACCCCTTTGTGTCAATTTGTGTGCATGTTATCAGGCCAAAATCGCCAGGGTATGTAAACTTTTGATCAGGGTCATTTGGATAGTTTCTGTTGTGATTATGATTTAAAAAGAGTAAACACAGTTAATTGATAATAAATGGCTTCAGCCAAACACTAACCATGAGTGAAAGAAAAGTTTTTGTGTTCTCATTCATATTCTCTGAAAAATGGCCAATAAATCATAAATTCTGTCAGGGTATGTAACCTTATGAGCACAACTGTATTTGGAGACAAGATTGGTGATGTAGCTCAGGGCAGAGTTGTGAATGGCTTTGTATATTGTTGCTAGTATTTTGAATTTAATTTGCTGGGTAATTGGAAGCCAGTGTAGGGGATTAGCAGAGAAGGGTGGCAGACACTAAGCGGTTGGTAAGGTAGATGAGTCTGGCAGCAGCATTCATTATAAACTGAGGAAGGGATAGCCTGCAAAGAGGTAGGCCTATGAGAAGGGAGTTGCAATAGTCAAGGTTAGAGATAACAAGGGAGTGAATGAGTAGCTTGGTGGTTTTATTAGTTAAAAAGGGGCGAATTTTAGAGGTGATGCGGAATTGAAGTCTACAAGCTTTGATAATGATTGAATTTGGTGCTGAAAGGACAGGTCAGAGCCCAGGATTACACCTAGTACCTTGGCATTAGGGGAGGAATTGATGAATGCATTATTGACCTTGATGCAAAAGTCATAGTGGGGGGCATGCGGGAGGGGGGGTAATATTATCAATTTGGTTTTATAGATTTTGTTTAACCGGTTCCCCACCACGCGCCGTGTTTTCACGGCGGCAGTGGGGGAGCGCTGCGCGAATCGCCGTAAATAAGCGTCGATTCGCATTTGGCCACCAGGGGGTGCGCGCGCGCGCCCGCCGCACTCCTGGGGAGTGTGCCCGCGGCTCGAGCGGACCCAATGTCCGCCGGCGAGCCGCGATGAGCGGCAAAAGAGAAAAAACGGGGAACCGCCGATGTAAACACGGCGGTTCCCCGCCCTGTCAGTGGGGCATGAGAGATCTACTGATCCCTGTCACTGGGATCAGTTAGATCTCTCATGCCCATGTTAGCCCAACCCCCCCACAGTAAGAACACACCCAGGGAACACTATTAACCCCTTCACTGCCCCCTGCAGGTTAACTCCTTCATTGCCAATGACATTTATACAGTAATCAGTGGACATTTAAATTTCTGATCGCTGAATAAATGTCATTGGTCCCAAAAAAGTGTCAAAATGTTCCGACATGTCCCCCGCAATATCGCATTACCGCTAAAAATCGCAGATCGCCCGCATTACTAGTAAAAAATTAAAAAAAAATAAAAAACCCCAGAAATGAATTCTCATCATCCGTAAACGCGGCCACTTTTGCGCAAACCAATCAATAAACGCCGATTGCAATTTTTTTTATCGCAAATATGAGGAAGAATATAAATCGGCCAAAAACGGTGAAAAAAAATGTTTTTTTATATTTTTTTTTTGGATTTGAATTTTAGCAAAAAGTAAGAAATTTGGGTTTTTTTGCAAAATGGTCGCTCTTCTTTTGTTTATAGCGGCGATCAGAAATGACGCAGAGGCGATCAAATACCACCAAAAGAAAGCTCTATTTGTGGGAAAAAAAGGACGCAAATTTTGTTTGGGTACAACGTCGCACGACCGCGCAATTGTCAGTTTAAGCGACGCAGCGCCGAATCGCAAAAAGTGCTCTGGTCCTAAAGTGGGAAATTCTTCCGGGGCTGAAGTGGTTAAGGAAGTGGTGTGACATCCATGCTGATATGTCAGTTAGTAAGAGTGTAGGGAGGCTGTCATTGCTAAACTCTCTTACCTAGCTGCCATTCTGTTCCAATTCTGTGGATTCAGTTCCTTCTAAAGCATAAACTCCAGGTATGCTGGTATGAAGGTAGAAATTTAGCTTTCACTGTTGTTATCTGCTGTCATTTTGACAGTTGAGGTTCTGCTCTGTGTACTAGAGATGCTCACATCAGCTCTTTCTACAATGATCAGTAACACTTTGCTGCAGTGATATTTGAAAGATACAATGTAACTGTATGTTACTTTTTCATGCAGTTGGCAGACGTTTTCTGTGATCTGCGCTATAACTTAACTCTTTCGCTGCCATTTTCACTTTTTTTTTTTTTTTGCACATGTTTAAAAAATAATTTTAGGCTTGAAGATTACATAAGCCAAAGAACAAGAACAAAAATAATGGGTATGTCGAGGTCCACCATATTTATGGAAAATGCTCCTTTGTCTCTCACCGTGTAAGGTGTCACCATAACTGGAAACTGTACCAAAAGAAGGGTTACCCCACGTAAAACATCAGGAAAGCATAGGGGTTATTTTCGGTGACAATGAACATTACTGGAGCAGAATCTACACAAGAAATTTAATATTTTATTAGTGGCAAGTGATAAAAACAACAACAGTATGCTGCACTTCCACTCAAAATTGCAGCCTCGCAATGTCACCTAGTAAATTCACTGTAACCAATTAAAGTGCATCAACTATACAAAACAGACAAGGACATACATGTAATATAACAGTACAAGACATTTAAGACTAGACGTCCGGACGCCAAATCAAAATGCACAGACATGATGTCATGCAGCAAAAAGTCGCATCGGCATAACTTATGTCTTTACAAGGTGTGTATAGGTTAGAATATATGACATCTAGTCTGCTCATTACACCTGAAATGTTAAACTGACAGGTAACCCACTAACTTCCAAGTGTGCCTAGTGAAACCTAATTAAATTTTGATTTCACGTCCGGATGTCTAGTCTTAAATGTCTTGTACTGTTATGTTACATATGTGTCCTTGTCTGTTTTGTATAGTTGATGCACTTTAATTGGTTACAGTGAATTTATTCTGGGACACTGCGAGGCTGCAATTTTGAATGGAAGTGCAGCATACTGTTGTTGTTTTTATCACTTGTCACTAATAAAATACAAAATTTCTTGTATGGATTCTGCTTCAGTATTGTTCATTGTCACCAAAAATAACCCCTATGCTTTCCCGCTGCTTTACACTGGGGTAACCCTTCTTTTGGTTGAAGATTACATAATCCCCCAAACATTATATTATATATGTTTTCTGAAAGCAGACACCCTAGAAAATAAAATAGTGGTAATTCCATTTTTTTATGTCACACAATATTAGTGCAATGGTTTACAAAGCACAAAATCTCAGTAAAAAATACACTTTTTTTTTTTTTTTTAATGTATAATCACTTCAGCTCCGAAAGGTTTTACCTCCTTCCTGACCAGGCCATTTTTTGCAATATGGCACTGTGTTACTTTAACTGACAATTTCACAGTCGTGCGACACAGTACCCAAATAAAATGTATGTCCTTTTTCCCTACAAATAGAACTTTCTTTTGGTGGTATTTGATCACCTCTGCAGTGTTTATTTTTTGCGCTATAAACAAAAAAGGAGCGACAATTTTTAAAAAAAAAAAAAAAAAACAATATTTTTTACTTTCTGCTTTAAAACACATCCAATAAAAAATGTAAAAAATCAAATTTCTTCATAAATTTAGGCCAATATGTATACTGCTACATGTTTTTGTTAAAAAAAATCTCAATAAGCATATATAAATTGGTTTGCGCAAAAGTTATAGCATTTACCAACTATGGGGGAGATTTAGGGACTTTTTATTTTTTTTTATAATTTTTACTAGTAATGTCGGCGATCAGCTATTTTTAGCAGTACTGCGACATTGCGGTGGACAAATCTGACACTAAGTGACACTTTTGGGGAAAAATGCACTATCACTGTATAAATGACACTGGCAGGGGAGGGGTTAACATCCGGGGCAATCAAAGGGTTAAATGCATCCCTAGGTGGTGCTTTCTAAATGTAGGGAGTGGGGGTGCTTTGACTAAAGGAAAAACACAGAACCTCCATTTTCCCCTCTGGCATAGGCAAACCGCCGTTCTGCCTCTCTCTGAATGATCACTGGGCTACCGGCGGACACCGGGTCCGTCGGACCCGCTGATTGGTTCCCGCTGTGTCCAATCACAGCAGGAGCTGGGCACGCGCCCCAGAGCCAAAGAAGAAAATCACAAACAGGTACGTGATTTTGCGCTTAAGGGCCGCTCTCACACAGTATGTGCATGGGGCGGCCCTTAAGCAGTTAAAAGATTTTTTGCATAGAAAAAAAAATTGAAAAAATAAGGACAAGAGCAAGGAGAAGCCAAAGACGGCCTTCAGGTGTCACATGGCAGCAGTTGGTAGGTGTCACACACCTACTGAATAACACAATTGTTTTTAGCAGAATCACACTGCATAAGTGCTGCAGTAAAACGTACAGTCTCCATTGGGAGGCAGACAAGGTATAACATAGGTCATCAAGACATACGAGGGGTATTCCCTTACCAAACAGCAATAGAGCTACATAATGGGAGAATTCCGGAGAAAGCCAGGTGTACCTGCCAAGCACAAAAATAGTACAGGGACAGCAGGTTCCTGTGCACTAGAGATCCAGTAACCCAGTTGCACACTTCAGTGATGAAATAAACAAATAAAAAGACAATGAACAATGCAGATAGGATGCAGGCCTGATGCACTCATGAAAAACCTACATTACTATTAAAGTTATCTCTACCAACTTCTGTAGTCCCTGCCTTGATGGTGCTCCCAATATCCATCAGTCAGATGTACCATGGTAAGTGCCCGGTGAAGGGGGCAAAGATACATACAGGGAACGAATGGGTTCCTGAGGAACTGAAGCTGTAGATAACCCATGTGGCGCAGACAGAGTAGAATCGTTCATGTTTATCCTTACATTGAGCCATCCATTCCTCCAACAAAACACAAATCAAAAGAGAAGTAAGGCTTTCTGAAAAACAAAAAATTAACTCACCTGGGTGGATGCAGCACCAATGTGATGCTGCATCTGTCCCTCCATCGGCTCTGTAGTGAGGACTGAGTGATCAAACACCGCTGATCCCTCAGTTTTCCCCCTCCGCTCTGGGTAGAGAGCAGTGAATGTCAGTCTCAGGCTCTTTGCTCTGTCCCTCCAATACTGAGTGGAGTGCTGGGCTGTGGAGGGGGTAGCAGGGGCTGGTTCGTGCTCCCAGTGGATAACAGGGGGGGCTGAGCCAGGTGCTGATCCAGGTTTCTGGGTGGATCCCGATTATATGGTCGGGGATCTTTTCAGAGCCGGGACATCAATTGAGGGAGGGCTTTAGCCTGCTGTCAGCAGGACTGCACTCCTGTGATCCATAGGAGAATTATAGCTAAAAAAAAGTATTAGGGCACATCAACATAATATGTTACCCAATTTTTTGGGTAAAATATAACAGATGAAGTTGTGCTGAGTAAATTGATACCAAACGTGTCAAACCTTAAAATTGCATGCGCCCATAAAGCAGCGACAAACTTCTGCAACACTTTAAAGCCCCAATAGGCTTTCAGTTTAGGGTTAACCATGAATAATAGTCAATCAGATGTATTGCATCCAAATGTGTTGAGAAGAAACATTCTGATAGAAGGAGAGGGAAGAGTGACAACAGGGAGCGCCATATCGGTGTTCTTTTGCCGTTACACTTTTCAAGTCAGCATGCTGGGAGTGGAGAGAAGACATTCTGCACACTTTAATTATGAAATCAAAGCACTGGGCACATCGAGGAGCAATATTATTAGTTTATTGCGGTATAGGCACAGAACACTTTATGTAAGTATGGTTTGCATTATTATTAATATATTTATAATTTATGAATTGATGGTGAGTTTTGCATAAAAGAGAAAAATACATTTCTATTAAGGCACTTTTCAAGTGTTTGGTGCAGCAGCTGGTTTACGGTTAGATTAGTAGTGTGCAGGTATAGTATATTGGTAACTAAAAATGTTTTTGAAATGGGAATTGGTTAAGAGCATCAAATACAGCCAAAAAAAAAACGCAGCCAACTCGTTTCGGGGGGAAAGGCCTCCCCCTTCTTCAGGGCTTAAGTAGTGGATGTTATTAGACTCACAATGAGGTGCAATGGAAGAGTTATGTTATGGCTTGATAAGGACTATGAACTGCTGATTGGGTTTATTTTCCTTAAAAATAAAAAAAAACTCCAATAATCATTATTTGAAAATGTAAAAGGTCACAAAGTACACACAACTACAAAAGCCTGGAAACTATTTGTGTGTTGTATCCATATCTTCCAGCAGTACGTACACTGTTCACATTATTATTATATGCAAGTACAACAAAATGTGTCGTTTTATGGAATGAGTGCCTATAAATTCTGCAAAGTGGCTCAGTTTCTGGCTTTGCCTGTACAAAACACTATATCAGCCATATGCACCAAATACTGTAAACAATTTTAATGAACTATGAAATAAGATTATGCTGGCATTTCCACATAAACACATGCTCTGTAGACTCATTTCCCTGGAAAAATGATTATCAACATTTGGTTATGGCAGCTGTCCATTGAAAAGTGGAAAAAACAAATGTAACAAACACATTTGAAAGAAATATTTAAAATATTGTTTAATATGACGTTTACTGGCAAGTCATATGTGCTGTGATTTTATGTACAATCAAAAAAAATACAAAAACATCAATTTTTATTGAGTTTGTATTTATTTATAACTACTGCAAAAAATACTTTCTGCCAAAGAAATCAAAGATGCGATTTTCAATGTGGCTGGTAATAAAACATAATTCATAGCAATTACAAATAATAAAAACAGCATGCAGAAATAAACATGTGTCAACTATATTCTGTTTCGGGTATTCGGCTATTTTTATTTTTTCATCAAAAACTGCATTTATGAACTTACGACATAGCCCAGCAAAAAAAGTTTCAGAACTACAAAATAAAACTGTAAAATATATAATTTTTTTTTCATTCTGTGTGCAATATGAATAATTCTGTATAATGTAAAAGAAAGTAGGAAAATATAAGAGATATTAACAGGAAAATCAGCAACAATCTCTTAAAGTGATTGCAAAGTCTTTTTTTTTCTTTTCTTTTAAATAATAAACATGTCTTTCTCACCTCCTCTGTGCTGATGGTTTTGCACAGAGCAGCCCAGCTCCGTGTATCCATGGGGCGTTGCTAGGTGGGAAAAAGACCAGGGGCTATAGTCCGAAGAAAATTTGGCGTGGTTTAAAGGAAATAGTGGGTGTAGTTTGAAGGGGCATGGCTAAAAGGGGGTGTGGTTTGAGTCTGAGATAAATGAGGGAAGGAGGAAGGAAGAAAGAAAGAGATAGGGAGGGAAGGAGAGAGAAGAGAAGGAAGGAAAGAAAGAGGGATGGAGGGACAGCAGGCCTAGATCCTACACCACAATAGCAATATGTGTATTCCAGAAGGTTTAACAATCAGCAGATAAAGATTCTCCAAATACCATGGTTGTTATGGTGTCAGGATGATTGAAGCGCATTATTTCTATTATTACATTGTAATATAAAATTAAATCATTCAACTCACCATAATGCAGAATCAGTGGGAGCCGAGCCCAGGGTTTGTCACTTGCTACGTCGCCTGCCACTAGATGCCATCAGGTGTCCCCAGCGAAGTCCCTCCTTCCATCAGGTGTCCCCAGCGAAGTCCCTCCTTCCATCAGGTGTCCCCAGTGGAGTCCCTCCTTCCATCAGGTTTCCCCTGCAGAGTCCCTCCTTACATCACAGGTGCCCCCAGCCAGCGGAGTCCCTCCTTACATTACAGGTGCCCCCAGCCAGCGGAGTCCCTCCTTACATCACAAGTGCCCCCAGCCAGCGGAGTCCCTCCTTACATCACAGGTGCCCCCAGCCAGCGGAGTCCCTCCTTACATCACAAGTGCCCCCAGCCAGCGGAGTCGGGTGACTAAGACGTAATACCACTCAACTTACTAAATTAAAATATAATGTTACATTA
>BLSH010276114.1:425646-444012 GCA_018402905.1 Glandirana rugosa | reverse complement strand
ATAAATAAAAACGCCATAAATCAATGTCCATAGTTTGTAGGCGCTATAACTTTTGCGCAACCCAATCAATAAACGCCGATTGCGATTTTTTTTACCAAAAATATGTAGAAGAATATAAATCAGTCAAAACTGATGAATAAATTTGTTTTTTTATTTTTTATTTTTGGATATTTATTATAGCAAAAAGTAAAAAATATTGGTTTTTTTTCAAAATTGTCGCTCTTTTTTTGTTTATAGCGGCAATCAGAAATGACGCAGAGGGGATCAAATACCACCAAAAGAAAGCTCTATTTGTGGGGAAAAAAGGACGCAAATTTTGTTTGGGTACAACGTCGCACGACCGCGCAATTGTCATTCAAAGAGCGACAGCGCTGAAAACTGAAAATTGGTTCGGGCAGGAGGGGGGTTTAAGTGCACAGTAAGGAAGTGGTTAATGAAATGTAGGGACTGAGCTCCAGGGTAGGGACTGTGCCTTCACACTGTGTCTTAAAACTGATGTTTAGGTATGGCAGTTTTTACATAGTTACATTGGACCAGCTTGAACCAATGTTAGTATGTATGTGTCATAATTATGGGATCCCTGTGGATGCTGGAAATCATTGTACTAGGCACCACTACTCCAGTGATCTCTACTAGATTCCAGGTCCTGTGACGAGCAGCTTTCCTGCTGAATTGTGAACACGGAAAGGTAAATTGCTCTGCATGGGCACCATTCAGAGAACACTTTGCATTTTCTCAGTGATTGCAAAGTGTTCTCTGATTGGAACAGGTGGAAAGGGGGGAAGGTGACACCACGATCGCCCCACCCATTCTCTGAATGGGCCTACGCTGAGCAAACTACCTTCCATGTTCACAATGTAGCAGGGCAGCTGTTTAGCACAGAACCTGGAAGTTAGGCTTGGTTCACATATATGCGAATTGGATGTGTTTCTAACCGCATCCAATTTGCATAACATGGAACCAGTTCACACGTTTGGGGCGGCTGCGGTGCGATTTTAAAAAAGGTCCTGTGGGTTTTTGGGTCCAGTTCAGATGCGATTTCAGGTAAAAAATATGCACCTGAATTGCACCTGAACCTGTGAACAGAAACACACCAGACTACCGCACTGAAATCACAGCTACACATGTGTGAATTCAGCCTTCATGGAGATCACTGGAGCTGTGGTATCTACTGCAGTGATTTCAGCTTCTAGAGCAGGGGTTCTTTAAACTGCGGCCCAAGGGCCAGATGTGGAAATTTGCGTGCTTTTATCCGACCCTTGGGGTATTATTCCCTCGACTGTCAGCAACAGTGGAGCATAATTCCTGCCACTGACACCAACAATGGGGCACTCTTCTTCCCACTGACACCAATGATGGGGCACTATTCCTCCCGATGACATCAATGATGGGGCACTATTCCTCCCACTGATAACAATAATGGGGCACTATATCTCCTGCTGACACCAACAATGGAGCAGTATCACTTCCCCGAATACCAATGATGGGGCACTATACTCCCACTGACACCAATGATGGGGCACAATTACTCCCACTGACACCAATGATGGGGCACAATTCCTCCAACTGACACCAGTTATGGGGCACTATTTCTCCCACAATGATGGGGCACTATTCCTCCCACTGACACCAATGAGGGGGAACTATTCCTCCCACTGACATTAATGATGGTGCACTGTATCTCCCACTGATACCAACAATGGGGCATTGTTTACGCAAATGGCAAAAAAAACATTCCTACTCTATCAAAACCGAAACAAAAAGTATAGGATTTAGATATACTTTCACATGAAAAACTTCCTCTGACTAAAGCCAGATCTGCTTTAACATTTGTCTGTTTGTTCCAGAAGATACACCCAGATAGGCGACTGTATTCATACCTAAACCTGATGGCCTTGTCAAGTGGCCTAAGTCTACTGGGAAAATGTGATATGTTTTCTAAGCCTTTTAATCAAACTTTGAATACTGATCCTTGAACTGCATCTCTATGCCATTGTTTAGAAGTGCCTCTGAATACTAAAGGCAGTTATTCAGATTATTAACGCAGATAAATGGAGTATTGCTGTTAAAAGTTTAATTTAAAAAATGATCTTTGCTTGTCGCATATGCAGTCTGTTATGATCCATTTGATAACAATGGGTTGTTGATAACAAGTTACCTTGATCCTTGAATAAGAATTTTTACATTATAAAACACTTGATAGGTTCATTTCAGGCAACCTTCTCCCATTAGAGTGTGCAGGGCTGTCATAACAATAAGGGCAATAGGGTCAGGTGCCCCAGATTCACCAGCCAAGGGGACCTGCCAGACGATCAGAGCACTGCAGCTTCCATCTCAGGCAAGAACGCTGCAGGTGCACAAGTTTGTAAATAAGAAGAATAGACTTGACCTCTACCCGAATTGGGGTGCCTGGAAGGGAAACTCAACCCTCTTCCATGGGTTTTGGTCATGTGACGTGTGGTGTGATCACATGACTAGGACACGCAGAAGAGGAGAGGATTTGCTTGTATGTTCTGCTGCAGTGCTTAGATGTAGAATACAATCACCACCAACAGACTGATCATGTAACATATATAGATAGATATATAGGCATCTGTAAAAAGCATATGTATATACAGTGCATATGGAAAGTATTCACAGCACTTCACTTTTTCAACATTTTGTTATGTTCCAGCCTTATTCCAAAATGGATTAAATTCATTATTGTCCTCAAAATTCTACAAACAATACCCCATAATGACAACGTGAAAGAGGTTTGTTTGAAATCTTTGCAAATGTATTAAAAAATAAAAAAGGAAAAAAATCACATGTACATAAGTATTCTCAACCTTTGCTCAATACTTTGTTGAAGCACCTTTGGCACCAAAAACAGACTCAAGTCCTTTTGAGTATGATGCTACACACTTGGCACAACTATTTTTGGGCCGTTTTTCCCATTCTTATTTGCAGGACCTCTCAAGCTTCATCAGGTTGGATGGGGAGCATCGGTGAACAGCCATTTTCAGATCTCTGCAGAGATGTTCAATCGGGTTCAAGCCTGAGCGCTGGCTGGGCCACTCAAGGACATTCACAGAGTTGTCCCCTAGCCACTTCTTTGTTACCTTGGCTGTGTGCTTAGGGACGCTATCCTGTTGGAAGATGAACCTTTGCACCAGTCTAAGGTCCAGAATGCTCTGGAGCAGGTTTTCATCAAGGATGTCTCTGGACATTGCTGCAGTCATCTTTTCCTCAATCCTGACTAGTCTCACAGTGCCTGCTGCTGCAAAACATCCCCACAGCAGGATTCTGCCACCACTATGCTTCACTGTAAGGATGGTATTGGCCAGGTGATGGTTTTCTCCAAGAAAGAGACCATAGGATAGTCGCTGATCACAGAGATTATTATTTGGCGACCGGAAGAAAAAAAAAAAAAAGTTAACTGTCCTGCTGGGTATGCTGCCTGGATGTGCTCTGGGGATGGAGCATGGATGTGTACACAGAAAGAAGGAGGGGGAGGGAGAATCCTTAAGGCGCTTCCAAGCAGGTATGATGGTTGTTATGAACAATGTTTAATATTTCACAATACTGTGGGTTGTGGGTCGTTATCCAGAGGGTTACCTGATTAACTGATGTTTAAGACAAATGTTTCTGGGACAATCCAAGTTCGTTGTGAAAAAGTCTAAAATTTATTGACAATTCATAAAATTGTTAAAAAGGTTAAAAGCAGCACTTACATCAGAAAGTAGCCTGTCACCACATGAGAGCCCCATGGGAGCCAGGGTGTACCAACATGGAGGGATCCCTTCCAGTCTGACACTGGACGCGTGGTGTGGCTGAGATGGTGAGGATGGAAGGAGCCAATGGAGGTGTGCTGCCAGGCAGGGATATGGAGGCTCTTTAAAGGTGAGCTGCATGGCTGCAGCTATCCGGGTGTGTGTGTCGAGTGCCGATGGACGGCCCTGGTGTGGAGGAGGATCAGCGTTACTGTCCGCTATGACGCCACTCGTCGGGCCGCGTGTGCCGGTCTTTGTGATGGATAAGGTCAGGGGTACTTTCTGACAGTGCGGCTGTGGAGGAAGACTGGTCTCGTCACGCTGACTACATGTTTCGCGATAGCCGCTTTGTCAAGTCACGTGACGGGACGGGACCAATGGATATTTGAAGGAAAGGGGAGGGGCTCACAGCTAATTGGAGAGCCAGAAGTGACTATGGGCTATGTTCTTGCTGTGGGGAATCTGTTAACCCCTCCATGTTAGAGCCCTTTACAATAAAGGTGTAAAATTAAAACATGGTTAAATTACAATGTAACACATAAATCACAGTATACAGCTGTTATTGTATTGGTTTCCTCCAGACATGATGCTTGCCATTCAGGCCAAAGAGTTAAATTTTTGTTTCATCAGACCAGCGAATTTTGTCTCTCATGGTCTGAGAGTCCTTCAGGTGCCTTTTGCCAAACTCCAGATGGGCTGTTATGTGCCTTTTACTGAGGAGTGGCTTCCGTCT
The DNA here is from genome assembly GCA_018402905.1 of Glandirana rugosa. Taxonomy (NCBI): domain Eukaryota; kingdom Metazoa; phylum Chordata; class Amphibia; order Anura; family Ranidae; genus Glandirana; species Glandirana rugosa. Next base: position 439,527 of record BLSH010276114.1, on the reverse strand, counting down.
GGCCACTCTACCATACAGGCCTGATTGGTGGAATGCTGGAGAGATGGTTGTTCTTCTGGGAGGTTCTCCTTTCTCCACAGAGAAATGCTGGAGCTTTGTCAGAGTGAGGTCCTTTTCCCCCGATCGCTCAGTTTGGCTGGGCGGCCCGCTCTAGGAAGAGTCCTGGTGGTTCCAAACTTCTTCCATTTACGGATGATGGAGGCTACTGTGTTCATTGGAGTATTCAATGCTGCAGAATGTTTTCTGTATCTTTCCCCAGATCTGTGCCTCCATACAATTCTGTCTCAGAGGCTTTGTGGCTTGGTTTGTGTTCTGACATGCACTGTTAACTGTGGGACTTTATATAGACAGGTGTTTGCCTTTCCAAATCATGTCCAATCAACTGAATTTACCACAGGTGAACTCCAATCAAGTTGTAGAAACATGATCAGTGGAAACAGGATGCACCTGAGCTCAATTTTGAGTGTCATGGCAAAGACTGTGAATACTTACAGTATGTACATGTGATTTTTTTTTCATTTTTTATTTCTAATAAATTTGCAAATATTTCAAACAGACTTCTTTCACGTTGTCATTATGGGGTATTGTTTGTAGAATTTTGAGGAAAATAATAAATGTAATCCATTTTGTAATAAGCCTGTAACATAACAAAATGCGGAAAAAGTGAAGCACTGTGAATACTTTCTGGATGCACTGGGGTTGATTTACTAAACCTTGGAAGTGCAAAATGTGGTGCAGCTCCACACAGAAACCAATCAGCTTCAAGGTTTTATTGTTAAAGCTTGATTGAACAAGCTGAGGTTAGAAGCTGATTGGCTACCATGCACAGCTGCACCGGTTTTTGCACTCTCCAGCTTTAGTAAATCAACCCCACTGTGTCTGTATGTCTGTTTATATTAGTAGTTACATGACACTTTTATCATCATTTTATCATCACAATCATAATTGGTGGTATATAACAATATATTGCTGGTAACTGTAACTTCATCTGAATTGTTCCTTTGAGGTGTTGCATCACTCTTTTTAAGCCCCATACACACTATACAATTTTCTGTAGACTTTTGTCTTCAGATTTACCAAAACCATATAATATGAGGTCAAACCTTAAGAGTTTTTCAATTTGCATGCAATCAGGCAGGCCCTTGCACTACATGGTTTTGGTAAATCTGAAGACAAAAGTCTACAGGAAATTGTATAGTGTGTATGGGGCTTTACTGTGTTCCAGTCACGCTGAGAGGGAGCGGAGACTTTCCTGCATAGTATGCCCACTGCTGTGGCTATGTCTGGTCTTGTCACAGTGGCAACATATAGCAGCTTACCGATTGCTCTGCGATACATGTCATTGTTGGGTAGAAAGTTTTCTGCTTCATTTCTCTTTTGATAGTCTGGTTCCATAGGAGTTTTCACTTCCTTTGCATACTGCATATGGAATTGTTCCAAGATTTCAGAGATTTTCTGAGTTGAGAAGATAACTTCCATCGTCTTCTCTCTCTATTTGGATTCCCAGATAGTAGCTAATGTTCCCTAGCTCTTTGATTTCAGCTTGTGAGCTATCTGATTGTACTCCCCTTCTTGTTTAAAACAAGTTATAATGTCATCGACATAAATAAGGATATATATCCAGCTATCTCTTAGATTCTTGGAGTAGAGACAGGTGTCTGCTTTACTTCTTGAGAATCCCTCTCTGGTAAGCACTTCATTTACTTTCTCATTCCACATCCTTGCAGATTGTTTAAGACCATAGATGCTCTTCTGAAGTTTACACACAAGGTTGTATCCTTGTTCAAACCCTGGTGGTTGCTCCATAGAGAGATCATCCTTAATGTCTCCATATAGGAAAGCAGTTTTAATGTCTAGGTGTTTGCACTTGAATGCCCTTCCCGGTTGCAACGCTAAGAAGCGAGTGTTTTATGATGGGAGCGAATGATTCATCGTAATCTTCACCTAATTTCTGGGAGTAACCCTTGGCAACTAGTCTGGCTTTGTATTTGTGGATATTCCCTTCTGCGTCTGACTTTACTTTGAAAGTCCACTTACTTCCTATAATTTTGCCGTTAGGAGAGAGCTCTGAGTGTCCAGGTTTTATTTTCTTGAAGTGACTTTAATTCTTCTTCTGTTGCCTTTCTCCAATTATTGGCTTCATGTTTTGTCAGTTTTTCTATGTTTTCCCAGGATGTTGGTTCAAGTATGCTGTGTGTTTTGACAGTGTATGACAGCTTGTGGGGTGGTATCCCCTTTGTAGTCCGAGTGGATCTTCTGATTTCAGGCAGTTCAGCAGAATCTGGTGGGAAACTTGGTTTAGGCATTGTGAATTCCACTTCTTGTTTTGACTCCTGCACAGGTTCACTTTGGTCGACCTTTTCTTCTGGTTTGCTTGGCATATTCACTTCACAGCTTTCAGGGATCTGTGTTTCTGATGATGGGTTTTTATCAAAATAAACACTACGGCTTATTATCAGTCTTTGGGTGTAGGATTCTGTATACCTTGGTTTGCTTGCTGTAGCCTACTAGAATGCCCTCTATGGCTCTATTCTCCAGCTTGGATCATTCTCACTTGGAATATAAGCATATGCTTTACATCCAAATACTCTGATGTGCCCAATGCTAGGCTTTAATCCATGCCACATTTTGAATGGAGTACTTTTAATGGCTCTTGAGGGTAGTTTGTTCTATAGGTAGGTTGCAGTCATGACTGCTTCTCCCTAGTACTTGTGAGGTAGGTTGGCATTCGACAACATGTACTTGGCCATTTCTAGAGTGCGATTTTTCCTTTCTGCTACACCGTTTTGTTCAGGAGTGTATGGTATGGTTGTCTGGTGTACTATTCCTTGTCTCTTCAGGTATGAGGCCACTTATTTGCTTATGTATTCTCCTCCATTGTCAGTGTGTATTATTCCTGGTTTGCGTTGGAATTTGTTGCTAGACAGGGCAATGAACTCTTGAAGTTTCTCTGATGTTTCATTCTTGTGTTTCATCAGATAAGTAGTTGTGTACCTGGAATAATCATCAATGAAAGTCAGTAGATATCTGTTCCTGATGTGGGAGTTTTCATTGGACCGCATACATCACTGTGTATGAGCTGCAGGGGGTGGGTGGTTTTTCTTTGAGAAGCCTTTGGAAGGGGGGCACGCACTGCTTTTGCTTCAATACAGCACTTGCATTTCATGAGCACTTTGCAAGGCGTTATTGTCAAATCTTCTAATAGGCCTCTCTTTATAATGTCCTGTATAGCTTCTGGACTTCTGTGCCCCAGCCACCTGTGCCATAAATGAATACATATGCTGTGTGGGTCATTAGAGACTATATTGGCTTGCTGGTCTACGGTGATGAGCTTGTATAGGTGATCGCCCAGTTTTCCTTTTGCAAGGAATTGCTTATTATCGTGAATTGTGCATTCATCACCCTGGAACTTAACTGTGAGACCATTGTTTGCAAGACTTATCACTGACAGAAGATTGCCTTCTAGTTCTGGAACAAACAGCACTTTTTTTTTACAAGAATACTCTGCTTGCCTTCTTGTGGTGTAATGCAGTCCAGGAAGCCCTGGCTTTTACCTTCGGCAGTGATGCTTTTCCCGTTTGCTAGGAAAACCTTGTCTTTTGCACTGTAATCAATGTTTGTGAAGAAGGTCTCATCGCTAGTCATGTGGCTTGTTGCACCTGAGTCTATGCACCAGCCACGTAGCTTTCCGTTCTGTGTCACTTTAAAGGTGCCACTCCATGATGTGTCTGCAGTTTCCTTTGTGGTTGCTTTGACTCTTTCTTTTGTGGATTACTCTAGCTTTTGCTGCTCGACTTTCCAGATAGAACAGTCCTTCTTTAAGTGACCGGTCCTTTTACAATGAAAACAGGCTCTGCTTTCTTTGTTGTGCTTTGTGCCTTTGTTCATCTTAAGAGCTTTGTCATCATGGTGTGTATTTTCTTTTCTTCACTCATATTCATTGATTAACTTGCCTTTGACATATTCCAGTATCAGTTCCAGCTCGGGTCTGGTTTCTAAAGCATTAATAAGAGCAGTATATGTCTCTGGAAGGCTGCAGAGGAGCAGGGCAACAATATGGTTATCTTTGATATCCTCTTTGATGGCACGTAGCTGCTTTATTATTTCTAGCATAGCTTTCACATGGTTACACATTTGCTGGCCTTCTTCTAGTCTCATCATATATAATTTTCTTAGTAGAAAGAGCTTGCTGTTTAGACTTGAATGCTTATGCAGCTTCTGTAATGAAGTCCACATGCCTTTGGCCATTTTCTCTGTTCTTATATGGATAAGCTGGTTATCTTCCACTAGTAAGTTTATAATTGTTTTTGCTTGCCTGCCCTTCCTGTCCAATGCCTCAATCTCTTCGTTTGTGGGTCTGTCTGTATTCAGCACTTACTGCAAGTCGCCCTGGCTGAGAAGCATTTGTAGCTTAAATTTCCACAGCTGGAAATTGGCATTGTTCAATTTTACTATTGGAAACTTCACATCAGAACCACTTGCCATCTTTCAGTAACTTGTATACAGTACTCACAGTCTTGCAGTATCCTCTCCAGTGCCTGGATGCCTGCTGGGTGCTGCTTGGTGCCTGGGCCAATAACCTGTTGTGTATTGCACTTATGCGCTGGAAGCTTATTGAATGCAGAGATTAGCTTGACTTTCATGGAGGAATATCAGAACATGTCTTTACATCATGTCTTTATTATGGAACAGAAACACAGGAACAAGGAGGATACAACTACAAACTTACATAAGGAAGGTACTTTCTCTGATTAAGTTACCATAGAATACAGACTACTGCAATGGCACCTATCTGCATAAACAGGTATAATGCATATATATAGTTCACAATATTTACATTACATGCTGTTGCTCTTCCAACACTTGTCTCCCTGCAGGCCTATAAGTAGATGGACATTCTATTATTCACTATGGTGGGCAACATAGTATTGAAGAAATACCAGGCCACAGTGTTTAGTTAGGCTAAGTTTATATGCAGTAAGTTCAGCAGCTCTAAAAAGTGATCTGCATTTAACTTGCTTTCCATAGGTCTTTGCCTGCCAGGGGGTGAGAAGGCGATATGTTGCCTCATAATTGCCTGTTTTAACCCTTTACGTGCCCCGCCAATTAGCTACAACTGTGTGCATTATATGTGGTTCTGGGGTATCTGCAGCGCAGCCCCATTGTCATGAATGGGTTGCATTCAGTTGCACTATCTACAAAATACAACCAGGGGGATCATTTTTGCTGTAGCATGTCAACAACCCTGTCCTCTGCCTTTGTAGCTTAAAGGGGGCGGTAAAAACACAGCTCAGCCATGTATTTTTACCCCACCCCAGGGGTTCTGGAGTTTTTATCACTACTTTGCAGAAAAGAGCCAGGAAGGAGAGGGGCAAAGAACATTATGCTGTGCAAGTTTATAGATTCTTTATCACTAATATATATTTTAATAATAAGTGCCCCTGCATATTAAGATAAAGGGCACTAACCTCTCTAGGAGACAGTTCCTCAGATCTTTCCTCTCTCAGAGAACTACTGCTGCTGAAAATGTCCAACTGTGTCAGAATTCTGGTCCCCTGCTGTGCGCTGTGCTTCCATCTGCCGGTCCCTATGTCACTACAGGATACAATGAGGCAATATCCCACTACACGCCAAATGTAGTTAAATGCACTTTCAGGTTTATTCTTTAAAAAGTCCAAATGGTAAAAGCAGTGGGTGGAGAGTGGTAAACCATAGTGACCAAAATCATATTTCAATTTACTAGAACTACAAAGTGATTTGAGGTTTCTGTGGATCACTCTACTTTGTACATCATTGCTCTGTGCTGCTAATTGCTAAGCAAGCGTGGGTGCTACATGAAAGTCTGTATGCTGGGTCGCCAACATCCGACGTCTGCTAAAGTGGGCACTTGTTACATACACAGAAATACCACTTGACATATGAAATAAATCAATACTTTTCATAACCTTCTGCCCTGCACACACCATGGCAGAAAAAGAAATACTCCTATGTAAAGTAAAGGTCTCTGCATACATACAGGGACTTGCAGTTCTACAAAGCTGGTAACTCATTTCTTCTCTGACTATATATCTGAGATTAGCATGCTTTTCTATGTTGTGGAAAATAGAAAGACAGGATGGGAGCTCACCCATGAGATGCTTGTCCTGCCTATCGACATGATCCCATGCATTGCAAAGCAGCTTTCCCTTGGTATAGGGAGCTGTCAAATGACTGATGAAGAGCAGGGACAGGGAACCGTTCTTTCGGCATGGAGGGAGCCTGCTGGACCATGGAGTGCAGTTTGGGTTGCCACCTGTCCAGGATTCACCCGGACAGGCCGGGTTATGAATCATGTGTCCGGGTTTCAGTCTGCCTGAAACTTGGACACATTATTCAGACTGGGCTGTAGCTCCCCAAGTAGCTGAGATAGTTACACAAATTGGTACAAGAGATACCGTGCTAGGCTATAAGGAGAGGTAAGCTGCCACACAGCGACTACACTTATCGCTAATATAGAAACTGGAAAACTGACAGTATGGCGCTAAACCAAATTGGAACGTTAGGGATGCTACCTAATAGGCGTTGATGAACAGCTCATATTAATCCAAATATAGTGACAAAAATCAAAAAATATGTGCAAAAGGTTGAAAACACATAAATACATAAGGTGCAACGCAAATAGGGAGAAGGGGTCAGCTCCAAGGTAGCTCAATGTGTGAACTAAGCAAGTAGTCCAATAAAGTTCATTAAGTGAAGAAGACAATGTAAAAGGCCAAACATAAAGAAGCCTAAAATCCAAATGTCCCAAATACAAAGTGAGATAACAGAATTATGGTAGTCACATGAGAATGCCTCTGTTTCAATAGTGGGTAAAAACTGGTGAACAATGGTGAGTAAGAATGGACCCCTTGATAAAATCCTTCCCCTTCCAGATTAAAGGCTTACCGGAAGTAGGATATATTCAAGCCTGAATATATACATGGACTTCACACGTCAGGGCGGGGCGGGATTTGTCACACAATCCTAGGTACTTCTGGTAGCAGCACATGAGGTAGTGGGCGTTCAAACTTCCAGACAGGTACTTCCGAATTGGTCTCCCAACATCGCACCCCGGTATCACTCTAGAGTCTGCTAGGTTCCACAGGGGGTCATCCACAGCTCACCATAGGTCCAGGAATCCCGGAAGGGCAGATGCATAGTGAAAGGGAAGAAGGACTCCAAATAGTGTAAAATACCTCTAGAACTTCCGTGTACACAATCATCGCATGGATGATTGTGTACGCGGAAGTGCTAGAGGTATTATCAGGCTGCCATAATCTGCTCTTTGCAGGAAAGAGGAAACATTTATGTGCCTTTGTTGTGAACTTTTGAAGATCAATTTCTTCACATTGTCTATAGCTACATAGCTACTTGCCGACCACCTCGCGTAAAAAGACGGAGGCAAAGAAGCACATTCCTGCGAATCGCCGTCTATAAACGGTGATTCATGCATGCGCGAGTAGAGGGCGGGTCTTCCATGCACTCCGTGAGCGGGGCCATGGGTTGGGCAGACTCGATGTCAGCTGGCGACCCGCGATCGTCTGTGAGAGAGCCAGAACGGGGAACTGCCGATGTAAACACGCCGCTTCCCAATTCTGACAGGCAGCATGACAGAGATTTACTGATCTCTGTACTCGGGATCAGTTAGATCTCTCATGCCCCTGGCAGCCCAGCCTCCATTCAGTTAGAACACACACAGGGAACACAGTTAACCGCTAGATCGCCCCCTGTATGTTAACCCCTTCCCTGCCAATGACATTTATACAATAATCAGTGTTTTTTTTAACTGTGATCACTGTATAAATGTCATTGGTCCCAAAAAAGTGTCAAAAATGTCCAACATGTCTGCCACAATGTCGCAGTCCCGATAAAAATCGCAGATCGCCACCATTACTAGTAAAAAGAAAATTAAAAATGCCATAAATTCTCATGGTTTGTAAACGCGGCAACTTTTGCGCAAGCCAATCAATATACGCCGATTGCGGTTTTTTTTTTATCACAAATATGTAGAAGAATATACATTGGTCTAAACTGATGAATACATTTTTTTTTAGATATTTTTTTTTTTTTGGGCATGTATTATAGGAAAAAGTAAAAAAAAATGTTTTTTTTTTTTCAAAATTGAAATCAGTGATCAGTAGTGGTCGCAGAGGTGATCAAATACCGGCAAAAGAAAGCTCTATTTGTGGGGAAAAAAAGGGCGTCAATTTTGTTTGGGTACAACATTGCGCGACCGTGCAATTGTCAGTTAAAGCGACGCAGTGCGGAATCGCAAAAAGTGCTCTGGTCATTCAGGGGGAAATCCTTCCGGGGCTGAAAGTGTTTGTTCAGAAAATGCTAAGACAATGCAAATATGTATGCATAATTTAGGCACAGGTTCAAAAAAGTTTACCAAAAAAGGGTCTTATGCACAGAGCCATTAGGCTTATTTTTTGACCAGTTAAACAAGAGAATAATATTTTTTAAATAATACTTTATCTTCTGTGCAGCCTAAAAAATTAAATTAGGTACTTCAGGCCCGTAAAGAGCACATAAAACACAGGTAAAACTTTTCTTCTTACCAAGTACAACAACATGAATATTCTTTTTTATACCATGGCTGTGGGTACTGTGACAGTGTGAGGCCCTGCCACCTAAGAAATTGGTTGGAAAAAGGACACAGGGTTCGCCCGTGTGCAGAGTACCAGATTCTGGAGTATTGGTTTAGAGCTAAAAAAACTGTTTGTACAGCTCTCTCCGGAATTTGGTATTCCCAGATTGGGCTCCGTAGTTTAGAGATCCCAAAGTGCCTTGGGAGGGAAGAAATCTTCAACCCAGTGTTCAGGTCCTGTTGAAGACCAGCAGGGTGCTGTGTGCACAGCCTTCATAATGAAGGACTGAGAATAATTCAGGGCTCCTGCCAGGAGGGAGGTGTGTTCCCATCCCATCCGAAGACAGTTGTTCCTGTCGGGAGACAGAGGCAATCTACTGGAGAGACAGTACTCTATGTGGGAGAGATTCCATGCCCATGGGACTGAGAGAGTTGGGACAGCCAAGAGAGTCTGGGTAACTAGCTAGTAAGAGAGCTGAGGCAACTAGGAAAGAGTCCAAAGGACAGAAGGAACATGTGAGTCTCAGAGGAGTGAAAGAGTGTGGGGTTGTCAGGAGAACACCTAACTAGAGGCTAGGAATGGACCCTGCAGCAAGGTGTTGAGTGAGCTGAGAGAGTCAGGTGGCTTGGTATTTTTGTTACCTGTTTATGCTGTGTGCAACCGAAACCCCTGTGTAAGCAAGTTTGTGGAATTTCGTTAATCTGTTTTAATAAAAGTGGGCTACTAGGCCTTTAACATACAGTTTGAACTGGCATGGACTTCACTAACAAAAACGCAGCCACCACTGAGCTAACCAATCCCCATATCACAGTACCTAGTTAACTGCTTCCACAACGCGCGCAGTATATAAGCAGCGATTTGCGGGTGGCCACTTGGGGGCGCGCACGTGCCCGCCGTGCTCCTGAGGAGTGTGCCCGCGGCTCGGGCAGACCTGATGTCCGCCGGCGAGCCGCGATGAGCGGCCACAGCAAAAGAACGGGGAACCGCCAATGTAAACACGACGGTTCCCCGCTCTGTCAGTGCGGGCATAGAAGATCTACTGATCCCTGTCACTGGGATCAGTTAGATCTCTTATGCCCATGGTAGCCCAGCCCCCTCACAGTTAGAACACACCCAGGGAACACAGTTAACCCCTAGATCTCCCCCTGCAGGTTAACCCCTTCACTGCTAGTGACATTTATACAGTAATCGGTGGACATTTAGATTTCTGATCGCTGTATAAATGTCATTGGTCCCAAAAAAGTTTCAAAATGGTCCGACATGTCCACCGCAATATTGCAGTACCGCTAAAAACCACAGATCGCCGCCATTACTAGTAAAAAAAAAATAAAAAATAAAAACCCCATAAATGAATTCTCATCATCCGTAAATGCGGCCACTTTTGCGCAAACCAATCAATACACGCCGATTGCGGGGTTTTTTTACCAAAAATATGAGGAAGAATATAAATCGGCCAAAACCGATGAAAAAAACTGTTTTTTTATATATTTTTTTTTTGGATTTGTATTTTAGCAAAAAGTAAGAAAAACTGTTTTTTTTGTAAAATTGACGCTATTCTTTTGTTTATAGTGGTGATCAGAAATGACGCAGAGGCGATCAAATACCACCAAAAGAAAGCTCTATTTGTGGGGAAAAAAGGACGCAAATTTCGTTTGGGTACAACATCGCACGACCGTGCAATTGTCAGTTAAAGCGACGCAGTGCCAAATCGCAAAAAGTGCTCTGGTCCTAAAGTGTGAAATCCTTCCGGGGCTGAAGTGGTTAAGATAAAAACCAGTGAACGTTTGCTAGCCAGCATCTTAAGTAAAAGCTCATATGCAGTTAAAATAAAAAGGTGAAAATATTTATAATGCTTTAACAACTCAGGCTTTTACGGCAACCATGTGTTATATATTAGGCTAACCTGAATCTCCTAGCCCTATTCTTCTAACCTCCTCCTCTTTCCTTTTCTGACCTTTGGTAGCTTACATACTCTGTCTGACTAGGCTTGTAATACCCTGTGTCTCCATTTAACAAAGGTCATGTTTTCCTAATCCACAAATGGCAAGTCAGGACAGGTGATAAATTTGTATTCTAACAATGCCAATAGATGAGTAATAGAACATTCTGCTGTCCCAAGCTTCAGGTACGAATGGTTACAGCAAAGGAATTAGGAATTATAGATTTCTGTTACTGAGACATAGATTTTTTTTTGAAACAGGGAAATATGGATGCCTTTTGCTGCGTGCGGATACTTTACACATTGGGTTAAAGAGGATGGAAAATGTATTTTAAAAGTATGCTGAAACCTCTATTCTCAACCAGGATTCCGTGAAACCCTATAATTTCTTCAGATATTGCTAGGGGTTTCTTGAGCTGTGGTTAATCTGATCGATTCTGCATAGCCCCAGGTCCAACGACACTTGGCAGAGCCAACAGCATTACTTTAAAGAGTAACTCCACTTTTGTTGAAAAAAAAAACATTCCTCTCTGGATGATCTATGTACATTGCAGAGATTCTACCAAACTTTTTTGCAGATTGCTACCTTTTGTTATTCTGAAGGAATAGCTGTTTGTTTGTCTGTGTCCATGTGCGGAATGAATCTGTATGGGAGTGGTCAGTCAACTGCTGCACCTGCAGGGCTGCAGTGAGGAAAGTTGCAGGGCCTGCATCCCTTTAGACGTGATTTCCCTTTAAGAATATCGCAAATCGAAATTTGCTTTATACTGTATCTTAGGAAGATTTCTGAGGAAAATAAGCAAGCATATCACTCAAGCATAAAATTACATTTTCAGGGGGCGTTCTGTATACCATCTGTGTTGAGAACTCTTCCAGGTAGCCATTTTGTATTGCATTTTACAGAAAATGACAGCATTGCAGTTTGAAAAGGAAAGGTAATTTTTAATAACATTCAGTTACAATATGACCAGTTTCGCAGCTGTATATGCTTCATTATTTTTTTCTGTTTGCTATTTTTGTCCCACAAAAGTGGAGTTACCCTTTAAGAGTGGCATTCTGACCACCATTGTAAGGGGTCATTTTTCTCATGCGTCACCAATGTAAAGGGCATAGTCCTAATTTGATGGACTAATCTTAGCAGGGGTTCCCTGAGACCTGAAAACTATCCCTCTGGGGAATAAAGGTTAAGAAAGGCTGCCCTAATAGATGGTTGATTAATGAATCATTCGCTGCTTTAAAAATATTTTGTTTGGTATCTTTCAAAAGGATGCCCAATTAGACTGCGGAGAGTGTTTTTGATGGGCGAATGATGAGAATATCCAGCATACTAAATCACATATTCAGGGTTTAGGTGTGTAACACCCTCCTAGGTAGGTGCTAGAAGAGAGTATAGTTTTTGGGTCTTTCTGCTGACCAGGAAGGCTGGCAGGTAAATTTAGATGCTCTCTGCCTACCAGGGAGCAGGGATCCATTGCTAGGGTCTGCTCATGGTGTTCAGGTGCTGCTCATGTTGTCTGAATGTCTCACACTGGTCCAATAGGGGGTCGTATTGGACAGTGGGAGGAAACCTGACAAATGAGAGCACAGGCATAGTTACAGCACTGGCCATTGGCAGAGGAAAGTGCCTCTGTGCATGCTGGGTGACTGTATATATACCATGGTCCCAGAGGGAGGGAGCGGCTGCCCCTCCTCTGTAGAAACTACCATGGGGCCTCAGGCGCCTGACCTGAGGGCCTGAGTCTGAGAATAGTTGCAACCCAGATGTCCTGCAGAGCTGACCGGAAGGGAGACACGTTAGGAAGGATCTGCTTTGGCCTACAGTGAGTACAGTTCTACGTCATGGGGCCTGTCCTGTGAGGGCCATCCCTTCAGCTAGTAGAGTTAGTGGACAATGTTGGCAAAAAGGGGATGCTGGTAAATGTCCTGAAGATAAACAGTTTCATCAAGTCCGCTGCCAGAGCAAGCAAAAGACTTATTCTTCCCATACAAGTGTTGTATGTTATAGCAGCAGGTCTGTTACTACATCTAACCTGTGAGACCGAGTGAGAGTTGTCCCCAATTCAAATTAGTTCCAGTTGGACTATCCCACTATTCCCTTCTCCTATCCAAGTTCAAACAATAAATACCAAGAAAACCAAACCCCTGGATTGATTATTGGAAACAAGTGGATGAGAGTACTGGCGGTTGTGCGGTAGCCCTTGGCAACTGGCTGCAAGATAAAGAAGGGGAAAAGCCCAGTGAAATCTACACACAACAATCCCTACGGGGGCAGCGCTACAGGTGGTTTCAGAACGCTATTCTAATGACAACCTGAACATTTAAAGTGGGAGTAAAGTCAAATGCATGAATTTTACCTTTAGGTCAGCCTATAATAAGGCTGACCTATAGGTACTGTAAATACCTCCTAAACATGCACCGTTTAGGATGTATTTACTGTAGATGCTGCAGGTGACGTCAGGCTCTGAAGGACCAGCACGGGGAGTCCTGTGCTGTAAACGGCGGAGTCCGCAAAACCTGGAAGGAAGACCGGGTGAAGATGGAAGTGCCTTCAGCAGTGACAGCGCACTACTGGAGGGCTTCATTCTAAGGTAAGTTTCACATAAAGTGCTAGTATGCGATCCATACTAGCACATTATGACATTGCCTTGTAGGTTTGAAAAAAAAAGCCAGTGCTTTTTCTAGGCAAGTAAACAATCTATATGTACATACACAATTATGTGCATATATGAGTGCAGCGCTTATATACCAATGATCATAAAATTTAAAAATGAATCACATATAAAGTGCATATAATGAAAACATTAATGTGCAAACTACAGAAATCCAAATATGCCACAGTCATGCAAAGTGCTTCTAGTGCATTGCTCATGCATTCATAAGTCCTTGTGAGTAGAGTTGAGCGAACACCTGGACGTTCGGGTTCTGCTGGTCCGTCCGAACTTCGGGACAAAGTCCGGGTCCGGGTCCGGACGGAACCCGAACGATCGCACGGAAGCCCAAGGCAGGCCTGGGCCTGGGCCTGAAACAGGGCTTCAAGCCTGCCTGGTCGTCTTGGGCTTGCAGGTCCACAAGCGAGTTGAGATGAGTGTTCCTGAATACTTACGTACTCGTTACGTGATCTTCGTGAAACGTACTGACACCGTATAAACCTAAAGACATCAAACGTGTAATTACAAAAGTAATATACGTGAAATATACACTAAGTAAAAATTTAAAATACTAGTAACCATATATTCGCGACGTGAGTATATACGTGTATTAACACATACATGTATATCTAACAAATGAACGGATCTTTTTCGTGACCGAAAAAAAAAGTTTGGATGTTCCGTT
>BLSH010276114.1:394343-405497 GCA_018402905.1 Glandirana rugosa | reverse complement strand
AGCAAAGTTGTTGTTTTTTACCAGATTATTGCACAGATCTGGAAGAAATACATCAAGCACACCAAGATTAAAGTGAGAATTCAAAATAGACAATATTTGCTTATCTCGGAGTTCAGCTTTAAGTATAGAGAATTGCAGGGCTTTATTACATAGTATACACGCCGCTGGTGACTAATGTTTGCTCTGTGTGCATTGATCTTTTCTTTCCTGAATGAGTGGTTTGATCACCTAGTAATTACATAAGTGATTGATTTTCACACATATAGAACAATCAAAAAATCTGTATAAACCAGGCTGGTCATCTGAAAACAATTATTTTAATCAGGAATGTTACGACAATTCTATGATATAATCATTATAAGTTATTTACATGAATATGAAGCAGATCTTTTCATGATGTAAAATTGTGTTAGTCACTGACCCCCCCCCCCCCCCTCTCTCCTCCCCTCCATCCTAATCAGAATATCATATATGAAGACAGGATGGACCTGTGCCTTTATTCAGCCTAACCCACTATGTAACTATGAGGTAAGAATGCATATCTAATAATGTAAGTGCACAATAGAAAGCTAACAGTAGTTGCAGATGTGCGCTGTAAATACTACCTACTAAACTGACAAGCTAATTTACTAAAGGAGTTTAAAATAGTCACTCAATAAATTGTTGATGTGTTCACTTTGAACGTCCAGTCATGTGCTGATTAAATAAATAAACAGAAAACTGCTTTTCACATGACTGGCTAATTCAAATGAATCACCACTCAGTTCAATAAATGCAGATTCTCAACTTCTTTGGTAGATCAGCTGAGTGGAAAAATTATTTTTTTTTATGTGAACATTTGGCCAGGCTATGGACATTCAAGTGTTTACATATTCTCTCAACAAGTAGTGAATGAGTCTAAACCAGGCCCTCACTGACTTCTGTAGCTGCAGGCACTGTGGAACAATTAATCCTCAAATTTCAGTACTTCCATAGGCATGCACACAGGGTGTGTTGGGTGTGTGGTGCCGATTCCCCGTGCTTCCCATCTCTCCCCCCCCCCCCGCAGTGCTGTCAGCTTCCCTATCCTTGCTTTCAGGAGTGGGGAAAGAGCTGGAAAATATTTAATTAACTGGCCTTCCTTTTCTGAATGAACACAGTGAATGATCTGTATCTGCAGGCTGCAGAGAATGGAACTTTGGAATCTCCGTTCTCAGTTACTTTCTCTGTTTCAAAAGTGAGACATCAGGGGTCTGTTTAGACCAGGGGTAGGCAACCAGTAGCCCTCCAGCTGTTGTGGGACTACATTTCCCATGAGGCATTGCAAGGTTGGCAGTTACAGTTACTCCCAGAGGCATGATGAAACTTGTAGTTCTGCAACAGCTGGAGGGCCCCAGGTTGCCTACCCCTGGTTTAGACCCTTGATATTTCACCAAAGCCCAATAACGGGGCTCGTAAAAAATAAAAAAAATAAAAAAATAAAAAAATAATATTGTAAAAAAAATAAAAAAATACTGACACTGTCCACTGTCCTACTGACACCAATCTTTGCTCTACTGACACCATCCACTGCTCTGTTATAATACACGCATGTGTGTTTGAGCTCTGGTGTACATACCCTAATGCAATAGGCTGCGCACACCAATGAGTACTGAGAGTCATAAACCTGGAATAAGTGTGGAATTTTCGCTGAAGGGACGTGTTAGAAAAATGTCCTCAATTAGCTGCTGCAGTAAATCATCTGTAGCTGCTAATCAGTGTATCCAGAATACAACATCATTGCAAGGGAGAGTCCTTCAATTATTTTGGTTGTGTGGATTGAGAAATCTAACAATGTTTAGCCAGCTGTGTAGTTTCGGCATGATCCTTGTCCCTGTTTTTCAAGGTTTAGTCAAAGTATGCCTAGTCTGTAAGATGCTAATTTCAACTGTATATATGCTTCTGGATTATCTATTGTAAATCAAGCAAGAAAACTGCAAACCATCTTTATTTTGCTGAAAAGTTCCATTTTTTTTTTTTGCATTAGCATCACAAGTAGGCGTGCACGCAGGCTTTCTCAGCACAGCGTGCCAGCAGTTTTCACTGACATCAGGGTGGTGCGTTGGCCAGGCTATGTAATCAACAGCCCAGGGAGTTGTCAATTACAGCCAAAATATTGAGTGCCAGCTCATCTAACCACTAACCATATACACACTGCCAGCCCCATCCATCCGCTATATAGCCTGGCCACTTGACTGCATACTGCTGCCATTTCCTAACGACTGGAAGGTAAAGCTGTATGTTGTGTATTGTATGTGTATGGGTCGTATGCATAGAATACACATCATACAGCTCTTTCTCCTAGTTGCTAGGAGATGGTAAGGGACAGGACCCTTACTAGGTGCTTTAATGGCATTTTTGTCCTATATACCCAGGGCCCACTGAAGGATGCTCCAGTGCTCCAGCAGGCCAGTTCACCAATGTATACACAAGTATGTCAGACTTACCTCCAGATTTTCCCTCAAATCCATGCTTTTCCCTCCTCTGGGGCTGACAAATCCATGCTTTTCCCTTGCCAAGCCATCTGCCCACAGTGCAAAAGTTGCCAAAGTTTCTTGCGAACCGTGTTTCCTCTCATCGGCCATTGGACAGTCACTTACAGACTGGGCCGGAGAAGGTACACCTACCTTCTCATACACTAAAAATAACTGGTATTCATCAGCTTTTCCTTCTCCGTAGTTAGATACCGTTCCAAATGCTGGCTCAAGGGCTGAGAAGCACCAACTACATTCATCCACCGACCTAAACC
Organism: Glandirana rugosa; assembly: GCA_018402905.1. Classification (NCBI taxonomy): domain Eukaryota; kingdom Metazoa; phylum Chordata; class Amphibia; order Anura; family Ranidae; genus Glandirana; species Glandirana rugosa. The sequence continues at coordinate 402,730 of BLSH010276114.1, read as the reverse complement.
AGCTTAGTCTCTACTGAGCACCTATAAGAAACTCCTCTTCTTTGTACACAACTCAGTCCCAGTACAGCAACAACTCATGAGGAAAAGGATAAGCCTCTCAGTAGCCTTGCTTGCACCAGTGACCGGTGGAGCGACCCATTCAGGATGTTTAGTTACAATGGCCACCTGTGTGAAAATATAGGAATACAGACCAAAACCAGATGAAAGAGTCCAAGATCATTTTAATGTTGGTAAATGAAATCGTATAAAAACAGCCAATGTGTTTCAGGGGCAACACCACTCCCCCCCTTCATCAGGGCTCAACACAGAATAAATAATTAAAACAGAGACTTCACACATCTATATTGCACTGTGGAACCAGTATCAAAGTTTCCGCATTGAGTAACAACTTGACAGCAGTTGCTGCTGTCTTGTGTTGAGCCCTGATGAAGGGGAAGAACTTCATCAACCCCTGAAATGCTTTGGCTGTTTATATAACTTTTTTGCCAACAATTAAAATTCTTTCTTGGACTCCTCATCTGGTTTTCGTCTGGCGCTTCTTTCTGTATTTTTATGGTTTAAGCTACTGCTGGGCGCCAATCAATAGAAGCCTTGCAGTGTGGGAGCCACCTCGCCAGATCTATTGAGCTTGTTTGAAATTTTCCTTCATCTGACTACATATCAAGTGCAATGTAGTAGTACAAAGTACAATTTTAAAAGTTTCCACTTTGATTATGTTTGTTCTAGAGACCTATGTTAAAGTGAAACTAAATTTTTTTTCAAAAAATTCTATTCAATTATGTTTTCTTAACTTAACCCCCCTGGCGGTATTCCCGAGTGTGGCTTGGGGTGAAATTTCTGTACCAAGAGCGGTAACCCAAAGCCACACTCGGGATCGCATCGCTGGATCCAAGGCTGGGTTACTCACCTTGTCCCCTGGATCTAACGATGTCCCCCCCCACTGTGTCTGTGGGCTGTGTCCTCCGCCCGATGCCTCTGTGTGCCGGGTTCTGTTCCCTGTGAGCGGCGCATCGCACAGGGGCGGAGCCCGGCAGCAAATTCAAATAGTGAAACATATAGTAAACATACAGTACACTGTAATCTGTAAGATTACATTACTATATGAAATCATTTCACATCTCCTTTGTCCCTAGTGGTTTGCCCAGTGCCCTGCATGCACTTTTATATTATATATGTCATTCTTTCTACCTGGAAACTTGAGAATGTCCATGGCATCCAAAATCTGTCCTTTTACGTCAAAAGCGGTTTTTGATCAGCTAGAAAACAGCGATAGTAAATAAGAATCATTTGCAGAATTGAGTGATACTGATTTTTGGGGAAATTTATCATCAGACAGTGAAAGTGACGACAGCGACAATTCTGCAACTGAGCAAATTTCAATTTATTACTATTACGTCATTATTTTTGATAATTATTTATAGTTATTTATTATATTATAATTTATGATTTCGTGTTTCAAACTTTATCATACACAGGATGTCTAGGATCTTGTTTGGACAGATTTAAGTGAGTTATTCCTAAAAATTACAGGCCTACAATATAAAACGCCAAATTTCTATGCAAAACAATGTACCGCTTTTAGACGCAAAAATCTGACATAATCATACCGCCAGGGAGGTTAAAAAGTTCCTTCTATTGCTCTCAAGCTCCTCCAAATGCCCAGATTCCTTTGTTTTTTGAGCTGTGATCTGACTTCCTGTTAGAGGGTGGCTACATTCATTCTCCATGGACACACTGTTCGTAGGAACGTACGGACCCGCTTTTGCTCGATTTCCAGATAGACGTGGGACTATGGATGGGATTTTTGTAGTGTGCATAGAGCAGCGCTCATAACTGCAACAGAAGTGAAGAGGAAAATGAGAGGTTTGGGAATTCACACAGAATGTTACAAAAGGGGGCAGGAAAACACAGCAGTAACCAAATAAATAGCACTATACAGCAGTTTGCAGAAGGTGGATTCTGATTGGCTGCTTTGACTACAGCACTTTGGCGTGTTAAATACATCAATTATGGTCCCTTTAATGCAAGAAATTGAGTTAGCATATGAAAACTCTGAGGGTAATAACTAACTAAAAACAAGCTTAGTACTGTGGTAATTTCTATTGTATTTTGAAATTCATTTTACACGCTACTGTTGTAATATATTACAGTGCATTAGCTCTAATGAACTGACTGTGGAGTTACAAAGTATCACAGACATCGTACTGTGACAACATTCTGCCTCTCAACAACAAACCATACAGAGCACAGAAAACTTCTCAAAGGGTTCCATTGTACTAAAAACGCATAGGAAATTGATTGAACATTCATCTTGAAATATTTATTAAATATGTAACCGGCCCACACATGGTGTGCTGCATCTTGTTTGTAATCATTCAAAAAAAGTCATATGTTATATTGCCACCACATAGGGTATGACATATCTTTAAAATGTATGTAAATCTTAACAATGAACTTTAAAGTGTTACTAATGGGTACTTTTTTTTTTTTAAAATTAAAATAACAAACCTGCCATACTCACCTGCTCTGTGCAATGTTGCACAGAGCAGCCCTGATCCTCCTCTTCTCTGATCCTCTGATGACCGGCGATCTTGGCTCTTCTTCATGTGCACCCATAGCAAGCCATAGCTGCACTCCATAGATACACACAGCTGGGCTCAGCCCCTAAACCACACTGGTTCTCTTCTCCCCTCTCTTCCCCTTCACACAGGTGGGACAGAAAACTATGAATAATGTTTTACCTTAATGCAGAAAAAAAAAGTGGCTTTATAACGACTGTTCAAAAAGATACCTGCCAGAAACCTTGTGAACTGATAAGTAGACTCTCTGCTTCTTTTAACTCTTACCAGTTAGCATTGTTCTGAGCTCTTTCTTTAGAGCGACCACAGGACACCACCCCCTATGTCATGAAGGTGAGAAAATGTTCTGTAGTTCTAAAACATTTTCTCTCCCAGGGTGACAACACTGCTCTTCCATAGATACAGTACAGTGAGTGAGTCACCCCGAAACAGGAAGAGTTTTGGGACTACAGTACAGCTCTCCCTTTCCTCTTCTATATAACATAATATATATTGCAGCTTACCAGTCCTTATGTGGTGGTGGCCAGGCATGTACTGGCCATCGAGACTACCAGGAGTTTCCCAATGGGCTCAGTGGGCCGGTTTCAGCAGGGCTCGAGTCCTGCGGGAACACGTGGAAGCAAAGTTCCTGTACTTTTGCCACAGCAGGAACGCCGTTCCCATTAGCAGCCGCATCCTGCAGGACTGACCTCAAGCATGAGAGCTGAGACAGGCAGTGTGCGAGAAGGAGAGGGCGTCCGTGCAAGTGGGGTACCACACATGGAGGGGGGTGTCACTCCGGTGCGCCTGTCCTCCTCTCCCTCGGTCCTCCTCCTCCAGCGGCTGCTATATCAAAGTCCCGGCTCTAGTGATAAGCGGAACACTGATCCAATGGCAAATTCAGTGTAACGCGAATTATAGGAGCCGGGACTTTGATACAACGGCCACTGGAGGATGAGGACTGAGGGAGGGGAGGATGGGCACGCCGGGATATTCAAATCCCAGATCCAGACACAGGTCAGGCTGCATTGCTGGGCACTGATCAGGCAGCATTAAAGGGGAATTAATCAGGCTGCATTGCTGAGCACTGATACGGCTGCATTGCTGGGCACTGATACGGCTGCATTGCTGGGCACTGATTAGGCTGCCTTGCTGGGCACTGATCAGGCTGCATTGCTGGGTACTGATCAGGCTGCATTGCTGGGTACTGATCAGGCTGCATTGCTGGACACAGGTCAAGCTGCATTGCTGGACACAGGTCTGGCTGCATTTGATGGGCACTGGCAAGGCTGCATTTGATGGGCACTGGCAAGGCTGCATTGATGGGCACTGATCAGGCTGCATTGCTGGGCACTGAACAGGCTGGATGTTACAATGTAATAATAGAAATAATGCGCTTCAATCATCCTGACACCATATCAACCATGGTGCTGTGATGATTGAAGCACAAACACCAGGTGGTTGGAGTAACTTTATCTGCCGATTGTTAAACTTTTTTGCACAATTGCGTATAGTTTATATCCTGTTTTTGTGCGTGTTTGCAAAATTAAAGTGGGCCGGTCTGGATAAAGTCCAGGGCCAAATTTTTGTCCAAGCCCAGCCCTGGTGGTGGCTGCATTTGTTTCCTTTTTGCAGGCTTTTACCTTTATTTTACCTGACTATCCTGCAAGTAACACACTTCCTATCCTGATCTCCATCATAACATGGGGGTGCTCTGTTGTTCACAGAAGAAAATTTAGATGACAGAAAACATTATTTAAAGTATGCAGTATATAAAGCAGTTTTCTTAATTTGAATAGAGTTTTTTGAAGGTTAAAGTCAGCTTTTTTTATTTGTGTCTTTTTAGGCAGATTTCCCTTCACTTCCTGTCCCAGAGACTCAATAGGAAGTGAAGATATCTTTCCAATGTGGGAGATATCCCTTCTTAGACAGCTGTCAGGTCAGGTGTATAGGACTTCCTATCAGTAGAGTTCCCCTCTATTCATGTTCTGGTGTCAACACAAAATGTTGGATTTACCCTCCCTGTGATTCCCGGTGACATTGGAGATCATTACAAATAGAAAGTGAATCACCCTAAAGGGGACACAAGTAGCAGTAAAATTCTTTAGTTATAATTTAAAGGCTAAGTGCAGCTAAAATTAAAACCAGAAAAATCAGCACAAGGGACATAACTTTCAGTCAGGAAGAGTCTATTGTGCTGATTCCTCTTAGTTGAAATCCTCCTCTACACCCCTGCAATTTTCTGTTGTGGTAGGGGTTATTACAACTAAGGGGCTGTCATAGGCTTGCATCAAGAGAGCCCAACTATGCCTGTCCTTTCCGCCAAGCTCTGGCACTCTTAGAAGCCATACTACAGCTTCTATGAATGAAGCAGAATCTAAGAAAACAGGACAGGCGCATGATTGATAGCTCTGCCCCCTCCATTCATAGATCATAGCTGTAGTTGGGTTCTATAAATGGAGCAGCTGGGCAGAAAGAGCAGGCATAGTTGTGCAGACGGAAGAGGATTTCAATTAACAGAAGAGGAATCAGCGTAAGGATGCATCCTACTAACTATAACTTATGTCCCTAACACTGATTTTTTTGTTTTTTTTTATTTTTGTCTGCACTTGGACTTTAATATTTCAGTTCAATGCACAGGTGGTTACAAGGAAACTGGATTTCTTTTTTTTCACAAGAAAAGGAAACTGGATTTCTGGCAGAAATAAGAGGTACAGTTAAGTCCATACATATTTGGACATAGGGACAATTTTCATACTTTTAGCTCTGTACGCCACCAGAAAAAAATTAAAACTAAACAATCCAAATAAATTTGAAGTGTAGACTTTCAAATTCAATTCAAGAGGGTGAACATTAATATCAAGTACAAATTTTAGGAACTGCAACCAGTGGCAGCTGGTGCCTACTATTTTTGGGGGCGCAGCACAACCAACACTACCCCCCCGGGCAGTAAACAGGTGGCGGAGATCACCCGCCAACACCACCACCCCACACACACACCCCCCACGGGAGACAGGCGATGACGGAGCTCATCCGCCACCACGACCACCAGCCATATGGCTTCCAGTGGCACTTGGTCATTGGTGTTTATTGATGATGTGACAGAAGACAGAAGCAGCCAGATGAATTCTGCAGTGTTTAGAGATAAACTTTCAGCCCAGATTCAGCCAAATGTAGCAAAGTTGATTGTACGGTGCTTCACAGTACAGATGGACAATGATCCAAAACACACTGCAAAAGCAACTCAGAAACTTTTGAAGGAAAAGAAGTGGAATATTCTGCAATGGCCAAGTCAATCACCTACTCTTAACCCTAATAAGCATGCATTCCACTTGCTGAAGGCAAAACCAAAGGCAGAAAGACCCACAAACAAAGAACAACTGGTCTTCAGGCTCTAACTGCAGCCGTCTTAGCTGCAGTTAGAGCCTGGCAAAGCATCAGAAAGTAGGAAACCCAGTCTTTGGTAATATCCATGGGTTCCAGACTTCAGGCAGTCATTGCCAGTAAAGGATTCTCAACAAAATATTAAAAATGAACATTATATATATTATTATATTCATGTTTCCAATTACATATGAGCCCCTGAAAATGGGGGGACTGTGTATAAAAATGGTTGCAGTTCCAAAAAATGTTATCTTGATATTTATGTTCAACCACTTGAATTAAAGCTGAAAGTCTGCATTTCAAATTCATTTGGATTGTTTTGTTTTAATTTTATTCTGGTGGCATACAGAGCCAAAAGTATGTGTCCAAATATATATGGCCCTAACTGTATTTTTCTGTTCTTGCATAAAATGTGCTTAGCCTGAAAAAAATAAAACGAATGCAACCAATCCACCTAAGAACTGGGAAGCTGCAATATATTACGTTTGTTTTCTTGTATTTAGATATATTTTAATCCCTTCCGGCTGCCGCCTCCCGACCCTTAAATAACTTCTAGATGCTGGGAGGCGGAGGCGGGTATTCGGGTCATGTGACCACTGTGATTGGCTGTCACAGCAGTCACAAGATCGGAAAGTTCTCGATCGCAAGTGTGCAACGGAAGCTTTCCGGTCCCCGCCGGTGACTGTGCTGGGAGCGTGCAGGGCGTGCGCTCTCAGCACAGTTTTGTGTTTACATAGGGCTGCATATATGCGGCCTCTTGACAGTAAAGCCCACCCGCTGAAAGGCTGCATATATGCATGTAGCAGGCGGGAAGAGGTTAAATAGGAATGACACTAAAAATATTTAACATATTTTCATCCCCATCTCAATTGATATCAAAGGTGATAAATGCAATGGCCCAATACTAATTTGCACTTTCAAACTTGGAAAATGTATACTTTTTTCCTTTGAATAGGCACTGTTTGGCCACAAGTCTAACAAAATCATATAAAAAAGAAGAAAAAAATTAGAAACTTGTATTTCGATATGGATTGGTTACAAAATGGTTATTGCTGAGTAAAAATAACCTTAAAGAGGAGCTCCAGTCTTCTCCAAAAAATTTAAGTCAACAGCTACAAATAATGTAGCTGCTGATTTTTAATTTAAGGACACTTACCTGTCCAGGGATCCAGCGATATTGGAACCTGAGCCACCTTAAGGCCCATTTACAATGATCTGCAGTGGAAACCAATGCCGCCCGCATAGCATTTTGGGCTGCAGAGCAGTGCGGCAGGAGGTGGTGTGATGTACATTTTATCCCATCAAACTTTATTTGAAGTGTACTGCTTCATTCATTTTCATTACATTTCACTGCACAGAAGTACAGTGCACTGTGTTTCTGTGCAGTAACGCGGGATCCAGCAGCATGGTGTAATATAATGCAAATGGTGTATTATCGCTCTGCTCTGGAATGCAGTGTAATTCCTAATACCTTTTAACTACGGGCAATGGCCAGGCCTTTCTGAATGGGCAAAGCTTTTTCTGAATGGGTAAAGCTCCTGCACGTCTCATCCCCACACATTGTTATTGGCCAATAAGGCAGCCCATTGCGATGGGTCAATAGGAATGTTACAGGGCTGGAGGATGTGTCAACTTCTGACACTACCTGAAAGAGTTCAGAACAGTCCAGAATTTGGGCAAAACAGAGATGACTGAGAGCTGCTGTATGTACCTGCATTTATACCTACTAGCACAGCCATTCTCAACCAGGGTTCCGTGGAACCCTGGGGTTCCTCCAGAGGTTGCTAGGGGTTCCTTGAGCTGTGGCTGATGCCCCACCTATTTGATGATGCCTACAGAATTCAAGGTTCAGTAAAACCAGCAACATGACACCAAATATCTTTTTAGCTGGTTTTAAGGGTGGCATTCTGAGCACCACTTTAAGGGGGGCATTCTTCCTATTGACCACCAATATAAGGGGCATTGTTCCTATTGAGCCCTGATGAATTGGTTTTAGTAAAGGTTCCTTGAGACATAAAAATTATCTTTGGGGTTCCTCTAGGGTTAAACGATTGAGAAAGCCTGTACTAGCATCTCTTTCTCATTTAAAGATATACCGTATAAGAGCAGGACATCTTTTCTTCCACGCATTACCAAACCTGTTTGAAAAGAACCTGAATCTTTACTCTCAATTTTTTTCTTATAATAGTACAGTAGTACTCAAGGGTAGGTGTGTGTGGTTATTCACTTGAATTCCCTCTCTCTGTCAGAACATATTGCTTGAAGTGATTGTATCCGTATTAGTGCAATAGTGCCAGAGAAAACTGAGTACTGTCCGTGATACTTTTTTTATTTGCACTAACATAAAATTTTTCAGGACAAGTTTTCGGGGTATCTCCCCTTCTTTTTGAACAGGACTTTTTAAAATACAATCACGTTTATTTTTTTCATAGTGCCTGTCATGAG
>BLSH010276114.1:370904-384255 GCA_018402905.1 Glandirana rugosa | reverse complement strand
GCACTTTACCGAGATCGGCATTGCGGGGGGTCAGACTGACCCCCCACACCACCGATAGCCGCGATGCGCGCCCCCCGGGCGCGCGGCGGCTTGTTATCCTGAGGACTTCATATGATGTCCAGTCAGGATAACTCAGCCACTTCCCGTCCGTCATTCTGCATACAGCGGTCGGGAAGTGGTTAATCTTAATGCATTCTATGCATTAAGATAAAAAGCCTTACGTGTGCAGCAGCCCCCCTAAACCCCCTAATACTTACATAAGCCTATCTTGATCCAGTGATGTTGCATGAGAGACTTGGCTGTCTGGGACTCTCCCTCCTCATTGGCTGAGAGAGCAGTGAAGCGCCATTGGCTCCCGCTGCTGTCAATCAAACTCAGTGAGCCAATGAGGGGAGAAAGGGGGCGGGCCGGGCTCTGTGTTGATGGACATAGGGAGCTGTGGCTCAGCTCTGGGGCCCCCATAGCAATCTGCTTGCTGTGGGAGCATTCAACAGGAGGGAGGAGAAAGGAGAGCCGAAGAGGAGGATGCCGGCTGCTCTGTGCAAAACCTCTACACAGAGGAGGTAAGTATACCTTGTTTGTAATTTTCAACAAAAAAAAACAAGACTATTAGTATCACTTTAATACTTTAAAATTGAACTCCAGGCTGATCTAACCTACACCCACTGAATGCAGTTATGTACTCATTAAAATCATTTGTGTTTTTAAGTAGTTAATGTAGTTTCAGTTTAACAGAAATGCTTTGCACCTGAAATGGACTCAAAGTCAATCTCTTGTAGTCCTTTGTACAGCAGCACTCAGACTAGAAAGGGAAAAGCATGCTGATAGGAGAAGAGAGCAGGAACATTCTGCTTCTCCTTTACTATACAGTCTGGAGGGATGAGAGGTTACCTAACTGCTGGATGCCTGGATCACAAGACTGGCTGCATTGAATTAAACATTCTTTGGCACATAAATAAACTGTACATGCACACAGCACAGTTCAGCCATCTGTTTGTAAATCCAACATCCTAAACAGAATCTACTTTGATTCAACTGTGCTGTGTGGATATTCTTCTTCTAGCTTCTGCTATAGGACTGGTACATAGTCAGCCTTTCCACCACACAGTTTCCTTGGAGACTAGTCTTTTATGTGTGAGTTAAAACACGTATTTGTATTATATTTCAACTCTGTATGTAGCCGCTTGCCTGGAGTTACACTTTAACAATATAAATACCCATCAAACAGAATCCACATAGTTAAAGAAGAGAAACAGCATGATAATAATAATATATTTTGTCTTTTCAGAGACCATTCAGAGACCATTCCCATGTGCAAGAAAATCATTTAGAGCCATTTTAATATAGCATTAGATACAAAAGCACAAATAATACATATTTTTTTAACTGCTGTCATTTACTGAATGAACAAGGTCATCTTACGCCAACTGTTTGTCAAAAAATAAGTACCCACTTAAAGGGATAAAATCAGTTGAATATAGCCAGCCATGTTTAGCATAAACTTCACATAAAAAAAAAAAAAAAAATCAAAAGAACTGCATAATTAACGTGTTTCAGCATAGCCGGTTTTCAGAACTTTAAAATAAGAAAGACAATGGCTAGCAATTTTTTCAGAAGAGCATTAATGATTGTCTCTAATTTTTCAAGAAAGCTATTAGATGATCCCCAAATATTTGAGAGAGTGTTTTATGATTTAATGGGACAAAATAGGAACCTTTTGGATGACATGGGTCTCACTGTAAACCAAACACGGCTTTCTGCTGTAGAAGTGTAAAGCTTTGCAACTGTTAAATGAATCAATGATGGATGCTTTAGGGATGCTTTGTACGGCTGAAACTAGAGAGCCTGTAAGAATTATAAAAAGTGCTTTATATCAAAAAATTAATAATGGTAATGTCCTACACCCATCCATGCATATTACAGTGAAATATTGATGCTGTTGGTGCAGAGTTAATGGACTGAGGATATGAGAAACCCTAAGGCTGGGTTCACACTATTGCCGCATACGGCTCCCAGCAGGGGTCCGGTGCATCTTCATTCACCCTTTCAAGTCCAATTTCAGCCCAAAGTTTGGGCTGAATTCGGACCTGAAACAGACCAAAAAACGCACAGGACCTCTGTGCAAATTTGCACCGGAGCCGCAGCAGAGATGTGTGAACAGGCTTCATAAAGAGCCAGTTACAATCTCCTGCTATGCGAATTGGATGCTGTGAAACCCACATCCAATTTGCATAGGTGGGAACCCAGCCTAAAGCTCCCTGAGCCCGGGTTCACATTAGTGCGATCACAGACATTGCATGTGCTTCACACCCGCACCACAGGTGCCGATCACATGGAATGTCTGAGCAAGGCGAGTTCAGCCATACAGTTGTATGGCTGAACTCGCATTGGATTCGCACAGAAAAAGGTGCAGGGACATTTTCCCTGCACTGGAATCAGATCGCATGGGTGTTTTCACCCATGCAATCTGATTCCTGTACAAATCTACAGTTCACACTATGATCTGTGAACTGATCTGGGGGTGTCATTAACATTGTATTGACACCCGCAGCGGTTCGCAGAAGACAGTGTGAACTGCCTGCGGGAGAGATGAGATGCGGGAAACGGTGCTAGAATCAGTGTGAACCTGGGCTGAATTGTCTCAGTCGATTCCCTTTGTAAAGAACCCCCAACACATTATGCCAAATTTATGTTTTTGGGCCACATACAATCCTCCCACTGCTTTTCTTTTGCAATCTAACAATTTACATTTAATGCAATCCTGGCTTTTCTACAGTTGGTAAAGAATACACTTAGGCAGACCATTGATGATATAATTTTTTACGTTCAATCAGCAGGTTGAATTAAAAAAACTGACTTGATTTCTCCATCCATACACTCGATGTGGATGAGGGAATCCTCCCTGCAGAGCTACAGTATTTAATCTGACAGCGGGGAGACTAACAATTGTCAGTCCTGCTGACAATGGTAACCAGGACACTTGAGATTACCATACATGACTTGAATTATAGTTGATTTAGCAGGAAATTTGAGTCATCGGTGTCCGCACCACTTGGTTTGCCAAACTTTGATTGACAAAACTAAGGAACCTGGGTTGGGTCACATACAATCCTCCCACTGCTTTTCTTTTGCAATCTAGCAATTTACATTTAATTAAATCCTGGCTTTTCTACAGTTGGTAAAGAATACACTTAGGCAGACCATAGATGATATCATTTTTTAAGTTCAACCAGCAGGTTGAATGAAAAAAACTGACTTGATTTCTCCATCCATACACTCGATGTGGATGAGGGAATCCTCCCTGCAGAGCTACAGTATTTAATCTGACAGTCCTGCTGACAATGGTAACCAGGACACTTGAGATGACCATACATGGCTTGAATTATAGTTGATTTAGCAGGAAATTCAAATCATCGGTGTCCGCACCGCTTGGTTTGACAAACTTTGATTGACAAAACAAAGGAACCAAGTGAAGATTGTTGCCCAAACAGAGACTCCATCCTATCACTTGTAGTCACTGTTCAGGTATTCAAGCCGTGAGTGTCATCGCTGGTTGAATACAACAGCCACGCTAAGTAGAAATCTATTTGACTTTTCTCATTTATCCCATCTATGAGTATATGGCTGGCCATAGAAAAGATAAATATATCCTCAGGGAAGACACTGAAAGCAAGAACAACTTGATAGGTGTTCTCTTCCTTCCCTACTAGATCCAAAACTACAAAATTTGCCCTTACATACACCTTAATTACAAGTGTATTTTCTTATATGGCATAATGTATGGTGTTTACCTGTATCACTCTTTCAGAGCTCTTGTGGACATTCTCCGCCACCAGTCCGCTGCAGGGAGCCATGGAGAACGAAATAACAGCACAACTGTGACTTCAGGGCAACATGACAATGGACCATCTCGTCCTCCAAAAAACCTCTATAACCCCGTAAAGTCAGTAAAGAACAACCATGGTAAGTAAATGAGGGAAGGGGCAGTGTGGGAATTTAACATGAATATAATACAAAAAATATTCACATGACAGTTCATTATTTAGAATACTTTAATGGCTTGAATGACGATCTATTGAGCATAAGTCTTATCAGAAACAATAAATTGAACTGGAATATATAGGAGCTACTGTAGAAAGCATAATTCCTTCAGTTGTGTATAAATCTGAGCTTTAGTTATTGAACTCTGTAAACAACAGGCCTTTTTTAACAAAGCAGTAAGGTTTAGCCTTGTAAACACAGGCAAAGTGCAGAACTGCACAGGTGTGAAATTCTTATATGTAATAGAAACATAGGATAGTGACAGTAGAAAAAGACCAAGTGGTCCACTGAGTCTGCTTCTTTTCCTATATTTCGTTTTGCTGGAGTCTTTTTTTTAACATTTGAATTTTGTTTTTTATATGTTTAATCCTTTTGTTTGCGTATAGACCTATTTATTCCATACATGTTTACATTCTCTTACTGTTGACTGGCTCGCTACCACTGCTCCAAGGATCCACTACTCTTTCCATAAAACAATACAATCTTAAATGAGCCACTGCAGCAGATGGACTTGTAGTTCAATGGACTATGAGTGTGGTAATCAGTGCACTTGTAGTCCATTGAATCATCCTCCAGCTCTCCAACTGACAGCCCATTTGGGCAAGGAGCTAGTAGAAGAGATTGCCACGATTCCCCTTGCAAATACATGTGTGTTTATTCATTTTTTAAAGGTGAACATAGCATTTAAATATCTATTTGGGGGAACCAGGACCTCCTCTTCCTGCTAAGGTGTGCAAACGGCAGAGCTACCCCCTGGGTGGGACTTTAAACAGGCAAACCAAACCACATAAATGTATTAACAATTTAGTTAATCTTAAATATACAAGAAACATTTGTCACTCACAAGAGGTGAGGTGTCTGTACAGATATGAAAATCGACATATAAGTGAATCTACATCTAAAATGTCTGATACATATACAGTTCATCAACAGTACATTCACGTATGTTTCGAGGGAAGAATTCAAAATCAATATTTCTGTTGTCCAAAGATGGAGTTCGGGACCCATCCCATCACTTCCTGCTAATGGTCTCTGTAATGATGCAGTGCACAACTCTATTGCTTTCCCAACTTCCTGGCCATACTGCTTAGGTCTCATGCACATTGCTGCCTTTAAACCAACGTTTAGAGGCATTTGGGCGTTTTTTTTTAAGCTGCCCCTGAATTCATCTAATGTTATTTTATCAGTCCATGTACACAGGGTACTTTGAGGTCGTTTACAGGCAGTTGAGTTTAGAAGCTTTTTTTGGAAAGCAAAAAAATGCGTTCAGAGGCATTTGAAACACTGAATGCCTGTAACAGCTTGTAAACGCACCTAAACGCCTAACTCACGTTTAGCAGTGCTTTGTTTAGAGGCATTTGTCATTTAATAAAAAAAAAGCTTCTAGACACGAACATGGCAAAACGCCACTAAAAGCATCATGTAAAAGGTGGCTAAACGGCTGTTTTATGCGTCGTTTGCTAGCTGTCAAAAAAATCATTCAGGGGAGGTTGAAAAAGCGTCCTGTGTACATGTGGCCTATTTCATTTTGCAATCATCTGAAATGAGCATCCCCAAATATTTTCTTCCGTAGCTCTGGCCAACACTGTACCTCCAATATTCTACTTTATGACAGAAATATTTTTCCCTACGTGTGTTATTATTTATTTTATTTTTTACATTTAGAAATATTGAACTGCAGTTTCTACTACTTTCGGGGGCATAAATAAGGGGAGGGATATGGGGGCCCCCAACTAATCTGCATCAGCCCAGGCATTTTTGTGCCAGCTTTCTTTTCCTCCCCTTGAGCCATGGAAGGACAGCCCAGCCAGAAGAGAAGAGAGCAGGAACCTGGCTTCATAGATGTCCAGACTTTTAACCACGCAAACTGGACAGACAGCACAACTTGCATGGTGCAGGGAGCTGGAGAAAGGAGAGAAAGCATCTGTACAGGAAGCAGAGAGAGCCACAAAAGGAGTTGTGCTGTGCAGGAAGAGGATCTGGAGGGAGGACGCTACTTCAGGGTCATGGCTGGGTGGGTTGTATACGACATATACCTAAAGGGCTGTGTTTTTTTTTTTTTGTTGTTTTTTTTTTTTAGAGTAGCGTGGAGCTGTGTGCAGCCAGTCCATAAAAATGAATAGAGATGCATCTGAGGTCTCAAAAATAGACATTGGGCATTCAGGCCTCTGCATCCACCCCTTTGTATCTGTCAGACTTGCTGGTGTCCATTCAGCCGCTGTGTCTCCATTCACTTAAAGAGGAAGTAAACTGCTGGGTTTTCTTTGCTTTTTTCTTACCTCCAAAGTAAAGGCATAATGTGCTAGGATGTATCACATACTAGCACATTATGTGCAACTTACCTGCAAGCAAAGTCCTCGCCGTCCCCGCTGGAGGCTGCATCCATCTTCGCCCATCTTCCTTCTGGGTCCGCGGACTCCGGCTCTGTGACTGGTGGGAGCCGTGCAACGTCACTCCCACGCATGTGTGCGGGAGACGGCGGTCAAGGCACAGGGCTCTGAAGAAACAGCACTAGCGGCCATTCCTTCAGAGTGCATGCGCCAATGACGTAATTGGCACAGTATACAGTAAATATCTCCTAAACGGTACAAGTTTAGGAAATATTTACAATACCTATAGGTAAGTCTTATTACAGGCTTACCTATAGGTACAAACATTAGAGGGAAGTTTACTTTCTCTTTAAACAGGCTGTCTGCATACAACTCCATGATACTCCAAAGAAATAAACAAATGGCTCTCTATGCTGTGCTAGGCTTAAGGCCCACGTGAATGAAGTCTTAATATTTCAAGGTATTTGATAAAAAAAAAAAAAGGATATGTTATCCTATTTTCTTGAACATAATAAACTAAAATCAAACACAATACATATACATTTCCTTTGGGGCACATTCACTGCAGTGGCAAGATCTGTTTGTTTACTTTTTTCCACCGCTTAGCTGTGTGCAGATACATCATTGAAATTGAATGGGTACATATTGGCTTTGCAGACTCACCCGCAGTGCCAAGTTTGACAGGTGTGTAGGGATGGGTGCATGGACCTGGACCCAAAGTCTGTGCATCCAGGTCCATGTACTTGTGAAATTTGGGCTGTGCTGGTGAATCTGTACAGCCAAAGCCTTCCCATCAGGTTCTATGGGCTGACTGAATGCAGCTCAGTGGTGGGAAAAAAGGAAACAACTTGATTGCTGCACCGGGCTGAGCCCTTGTGTGAATAAGCCCTTAGAAACGACAAGGTGTCATACGGGTAAATAACCTCTGTCCCAGGGACTCAAATGGAGTATCAAGCCCCAGTAAAATGGCAGTAGGTTCTCCTTTGTTTATGAGCTAAACACAAACTTTGTTGGCTGCCACATTTACACCAATCTGACTTCGATTCTCCAACTACCACTTTCCTTTGTGCATTTTAACGTAACTGGTGCTGGTGACGTAAGAAAGGCAAACCTTATTAACACAGGCTGATAAATGGAACTGTGCATTCCATCAGATTTTCTAATTTTTTTAGTTGTCGAGCATCTGTACCCTGAATTGTACTTTCCATCGTTACCAATTTTCATGTGAGTTTATACAAAAGCCCAGAGCATAACATGAATTATACATTATCCCTTGGTTTTAATAAAGTAACGCAATGCAAAAAGCAAAGTGTTAATGTAGTCTTAAGCAACTGCTAACACTTTGCCTGTCCTGGTAACTCAGCATCATTTGCACCTTCTGTGCTTAGCAAATTTCACTGTGCTTTAGCAACTTTTTTTTTAGGTTTACCATCCCAGCTAATGAAAATGTAACTTTAGCAATATAGATAATCGACTGAATGATCAGACAAGAGTAAATGTAACTTGTGGTTTACTAAAAAGGTGTAAATTTAGCAACAATAATGCAAAACAAGTTCAGAATGCCAAAGAGCATGCACACACTGCAAAATTTTACAAAACAGATTGTGAAAGCTTCATAAACAAGGACTATGCATAGCAATTGTCTCACCTGGATGCAGATCATTTGCTCAGCTACCTCTGCCTCATCTGGTGTGACCCCCTTCCTGAGCTGCTGAGGAAGGAGAGCTGAGGAACTTATCTTCCCTGACCTGGAACCCACACAGCTATGGGA
Organism: Glandirana rugosa; assembly: GCA_018402905.1. Taxonomy (NCBI): domain Eukaryota; kingdom Metazoa; phylum Chordata; class Amphibia; order Anura; family Ranidae; genus Glandirana; species Glandirana rugosa. Next base: position 376,113 of record BLSH010276114.1, on the reverse strand, counting down.
ATAGGAGTTGAAGGGGCCTGCGTCTGAATCTAAGCATGGTGAGCAAATTGGCACTACATAACTGATTGTGAAAAGATCAGTTAACAATTGACACATTTATTATGTCCTACGGCATTCAATAATGATTTTGCAAACAGTTAAAGGTAATTTGTGAATAGTAATCTTTAACCACTTCAATACTGGGCACTTAAACCCCCTTCCTTCCCGGACCGATTTTCAGCATTCAGCACTGTTGCAGTTTGAATGACAATTGCGCAGTCATGCGACACTGCACCCATATGAAATTTTTATAATTTTTTTCACACAAATAGAACTTTCTTTTGGTGGTATTTAATCACCCCTGGGTTTTTTATTTTTTGCGCTATAAATTAAAAAAGACGGAACATTTTCAAAACAATGCATTTTTCTTTGTTTCTGTTATAAAATTTTGCAAATAAGTATTTTCTCTTCATAAATTTTGACCAAAAATGATACTGCTACATTTCTTTGGTAAAAATAACCCAAATCGGGGTTTATTTGGTGTTGGCGGACAGACAGATGTTTTGGGGACTGTGACAGATGTTTTGTGTATGGTGACAGATGTGACGGGGACAGACAGATGTTTTGGGGACTGTGACAGATGTGACAGGGACATACAGATGTTTGGGGACTGTGACAGATGTTTTGTGTATGGTGACAGATGTTATGGGGAACATACAGATGTTTTGGGGGCTGTTTTATGGGGACACTGATGTGTATGGGGACAGGGGTATCAGTGGTGCTTGGTGCACTGTGTAGGGGGCGATCTGTGAGAGCTCTTTGCATGAGATCATCATCATGCAGAGAGCTGTCACATAGCTGCAGATTCCCCCCCCCCCCCCACTGAGCTCTCACTGAGCTCGGCGGGGGGAGAACTGTCTCTGTTTACAATGTGACGGCTGTGCTTGGACACAGCCGTCACATGATCGGGAGGGCCAATCACTGCGCCCATATCCCGATCTCTGCTCAGCTGGATCCTGTGATCATAATGATCACAGGATCCAGCCGCAGCGCGCCACGTGGCCGCGCTGGGAGCTCCCGTTCTGCAGGACGTTCATACACGTCCTGTCAGAACGGGGAAGCTCCCACCCGGCCGTATATATATACAGTGGCCGGGTGGGAGGTGGTTAAAGAAGAATTCCAGGTATGGCATTTTTTAAATAGTCACCCTCCTAGGTAGGTGCTAGGATAGTTAGGCAAGTGTTAGGCTGGCCATACACGGTGCAAATCTCTTTCCTGCAACCACGGAGGGGGAAGCCAGTGATTATCGCTAACAGCTATAGATGCTGCTAGCGATAACTTGTAGCCAAGTTGATTGATCAATCAACTTGGTACATTCAGCTTACCCATTAACGGTTCAAATCTTGAACTGTGTATGGCCGGCCTTAGTGTGTGTTTGTGATTGGTAAATTTAGTTGCCACACTGTAGTCAGTGTGGCTGTAATTTTGGATAAGGTAAAAGCCTGGTTTGGCCCACTGTACTCCTTGAGTTGTGATTGTTTAACTACGTCTTCTCTGTGTGCTCTGATGCTCCCAGTCTGCCTGATAGCTCCTCCTGTATCCAGGTAACTGGAGAAGTTTCTGGATGATAGATGTGGAATTATGTAGATGGAAAAAGTGTGGCAACAAACCCAATCAATAATTGGCCTTTGCAGCAAGGTGTACATGGAAGGGCAATACATGCAGCAAACAAACAAAAGATTTCCCGGCATACTTACCGACCAGCCTGCAAAACAACTGAATTGGCCCTGTCTAACAGTTTCTGCTAAAAACAGAGGGTTTTGTTTGCACACATTTGTAACTATATGCATAAACCACACTACCAAGAGACCTCTGTACATACTGCGCTCCTAACTCTAAATTTCCAGAGCCTCAATAGTAGGAGCACATACAAGAATACATAGATAAAGGGCAGGTATGCCTGGAGGGAGCCCATCCCTCTAAAGGCACAGGGATGCACGTGAAACCCAGCCAGAGCACAATGGCAGCAAAGGCATCTCATGCTTCCCTGCACCCAATCCAAACAACTGTAACCTTCCCAATTTATAACTGGCCTTTGCAGCAAGGTGCACATGGATGGGCAACACACATCACAAACAGAAAAAATAGTTTCCGCCCCCCTGGCTGGCGTTGGGGTCGGGGACCCTCTGAGACGGGTGTTGTTTATGTACACTGCTCCCACCAGGTTTATTGGCTCTCCTCTGCAGTTGGTATGGCTCTATGTAACCCCCTATCCAGTTTCCAATTCTGGCCATCCGTGGAAACTACAGCCATGGCTCTAGACATAAGATTGATCTCCTGGAATGTCAGGGGTCTAAATTCTAAATTTAAGAGATCACTGGTGTTGAAATACCTGCAAGCCCAACATCCCCACGTTATATTTCTCCAAGAGACGCATCTTGTCGCAAGATACTAGCCTTAAAGCGTCCGTGGATACATAGAGCCATCCACGCAACGTATTCCTCATACGCAAGAGGAGTGGTAATTCTGCTACACAGATCTTTGCCCTGCACAATAGAAAAGGTTGACTCTGACACCGGGGGACGGTACCTTATAATGTTGATTTCAATATACTCTTGCAGGATGGCTTTGGTCAATGTCTACATTCCTCCGCCGTTCTCCAATGCCATCCTGTATGAGGTGTTAGACAAATTGGCACCCCTCGCCCCATTTAAATTGGTAATTGGGATTTCATTAACATTATTGGCTACACGCTCGACACATCTAACCCACACAGGACTCCCAACATGGAGTTGTTTCGTTGGGCTGAGGCGGCCGGTTTTACGGAATTATGGAGGTGGAAGCATCTGGGTGTGAAATGCTACTCTTGCCTGTCCTCGTCCTTTGCTTCCTCCTCCAGAATTGACCTGGCCTATGCCAACGCGGATATGCTCCCCCTACTGGTTAATACGGACTATTTACCTGGAGGCTTATCAGTTCACAATCCACTTCAAGTTGACCTCCTGGTAGGGTCGGGCGAGACCAGGTGCGTCTGGAGCCTGGCTCCCAGCTGGATAGAGGAAATTCTACAGACCTTTGTTGCCTTTTGCAAGGCCTTATATTCCCCAATAGCACCATACGAGGTGGACGAGTTGCGGGTAACATTGCAGGCCCTCAACCTGCCTGCACTCCCAGACGATGCCAGGGAATATCTAGAAGGACCCATAGGGGAGGAGGAGGTGGCAGCAGCCATCGCCTCCTTTCCTGCTGGTAAGGCCCCGGACCCGGACGGTATACCGGTCGCGTGTTATCACCGCTACATTGAAACGTTGGCCCCTAAACTGTCACAACTGTTCATAAACAGTTTCCAGGAAGGGTCCCTGCCCTTTTCATTTTATGAGGCCCATATTTTTTAATAGCAAAACCGGACAAAGACCCACTCCTATGCTCATCCTATAGACCTATATCCTTGCTTAATGTGGATTTTAAAGTCCTAACCAAATTATTGGCTACCAGACTGATGTCGATCCTCGAACGCATTATCTCCCAAGATCAGACAGGCTTTATGCCTACAAAGGCCACAAACATCAACCTACGTAGGGTATTCACTCACACACAGCTAGGACCGGAGGTCTCTAGTGGAGGGATATTGGTCTTTTTGGATTTAGAAAAGGCCTTTGACTCTGTAAACTGGCGATATATGAGTATAGTGTTGGAGATGTTTGGCTTTGGCCCTAAGTTTAGGAAATGGATTGAGCTCTTTTACCATTCCCCAACGGCAGCTATTAAGCTAAATGGCATGCTTTCCAAAGTTTTCCAGATCCGGAGAGGCATCCGCCAGGGTTGTCCGATGTCACCTGGCCTGTTTGCAGTGATGATTTAACCACTGGCGGTGGCCTTGCGGGGTTCTGCAGATGTCAGGGGGATAACTGTGGGTAGTCTAACGGAAAAGACAGTGCTTTACGCGGATGACATGGTCCTGTTCCTATGGGACTTTGCTGGATCCCTCGATTCGGCGCTGAATATTTTAAACACTTTTGCTTTTTTTCTTCACATCACCAACACAGTCTCAGATTTCACTGCCCTAAATGTTACCCTGGTTCTGACTACTCTCAAAAATAGATTGCAGGCCTGGAAGGATCTACCCCTGTCCCTCATAGGTAGGGTCAATTTACTTAAAATGAAATTCTTGCCTTTGTTCCTCTATATATTTCGGAATTCACCAATCTGGATTCCGAGACATATTTTCAGGAGCATAGACCAACAGGTAACATCCTTCCTATGGCAGGGCCGCCGTCCGAGGATTAAACTCTGGGTGCTGCAACTGCCATGGAAGCGAGGGGGTCTGGTGGTCCCAGACTTCTTCAGGTATTTTTTGGCAGAGCAGTTGGTTTTCACCCACAGGTGGGTCTGCGGTCCGGATGGAGACGCAGCTACTGCCCTAGAGGCAGCCGTAGTCGGATCCTATGAGGCATTGTCACACTTACTATTCAGAGGACACAACGCCCCCTATAACAACACATTGTCCATGAGAACTATCGGGAGGGCTTGGATTGTAGGCAACAGAAAGGTAGAGGGGAATGTAATCTCCCCCCACACACACTTTGGAGGAACCCGGGTCAGGCACACTTTGCTGAGATCCCTGATCCTGTCGTTTGGACTAAACATGAGATAAAAACAATTGGTCATATAGAAGCAGGAGGGAAGTTACTAACGTTTGATGAGCAGAAAGCAAAATACCATCTTCCGAACTCACACTTATTTAGGTACCTGCAGCTTAGGCACGTGTACGTTTCCGAATTCGGTACCACAACTCTTGACTAGAGTTGAGCGAACCTCTGGAAGTTCGGGTTCTGCTGGTCCGTCCGAACTTCGGGACAAAGTCCGGGTCCGGGTCCGGACGGAACCCGAACGATCGCACCACACTCAAGCCTTCTACCATAAAACGAAAGACGAGTAGTTTGCAATCATTGAAGGGAGGACGAAGATATACTGGTTAACAAAAATAGAGTACAAATCAGGTTTGCTGTCCTAGTCCCTAGAGTCGTTTCACACGGACTGGGCCCAAGGAGGTTTCACACACACCCCCCTCTAATGTAAGGGGAGATGGAAAGACAACGGATGTTAGGTTCGGGAGGGCTATCAAGAGTACCTGTTACACAACAATATCCCCCGCAACACAGGAGACTTATCATTCACACTGTTACGGAGTATCCTAGGCTGATGCCGACGGAGATCCCGTCATCGACGC
>BLSH010276114.1:351067-365265 GCA_018402905.1 Glandirana rugosa | reverse complement strand
TGAAATCTCTAATTTCTGCTATCTGTCCTCAGAGCAACAGCACAGACAGCAGTAGTAAAGTAATCTATCTCAGGATGCAGGATCAGGTCTTAAAATGTCTCAAATCTGTCCCTCACGCAGTCAGCTACCTCTCCCTACACTAACCCAAGGAGCATGTGACTGCAGCACTGTGACACCAGCTTATAAAGAGGCTGGGTCACATGATGCACCGGCCAATCACAGCCATGCCATTAGTAGGCATGGCTGTGATGGCTTCTAAGGGCAAACCAGTGAAACGCTTGTTGATTGGCTGCCCTGCAGCTTCTCAACACGTGGAGTAAAATAGCAGAACCCCGGACCGAACCCGAACGATTTTTGAAATGTCCGGGTCCGGGTCCGTGCCACGGACACCCTAAAGTTCGGTACGGACCCGAACGTTACAGTCCGGGTTCGCTCAACACTACTCTTGACCTTTCAGTTAGTGACTTGGAGCCTCTCCTTCGGGAGAAGGACTTAGAAAAAGCCCTATCTAACATATATGGGCAACTCGCTATGGCTGAGGGGGACCTTCTCACAAAGTGCAGGTCAGGATGGGAGGAGGTGGACGGTGATGACTGGGGCGACATTTCGGAAATCAATTTCACTAGGTTGGTCTCAGCCAGGGACCACCTTATACAATATAAATTTCCGCATAGAATATACCACACACCTGCCAAACTGGCAAAGATGTTCCAAGCCCGGTCCCCGTCTTGCTGGTGGTGCACCTCCCAGGAGGCAGAATTCTTTCACATATTTTGGCACTGTGCTGCCATGGAAACTTTTTGGAAGGGGGTCACAAAAACCATTGAAGAAGTCATTGCTGTAAACATGCCCATGACGGTGGAGGTGTGCCTCCTGGGTTTGTTGGAGGCACTTGCACACAAGAAGGTAACATGCACACTTTTGACTATTCTGATATATTACACTAGGAAGTCGGTGGTCCTACACAGGAAAAAGACCACCCCACCAAACGTCCAGGCATGGAAAGCCATAGTGAACAAAGCTGTTCCATTGTACAAGGCCATCTATACCAGCAGGGGCATACCTCTTAAATTTGATAAAGTGTGCGGAAGCTGACTGTCTAGTACATCCACAATGTCAGACTAAAGGGCTGTGATCTGGGTTTCCATCGAGTTGTGTAGCAATACATTATATATATATATATACCTCAGTGCGGGGTATGGTGACCTAATGGGGAGCGAACGACACTCTTCTAAATGGTTGATCTCTGCGGGTATAGAGTGCAAGGGTAACTGTGTACGGAGGAGGTTGGAGTCTTGGGTGAAATGAGGGTCCAGTAACTGAGCCCAGTTAATACACAACATTTATGTAGTTTGGTAGACAAAGGTGTCTGCTGGGAGGGCTTGTATGGGGGGGATTGGAGCGGTGCTGACCGTAGAGATTTTTGGAGAGCAAATGGGTATGCAAGTGTATGTCCTGTTAGGCCTCGGGCCGTGAGCCTGTGTTAATGGGGTTCTCTTTTTTTCTTGTGTTTTTTGTTTTCTATTTCTTATCAGTATTTTTTTATTTCATTTTGTTTTTTGACTTGTATATGTCTTTAAAACTAATAAAAATAATTAAGTGTCCCAGTGCACTTACCAACCAGCCTGCAAAACAACCAAATTGACTCTGTCTAACAGTTTACATAAAAAACAGAGGGTTTTGTTTGCACACATTTACAAATATATGAGGAAGCCACAGTGAAGTAGTAATAGTAATAGCAGTTTCAAGGCCAGACTTCATTATAGCTTGCTCAGAAAGGAAGACTAATGCCTCAAGTTGTACATAGTTCTTGTTTATAGAATATCCCACCACTTCCCACAACCCTAAAGTTCTCCAAAAATAAAAACCACAAAAACAATATCCCATAGACTGGTCATCGAAGAAAGAGTGAATGAGTCTGTTGTATGCCTGGCTGTAGGGCAGAAGTTTTAGGAAGACCTGGACAATAATCCTGCAGCTCCTACGGGAGTAGCACTACACTTGTGGGAAAGCTGGGAATCTGTGTAGTAGACACTACAGTGATCTCCACTAGCTTCAGGGTACTGAGCAGCTGCCCTGCTGCATTGTGAACACACAAGGTTAGCAGCTCGGCACAGCTGCCATTCAGAGATTGCTTTGCATCCTCTCAATGAATGCAAAGCGTTCTCTGATTGGATGAGTTTGGAGAGGTGGGGCAACGACAACCCATTCATGGGAGGTTGCTCCTGCAGTACGGGTACATCTTATTCGTGTCTATGGGACATTAGTGTGTAGGCATGGGCAGTCCAGTTTTTTACCAGCTGGGCTGTAGAAAATGTGGGAGGCTGCCACTGTGGGGGGATGGAAGTAGGACCTGGGAGAGAGGGATAGTGGGTATATGTATAGTTCTGCCTAATGCACTTAGGGAGCTAGGGAGGACGGCTATTTTATTTTAAGAAATAAAGAAAATGCCCTTTAACCAGAAACAGAAAGGAAACATTCATTGTGTTGAGTTTTCCCTGCCCTTGTCAAGTATAAATCTTGTGGAAAGAATAAATACATACTATTTGTGAGGATGTAGGCTACACATAGCTTTAGTTTTGTGTTATAAAGGATTGGTAATTGGTTATATTAGGTGATTTCAACAGCTCCTCATTTTGAAACCATATCATGTTTTTAACTATACTGGAATTATTTTAGTAGACGGGAGAGTGCAGAGAGTTAATTCATAATATCCCAGAGAACACATTGTGATGAAAATCCTTTGCCTCATATGTATTAGTCATACAGTTCAACATTCTTTTTATACTGCTATCTACAATAACCATTCCCGAGGCCTTGCTTTCAATTTTTACGCATCAGCACACCGCTCCATTGGAAATTGTCTCCTTTCATCAAACTTTCATGCATTTACTAATATTAAGTCTTGTTACTTGGCACTTTCCAGCAATTCAGATGTGTTGCTTGTGTAGAAAGTGACACAACCCAGCATTGCTCTACAAATAAGATGTTTCAGGAGATGACATATTTTGCACAGAAGAATGCGGAATGCCGCTGCAAAGCCATGTTTGTGAGTAACTACTACCGCATCGCAGCGAGAGGGTTTGTCTTCTTGTGCCTATGATTTAACAGAAGGCGTGATATTTCTGATATACACAAATCTCAAAATCTCACCATCCAGGCATATGGAAAATATAAGGACACGTGTCATAGGAATCTATACAATGATAAACTGTTTCATTCTTACAAAAGAAAGTGATACATTTTTTTTTAATTAACCACTTACCAACCGGAAGGTTTTCCAGCTTTAGGACCAGAGCACTTTTTGCGATTCGGCACTGCGTCGCTTTAACTGACAATTGCGCGGTCGTGCGATGTTGCACCCAAACAAAATTTGCGTCTTTTTTCCCCCCACAAATAGAGCTTTCTTTTGGTGGTATTTGATCGCCTCTGCGTCATTTCTGATCGCTGCTATAAATAAAAGAAAAGCGACCATTTTGCAAAAAAACCTAAATTTCTTACTTTTTGCTAAAATTCAAATCCAAAAAAAAAATATAAAAAAACATTTTTTTTCACCGGTTTTGGCCGATTTATATTCTTCCTCATATTTGTGATAAAAAAAAATCACAATTGGCGTTTATTGATTGGTTTGCGCAAAAGTGGCGCGTTTACGGATGATGAGAATTAATTTCTGGGGTTTTTATTTATTTTTTACTAGTAATGGCGGCGATCTGCGATTTTTAGCGGTGCTGCGATATTGCAGCGGACATGTCAGACATTTTTGACACTTTTTTGGGACCAATGACATTTATTCAGCGATTAGAAATGTAAATGTCCACTGATTACTGTATAAATGTCATTGGCAGTGAAGGGGTTAACCTGGGGGGGGAGCTAGGGGTTAACTGTGTTCCCTGGGTGTGTTCTTACTGTGGGGGGGTTGGGCTAACATGGGCATAAGAGATCTAACTGATCCCAGTGACAGTGATCAGTAGATCTCCCATTCCTACACTGTCAGAATGGGGAACCGCCGTGTTTACATCGGCGGTTCCCCGTTCTTTCCCTGTGGCCGCTCATCGTGGCTCGCCAGCGGACATCGGGTCCGCCCGAGCCGCGGGCACACTCCTCAGGAGTGCGGCGGGCGCGCGAGGACACCCCCTTAGCGGCTGTTCGCAGATCGCCGTCTTTTTACGGCGATTCACGCTCAGCAACCCGACTGCCGCCGTGAAAACACGGCAGGCGGTCGGGAAGTGGTTAAAGAACCATTGAAATTGCAGCTGATATCATCTAAATATATTCCAGGTGCTTTAACCCAAGTGTGCAAAATCTTACAGTTCATTTTCTGCCATCATGCTGCATGCCCTCTGTGTGAAACCTATAGCTCTAATAGGTACATACTTGGGGGGCACACTCTAATAATGTATCACATTAGAGATGGTGCTGCTATAAGACCACCAAACAAAATGACATATTACAGCGCACATATGCAATAATGACATTAAAACCTGCAAGGCTATTTAAAAGGCTATTTGAAAGTACCTGGACATCTTTAACCAAAATACGGGGAGTCCGTCGCACTATATGGCCATAGAGTGCTTAGCCCACCCCTACTTCACAGGCCCAATATAGCTCTGACTCAGTATTGGCCATGTTGGACCTTTACGGGTTCCACACAGGGAGCAAGGGGCCTTCTCTGCAGCATGGTGGCAGGGAACAGGCATTTCTACCCAAGCTGTGGCTGCTTTCTACAACTGCAACTGCAATGCTTTGTTTTGACGCACCTCAATAAATTACTACAGCTGATCTCCAGTTGAACTACACTCTTTTCATAATTTACTGCACAACAGCTAAACTTTTTAGATCAGACAGATAGTGGCCACCAATATGACAGAGATGGAAAAGAGTAGAATGGGGAACCGCCGTGTTTAAATCGGAGGTTCCCGTTCTTTCCCTGTGGGCGCTCATCGCGGCTCGCTTATGTTTGGATTGCTCTTCAGAGGGCATTTGACAGGCAATGAGGAGGTGTTATATCACCACCTCACCACCTGTTTAAACACCACAGCAGCGCCCCTCAACTGAATGCATTGCCCACGGATGTGGGAAACCCCCATTCACTTGGATGGGCCATATTCAGCAGGCATTACTGCTCGCTGAACCTAACAGTGCAGACAATTTTTGCCACACTGTGATGCAAAGTATTTTGGCTATTTTGTGTTCACATCCCCCTCTGCAGCTTGAGAGGAACAGTTGGGTAGCAGTAAAAACACAGCTCAACCTCTATTTTTCACTGTCCCCTAACCACAAGTGTAAACAAAGTCACAGAGCACTCTGAAGAGTAATCCACAGTGGATCATTTTTTAGAAGTATTTGACAGGTGGTGAAGAAGCGTTATGTTTTCTCCTCATCACCTGTTTTTAACCCCTAAAATCACATGCCACTGTGCTGTAGCCATGTGCATTGTACACAGTTGCTGCACATCCCCGTTCAGTTGAATGGGTTGACTTAAGCAAGCGCAGTGCCATGCGCTAGTGGGCTCTTTCACACTGGCGATCCTCCCGGCACAGTCTGCTTTGCTCAGCGGCTCCGATCAGGTTCGTCTGAAAAACTTACAGGCGGACCTGATCAAAAGCCTGTGTGAAAGAGGCTTTCATGTTCGGGTTTGCCTTGAAGAAAAGGCGGCAACCCTATCTTGCACACCTGGACTCCTTGGGAGTGTGGAGCCCAGAACCCTGGTCCTGTCACTACAAAAAGCCCAAAACCCACCTGCACAATCAGTGTGCTGGCTTTTTCTAAATCCTGGTCCCAGGACTGGAGATTTCCTTCCACCCGGATCACTATGAGATTTCCTTCCATCTCCAGGCTCCAGATCCCAAACCTGATTCTACCAATTACAGAGGAGTTTCCTCCAAATTAAGCAATCATCCTGGAACCCCTCAACCTGCCTAGTTGAGAATCCTGGGTGACATACACCATCCCAGATAACTGCGCTCTCAGAATTGCTATTCTTTGTCCAGCATCAACAGATGTCATCAAGGTGGATTTAGTAAAGGTTGGGTGTACCTACTTTCTTCTGCCATCTCCTATGCAATATATTTAGGTTACATTTAAGTCAGATGCATGTCTGGTTTTGATAATAATATAGAAAGACAAGACTGCTGTCCACTGACAATTCAAATTTGAAACTTAAACTTGCGACACTCTCCCAACTTATAATAAAATAGTGCGGTGAAAAAATAATCAATAAAAGATTGGTGTCCTAATTCAGATATAAATCAGTGCATGTATGATCCTAATATCATGTGAATAGCATTAATAACACAAAGTCCATAAAATGTCCATCAGACTCTTCTCAAATTGGTGAATTAACACACATCACAGTAATGGCAGTGATACTTAAATCCTCAAAGTGTAAAAATTAGCCTCTTACCGGACATCCATGATCTCCAAGTAATAAGAGATCATATAGAGCGTGAAATGAACCAAAGACTCCTCACGGTAGATGAATCAGATCACCAAAGCAGCCTTACTTCAGTACAGGTGTGCTAGATTAGTTAAACCGTCTCCATAGATGTTTAAATCGGCTGTTTAAACTCACTCCAGTGATAGGATGTTGAAGATATATATATCAAAAAAAAAGAGAAAGGCTCGTCGTGCAGTATGCAAGATAAAATGTAATAAAGGATAAAAGATTGCAAACAAGCGGTATGGCACAAAAGTTCTATCATTAACTCGGCCGGGCAATGTAGTGATGTCTTAGGTCCTGTGTTACCCAATGTCTGGTTTTGCACCACAATTCATATGTAACACAACTGAAATCTCTCAGTCCACCACTAGAAGCACAGCTTAAGGCCTCATACACACGGGCGTATATAAAATAATAAACAAAACGTCGGGCCCGACGTCAAGGAAAAAAAGTAGATGTTTTTCGGCGTTATGCATTGGCGTTTTTGAGCGCTAGTGAGCGTCGGCGTCAATAGACGTTTTTAAAAAAATAATCATTCCTCTGCTATTTTTCAACCTAAAAACGTCGGCGTCAAAAAACGCCGGAAAACGCCGGTACAATATTAGGTGGCGTTTGTTGGCATCTGTTGGCGTCTGTGGCGTCTCGTGGCGCTTTGCGGCGCTTTTTGACGTCGATGCAGCCAAGGAACGCGCTGGTCGTGGGTTCTCTGATACGCCGACGCCATCTACAGCTCAAAAACGCCGACGTTTTTTTATGTGGCCATTGACTAACATGGGGAGCAGAAAAAAACGTCAGTAGACGCAGGCGTCAAAAAACGCCCGTGTGTATGAGGCCTTAAGTGATGGGAAATACCATTTTGAATTCCAAATATACCAGAAGGTGAGAGGAAATGGGGACATCTGTTCTGGTGACTTTTCCCATCAATTTGAAAAGATTTCCTATCACTGACTGGTGTGTCTCTGCAACAGGAAGTGAAGGGACATTTCTCAAACTGAAAGCAGCAAACAATTAAAGCTCCTGGTCAGGGTGATAATAACCCTACTGTTTAAAAATCTGTCACACTTTTACACAGATGTTATATGGGCAGTCAGGCATAATAAATCAATCTGAGACCAATGTCCAAGAGCAGCTCCTCTTTTCAGATGCTTTTCTAATCATGGGCAGCATGGCATTATACTGTATATTTGGCTAAAGTCCATTCATTACATTCTATCCATTACTGCTCTACTCCACCTTGTTCATGCCTCTTCTTGCACCAAGATCACATAATAACTTAAAGTGTTTGTTACCCCAACACTTCATATTCCTGAAATGTGCCTGCTGTACCATGTACTTGTGTGAGAAAATATCATGTTCTTTTTGTATTGCTTCCTTTAAATGAAACCCCTGGTGTTCCTGCCAGTCCCTCTTCTTTCCTATTAAAAATTGACCACACTAAGCAGGAAAGCACACCATGGTCAGTTCTCTAGTTATGCTGGGAACTTAGTGTGCTCTCCTCCAATTATCAGACTTGTTCTGACACGCCCCCACTGCACAGCCATTCACTGGGAAGCTCAGTGTGCAGCTGCTTTTCCTCCCCCAGCTCTTAGGCAACCGAGAACAGAGGGAATATGATCACTTATAAAAAAGGGAAAAAAATATTTTTATATACTGTATATACAGTATCTCACAAAAGTGAGTACACCCCTCACATTTTTGTAAATATTTTATTATATCTTTTTATGTGACAGCACTGAAGAAATTAGACTTTTCTACAATGTAAAGTAGTGAGTGTGCAGCTTGTATAAGAGTGTAACTTTGCTGTCCCCTCAAAATAACTCAACACACAACCATTAATGTCTAAACCACTGGCAACAAAAGTGAGTACACCCCTAAGTGGAAATGTCCAAACTGGGCCTAAAGTGTGAATATTTTGTGTGCCCACCATTATTTTCCAGCTCTGCCTTAACCCTCTTGGGCATGGAGTTCACCAGAGCTTCACAGGTTGCCACTGGTGTCCTCTTCCACTCCTCCACTCCATGCCGTCATCACGGAGCTGGTGGATGTTAGAGACCTTGCGCTCTTCCACCTTCCGTTTGAGGATGCCCCACAGATGCTTAATAGGGTTTAGATCTGGAGACATGCTTGGTCAGTCCATCACCTTTACTCTCAGCTTCTTTAGCAAGGCAGTGGTTGTTTTGGAGGTGTGTTTGGGGTCGTTATCTTGTTATCTTGAAAGCATTTGGCTCCCGCTGCTGTCAATTAAATCCAGTGACACGGGAGCCAGGGGGTGGGGCCAAGTCCTGCTGTCTGTGTCTATGGAAGCGGCAGCAGGACTCAGGAACGTGCCCGCACAAGTGCCCCCATGGAAATTAGCTCTCCGTGGAGGCACTCGATGAGGAGGAAGAGCCAGGAGCACCACAGGGGGACCCCAGAAAAGGAGGATAGGGGCTGGTCTGTGCAAAACCATTGCACAGAGCAGGTAAGTATGACATGTTTGTTATTTAAAAAAAAAAAAACCTTTAAGTCAGACATATTTTTTGCCATGGGACAAACGGTTGCTACATCCTCTGAATTACACTCCACCACACTCTGTAAGCAGTCCCTTTTACTACATCCTACCATCCAGCATTCATATAATTGGCCATGAGGAGCACTACCTGGAGCAGTTTCCACCTAGACACATCCATCAATTGGGCTGGTGCTGATTGCTGGAGGCAATCTGCCCGCCTGGGGCCCTGCAATGTCTGTCAGTCCTATAACTGCCCCTCTTGAACTGGAATGTTGAAAAACGTGAAAATAGGATCAGAGTGAATGTACCTATCAAATAAATTCACTATCGTTGCAAGGGCTAATGAAATTCCTGCTGTGCTTCAGATTGAGGAAAGTGGATCAGCTTGGCCTGGACACAACCGTGGAAGTCCTTAGGCTCCATGCCGGTGTTATGTTACATGTCTATAAAGATATTCTATATAGGTTTATTTAGGTTTATCTATAAAGGTTTATTTTAATATTGAGAGACAGAATAACAACAAAAATATCCAAAAAAAACACATTTCAAAAAATGTATACATTGATTTACATTTTAATGAGTGAAACAAGTGTTTGATCCCCTATTAATCAGCAATATTTCTGCCTCCTAGGTGTCTTCTATACAGGTAACAAACTGAGATTAGGAGCACTCTCTTAAAGGGAGTGTTCCCAATCTCGGCTTGTTACCTGTATAAAATCAGATTCCAATCTCTCCACCATGGCCAAGACCAAAGAGTTGTCCAAGGATGTCAGGGGCAAGATTGTAGACCTACACAAGGCTGAAATGGCTACAAGACCATCACCAAGCAGCTTGGTGAGAGGGTGACAACAGTTGGTGTGATTATTCGCAAATGGAAGAAACACAAAATAACTGCCAATCTCCCTCGGTCTGAGACTCCATGCAAGATCTCACCTCGTGGAGATTCAATGAGCATGAGAATGGTGAGGAATCAGCCCACAACTACACAGGAGAATCTTGACAATGATCTCAAGGCAGCTGGGACCATAGTCACCAAGAAAACAATTGGTAACACACTACGCTGCGAAGGACTGAAATCCTGCAGCACCCGCAAGATCCCCCTGTTTGTGAAGCACACGTACAGGCCTGTCTGAAGCTTGCTAAAGTTTGCTCCTCTGAATGATTCAGAGGAGAACTGGGTGAAAGTGCTGTGGTCAGATGAGACCAAAATTGAGCTCTTTGGCATCAACTCAACTCGCTGTGTTTGGAGGAGGAGGAATGCTGCCTATGACCCCAAGAACACCATCCCCATCATCAAGCATGGAGGTGGAAACAGTATGCTTTGGGGGTGTTTTTCTGATAAGGGGACAGGACAACTTCACTGTATTAAAGGGACAATGGACAGGGCCATGTACCGTCAAATCTTGGGTCAGAACCTCCTTCCCTCAGCCAGGGCATTGAAAATGGGTTGTGGATGGCTATTCCAGCAGTATTCCACAATGACTCAAAACACATGGCCAAGGCAACAAAACCTTAATGATTTGGAGAGGATCTGAAAAGAGGAGTGGGACAAAATCCCTCCTGAGTTGTGTGCAAATCTGGTGGCCAACTAGAATAGACGTCTGACCTCTGTGATTGCCAACAAGGGTTTTGCCACCAAGTACTAAGTCATGTTTTGAAAAGGGGTCAAATACTTATTTCACTTATCAAAATGCAAATCAATTTATAATTTTTTTTAAATATGTTTTTCTGGATTTTTTTGTTGTTATTCTGCCTCTCACTGTTAAATAAACCTACCATTAAAATGATCGACTGATCATTTCTTTGTCAGTGGGCAAACGTACAAAATCAGCAGGGGATCAAATACTTTTTCCCTCACTGTATGTTCTGGTGTTCTGGCTGGCATGCCTAAAAGAAGTGAACCCCTGCCTATCCCCATACCCCATTACAAGTATGTAAAAATTTGATGCAAAAGTTTTAACAGGGTGATCAACGCAGTTACATATTCCAGACACTTTCCAAGCTGAAGAGTTACCACCCTTACAGACATTGTAATTACAAGCACTGAACATCTTCAATCTTGTCTTCCAGGACCCATGAGGAGCTTTTAATTTTTCTAATTAACTGAGCTCCAGCTTACCCATTATAGAAAAAGCAGTGCGAAAACAAAGTAAATGAATAAGCCTTTTACCAATAGCAGTTTATGCTAATTGCCATTCTGTTTAAATGTCCCTTTGTGATCACCCTACAGTGATCGTTTTCTACACTACATTAAAGTAGATCCCACTATCCCACTGGCTTAGTATAATCAATATGATGTATGATCTAACCCTAGTATATAACTTTTATAGCTTAATTTTGATCATAATTTACAAGACTAGTAAATGCAAATAACAAAACATTTCATAAAAATAACTATAACATGTTAGAAACAACTATAGAAGCTTGATGAGTATATACAGTATGAACTGATGGTATATAAGCTAAAACCGTATTATTGGGACCATTAGATCAATGCATAGGAGAGATTTCTGGATGAGTTATCACTTTCAAGCACGCAAAGTACTAAAGTACACTACCATGCAAAAGTTTAAGTCATGTATAAAAGAATGCTGGGAATTAAGAATCCTTTTAGAAATAGAAGTGATAATTGTTTATTTTTTTTTATCAATTAACAAAATGGAATGTAAATGAACAGAAGAGAAATCCAAACCAAATAATTATTTGGTGTGACCACTTTTTGCCTTCAAAACAGCATCAGTTCTTCTAGGTACACTTGCACACAGTTTTTGAAGGAACTCAGCAGGTAGGTTATTCCAAACATCTCGGAGAACTAATCATAGATCTTCTGTGGATGTAGGCTGCCTCAAATCTTTCTGTCTCTATACAGTTGTGCTCATAAGTTTACATACCCTGTAGAATTTATGATTTCTTGGCCATTTTTCAGAGAATATGAATGATAACATAAAAACATTTCTTTTACTCATGGTTAGTGTTTGGCTGAAGCCATTTATTATCAATCAACTGTGTTTACTCTTTTTAAATCATAATGACATCAGAAACTACCCAAATGACCCTGATCAAAAGTTTACATACCCTGGTGATTTTGGCCTGATAACATGCACACAAGTTGACACAAAGGAGTTTGAATGGCTATTAAAGGTAACTTTCCTCACCTGTGATCTGTTTGCTTGTAATTAGTGTGTGTATATAAGGTGAATGAGTTTCTGGACTCCTGACAGACCCTTGAATCTTTCATCCAGTGCTTCACTGACGTTTCTGGATTCTGAGTCATGGGGAAAGCAAAAGAATTGTCAAAGGATCTTCGGGAAAAGGTAGTTGAACTGTATAAAACAGGAAAGGATATAAAAAGATATCCAAGGAATTAAAAATGCCAATCAACAGTGTTCAAACTCGAATCAAGAAGTGGAAAATGGGGGGTTATTTTGAAACCAAACCACGGTCAGGTAGACCAACTAAAATTTCAGCCACAACTGCCAGGAAAATTGTTCAGGATGCAAAGAAAAACCCACAAATAACTTCAGGTGAAATACATGACTCTCTGAAAACATGTGGTATGGCTGTTTCAAGATGCACAATAAGGAAGCAGTTGAGGAAAGATAGGCTGCATGGTTGAATTGCCAGAAGAAAGCCATTACTACGCAAATGCCACAAAGTATCCCACTTACAATACACCAAACAGCGCAGAGACAAACCCCAAACTTTCTGGTACAAAGTCATTTGGAGTGATGAGACCAAAATTGAGCTTTTTGGCCCCAACCATAAACACTACATTTGGAGAGGAGTCAACAAGGCCTATGATGAAAGGTACACCATTCCTACTGTGAAACACGGAGGTGGATGTTTTGGGGGTGTGTGAGCTACAAAGGCACAGGAAATTTTGTCAAAGCTGATGGCAAGATGAGTGCAGTATGTTATCAATAAATACTGGAGGAACATTTGCATTCATCAGCCAGGAAGCTGAACATGGGACGTACTTGGACATTCCAACCAGGGATCGGCAAGGTGTCCGCTCCCGGACACCAGTGTCCGACAGGGCTGCCTATGGTGTCCACCGCCGCCGCCGAGAACTTTTTTTTTTTACACACATATTTTTGCTAAACTGTCCCCCTGCCGGCCCAACTCCTCCAAGGCCGCCCGTAGTAAGACAGCCAGGGAGTGTGGCGCCGCCCACTCTCCCTCGTGCAGTCTGAGTGCAGAGTGATCTAGGAGGGAGGGGCTGGTGACGGTCGGCGGACGGCGGCGCGCGCCTCGGAGCCAGAGGAGCGGAGAGAGAGACTAGGGGACGGACAGTCGGCCACTGGTTTCACTGCCTGGCACAGTCACTGGCACTGCCTGCAGCCAGACAGAGGAGGGGAGCCCCTGGACTGGAGTGGAGGGCGGAGGAAAACAATAACAAGGTACTGCTGAGTGACTGTGAGCTGCCTCTGCCTGCCTGAGGTTTTTTTTTCACCCGAGTCCACTGACTCCTGAGGAGACAGGTTGCAGCCAGAGCCACACCAGCAGACTCCAGTAAGTTTTTTCATGGTGAGTGACTGACTGGAGTCTGTGAGTGAGGCCTGTAAATTACACAGGGAGCCTGGGAGGGACTGGACTGGGTGTGGTGGTCTGGCCTGCCACCTGCCTGCCTGAGTGGGAGGGCTGGGGCTGGTTGGGTCCTGGACAATGGACAAGTCTGCAAGTTAACAACAGTTAGTAGCACTGACTCTGACTAGAACCTGGCTGGCAGTCTTCCTGAATCCCGAGGCCTGTAAATTTCACACTGCAGGGAGGGACAAATTTACAGGCCTCATGATTCAGGAAGACTGCCAGCCAGGTACTAGTCAGAGTCAGTGCTACTAACTGTTGTTTACTTGCAGACTGTCCAGGGCCCAGCCAGCCCCAGCCCCAGCCACTTCCCCACTGACACCAATGATGGGACACACTATTCCTCCCACTGACACCAATGATGAGACACTATTCCTCCCACTGATACCAATGATGGGACACACTATTCCTCCCACTGATACCAATGATGGGACACACTATTCCTCCCACTGACACCAATGATGAGACACTATTCCTCCCACTGACACCAATGATGAGACACTATTCCTCCCACTGACACCTATGATGGGACACTACTCCTCCCACTGACACCAATGATGGGACACTATTCTTCCCACTGACACCAATGATGGGGCACTATTCCTCCCATCACCCTCCTAGTCACCCTCCTTATCACACAGGGTAGTAACCATAGTCACCCTCCTTATCACACAGGGTAGT
>BLSH010276114.1:309537-350913 GCA_018402905.1 Glandirana rugosa | reverse complement strand
CACTATTCCTCCCACTGACACCAATGATCGGGCACTATTCCTCCCACTGACACCAATGATGGGACACACTATTCCTCCCACTGACACCAATGATGGGGCACTATTCCTCCCACTGACACCAATGATCGGGCACTATTCCTCCCTCTGACACCAATGATGGGACACACTATTCCTCCCACTGACACCAATGATGGGGCACTATTCCTCCCACTGACACCAATGATAGGACACTATTCCTCCCACTGACACCAATGATGGGACACACTCTTCCTCCCACTGACACCTATGATGGGACACTATTCCTCCCACTGACACCAATGATGGGGAACTATTCCTCCCACTGACACCAATGATGGGGCACTATTCCTCCCACTGACAACAATGATGGGGCACTATTCCTCCCACTGACACCAATGATGGGACACTATTCCTCCCACTGACACCAATGATGGGACACTATTCCTCCCACTGACGGAGATGATGGGGTTTTTTGAAGGTTTTAATTTGAAATGTACCTTGGTGTCCTTCACTAAGGTCTGCCATTTGGAAAATGTCCGCCACAGTCATGGTCCGTGCTTATCCCTGATTCCAACATGACAATGATCCAAAACACAAGGCCAAATCAACCTGTCATTGGCTACAGCAGAATAAAGTGAAGATTCTGGAGTGGCCATCTCAGTCTCCTGACCTCAATATAATTGAAAAAAACTTTGAAATAAACTTTTGATCAAGGTCAACACAGTTGATTGATAATAAATGGCTTCAGCCAAACACTAACCACAAGTAAAAGAAAAGTTTTTGTGCCATCATTCATATTCTCTGAAAAATAGCCAAAAAATCATAAATTCTGCCAGGGTATGTAAACTTATGAGCACAGCTGTATGTAATCCCAGACAGACTCAATGATGTTGAGATCAGGGCTCTGTGGGAGCCAAACCAACACTTCCAGGACTCCTTGATCTTCTGAAAATAGTTGTTAAGGGCATTGGCTGTATGTTTGGCGTCGCTGTCCTGCTGCAAAATAAATGTGGGGCCAATATCACGCCTGATGGTATGGCATGATGGATAAGTATCTGCCTGTATTTATCAGCATTGAGGACACCACTGATCCTGACCAAATCTCCAACTCCATTTGCAGAAATGCAGCCCCAAACTTTCAAGGAACCTTCACCATGCATCACTGTTGCTGCAGACAATCATTATTCAACCACAATCCAGCCCTTCAATGAATAAACTGCCTCCTGCTACAAGAAAATATTTCAAACTTTGACTCATCAGTCCAGAGCACCTTCTGCCATTTTTCTGCTCCCCAGTTTCGCTGAGAGCCTGAGCTGGCCGCTCCCGCCCCCTCCACAGCCCAAAGCTCCAGTGAGCGCGGGGGTGGGGGCAGAGCGGAAAGCCAGCTTCTGACAGTCCCAGCTCTCTGCTCAGGGAGCTCTGAGAACCGATGTTTAAATGCTTGGTTCTCAGTCTTAGAGCCTGTGGGAGTCAGATGTAGCATCAGACTGCTGCATCCAGCTGGGTAAATATGATTCTAAAAAAAACATTCCCATACTTACTTTTAAGTGCATGGGTGCAACGGAGTGTCCATTTTTTTACTCATCATGTTCAGATGCAGGTGCAGCCCCTTAAAGTGAATTTCGCACAAATCTCTTGATTTCTGGACATGTCAAGGGAGTATAAGTTCCTCAGCTTCCTTCCCTCAGCAGCACAGCGAGGCCATACCTAATAAGGCAGAGGTAGCTAGGCAAGTGATCTGCAGCCGGTTGAGAGGCCCTCCACTGTAAGAACTAACAGTAATACAGTTTCAGTGGGGTGACCATTTGTCCTTACACCTCATTTACACTTGCTCAGAAGTTCCTTGGAAAGTATAAACATTTTTTATGCTACCCATGTGACTTTTTCCTGTATGCTTTTAAGCAGGTTTAGGCAAGTTTAGGTATGTTTAGGCGAGTTTGCACATGTTTAGCCATATTTAAAGTTTCGAATTGGATCCTAGACAGAAATCAATTTTCTCTAAACACACCTAAACCGACAACACCTAAATGCAGTTAAATGCTCACTGTGAATGGCACCTTTAAAAAATCATTGCATGCATCTATATGCATTTAGAAGAAAAACTAAACACATATAAACACAGGTTTGACAGTGCCAGTGTGAATGAGGCCTTAGGCTTTGGATCCCTCCAGTTGTTTATCTGAGTTACTAAAGGTACTCTGGATTTCTGTGTGAAGAACGCTGTTTATAAGGGTACTCACAAGTAGCTGTATTCTGAACTGTTTTACTAATGATTCTTGAAGCTGTTTTAAACACAAAAGCAAACATTTATTATTTTGCAGCTTAACATTTCTTAGATGTGATGGTTGCATTCGTTTTCTTTTTTAGGATTTCTTTCTGTTATTTTTACCTGGTGATCTGGGCAGTAAGTCTCTTGTTTTTCAACAGAACAAGCTATCTTCTATATCAGTTTCAGCTACAGGAATGAGACAAACCAATTACCAATGATCAGGGTGCTTAGAATGATCAGCTTTTATTTATTTATGTAAACCTTTATCCCCCAAATAAAACTGTTGTAACTGCTTATAAAGTAGTGTGAGTTTGGCTTCAGTTTAGTTAGTAGCTAGTACGGCGGGCTCCTCCCGATCTCCTCAATTGTTTGTTGTTCAGCCCTCTGGGTTGAACAAAAAAAACGAATAGAGTGTGCCAGGCTTTAGAAACCCACTCTTTTGTATAAGTGATTGAGGCTGGCATTTGGTCTGTTGCCTGCCTAAGTAGCAGGTCTGTACCCAGGGGTTCATTTGCTTTCTTTTTGCTTTGCCTTCTGTGCAATGTTTCCATTTTGCCTTCTCTTTGTCCTGTTATGGTCAGAGTTTTTTGGGGAGAAATAAGCTTTGTTTTGCTTCCCTGTTTCTAGTGCAGGCAGTGCATTCCACAGTGACTTGGGGTTGGCTACTTGGGCATGAGCATCAGCCATAATAAACTCTAAAGGCCCGTACACGCGGTCCGATTGTTGGCCAACAATGGTCGTCCAACAGCCCAGTGGTGTATTTAGGTTTTGTGCTGCCCTAGGCCTGACTAAACTCATGCACCCCCTCATTTAAATATGAACCACCTCTTCCTGTCAAGGCCACACCCCTTCCTGTTTAAGACCCACCCTGAAATTTTCCAGCTGGGACCCTAGTTCTGAGGGCCTTGTGGGTGGGATGGGGGATCAATGGATCTCTCTCTTAAGAGATTTCCTCACACTTCCTGTTTGGCTATGGGGCAGCAGAACTACTCATTGGTTGGGGCCCACCGCCTGGGTCCCTTGGGATGCCCGGGTCCCCCCCTGGAGGCGCCCCTGCCGGTATTATCATATCGGCAGCAAGTGCAGGCACTTTATGGAGGTGCCAGACCGGTTTGTCTCCCGGCCCAGTCTGCCCCATAAGACTGGCGCTAGACTAAAAGTGTAGTGCAAGCCGGCGGGGACTCTTTTTGTGCTGCCCCCCTGCAAAGTGCCGCCCTAGGCCTGGGCCTGGTTGGCCTAGGCCAAGATACAGCGTTGCAACAGCCTGTTGGCCAATAATCCAATCATGTGTACGCACGATTCTACAGCCGATTTCCAATTGTTGTCCAACAGAAGTTGGACGACAAGACTAGAAAACTTGTGTTGGCCAATAAGGCATTGGCCGATTGTTGTCTCGTGTGCACAGAAGTTGGCCAACAAACAGATGGAAGTGCAAACACGAATGCTCAGAATCCAGGAAGTGTTCGGTCGTGTAACCTGTGTTCGTAATTCACAAATCACATTCAACTGAACTTCCTCATTATACGCTCATAATACATCACTACGTTTGGCTCTGTTGGCCGATTACATGACTCATGTCAGTACGCTAGACAAAACCGCCAACAATTTGGACAAAAGTTGGATGTTCGGTTGGCCAACAATCTGCGTGTGTTTACGAGGCTTTAGGCTGTTTCCATGGTGCCAGTAGGAAGCTTTCTCTCCCTATGCTTGTGGTGATGACAACTGGTGGAGCAGGCTATTTAAACTCACTCAGGATCCCTGACTGATCCCCATGCAGCTGACAGTTTGAGTCCCTCTTTGCCCCTTTGCTGCTTCTGTGAGTTATCTCTGTCTACTCAGTCTGCTCTTCTGTTTCATGCTTAGCTTTCTGCAAGCCATACCCTTTTGTCCTGAGGCACGGATTTATCACTGTCTCCTTGTGATCAACTTTTGTCAAGAAGGTAAGGATAATCTTTCAGGTTGGGTTTTTTCTCTCTTTAATTGTACTGGGGAGCTGACTAATGGGCTTTTTGTCATTTAGCCCCATCATATCAGAATGCCAGTATCCCTCCAGAGAAACAAGAGACCTTTCCAGGTCATCCAATGCCAGGTCTTCATTAATATCGGGACAACATCACGGGAGAAGTTCTGGCTCCTTCTTCAGATACTATCACTGCCATCATGCTCACCCTAGACCAGATGTTTTTTGGGTCTGTGGCACAATTCTGTGTGAACCCTGCTTTGTTTAAGCAGCCAGGAATAAGGATGGCAACATTAAATATGTACTCTCACTTAATTAAGTTGTCCAGGACTCCCTGAAAGAGTTTGTTTCCAATTGTCCTGCACAGGGACTGTACAGTATACCTTGACAACATCCTATTCTCCTCCCAGAACCAGTTGAACGGTTTCAGAGCCTTCTTAGATCAATCAACCCTCTTCAGACACTCCTGATGCTGCAGTGTTCCCTGCAAAGCAGTAGAGTTACAATGTATTTCAGACACCTCAAGAAGAAGCGTTTACATTTCCCTATGAAGACTGAGCTAAATCATTCTGAAAGAATGGATCAAGGCTGAGCTTAAATCATCTCTCCTCAATAAGATGTCAAAATCATAGCCCTTTAACCTCCCTGGTGGTATGATTATGTCAGATATTTACGTCTCAAAGAGGAACATTGTTTCGCATAGAAATTTGCAGTTTTATATTGTAGGCCTGTAATTATTGGGTATAACTCACTTAAATCTGTCCAAACAAGAGTCTAGTAGACATCCCGGGTATCATACAGTTTGAAACAACGAAATCATAAATCATAATATAATAAATAACTATAAATAATTATCAAAAATATTAATATAATAATAATAAAATGTATTCAATAATGTAATGAAATCAAAATACTGAAATTTGCTCAGCTGCAGAATTGTCGCTGTCGTCACTTTAAGCTGCTGATGAAGAATCTCCCCACAAATCAGTATCACTCAATTCTGCAAATGATTCTTTTTTACTATCGCTGTTTTCTAGTTGGTCCAAACTGCTTTTGACATAAAGGGACGCTTTTTGGATGCCATGGACATTCTCAAGTTTCCAGGCAGAAAGAATGGCATATATAATATAAAAGTGCATGCAGGGCACTGGACAAAGCTCTAGAGACAAAAGGGGGTGTGAAATGATTTGATACAGTAATGTAATCTTACAGATTACAGTGTACTGTATGTGTTATGTGTGTTTCACTTTTTGAATTTGCCCGCGGGCTCCGCCCCCATGCAAGGTGACGCTCGCAACGAACAGAGCCCAGAACCCAGAGGCATTGGGAGAAAATACCCCCAGAGGGCACAACGGGGGGACATTGCAGGATCCAGGGGACAAGGTAAGTAATTTTACCTGGATACTGCGATGCGATCCCAAGTGTGGCTCGGGGTTACCACTTTTGGTAATGAAAATGAACCCCGAGCCACACTCGGGATAACCACTAAGGAGGCTATGGAAGAGGATGTCCATCAATGGGGTCTCCATCTTTGGTTGATGAGGCTCTCATAAGTTTGGCCAGACATATGACTTTACCACTGGAGGATGTTGTATCCTTCAAAGATGTACTCTACCATTGCAATGATCTTCACCTTAAGTGTCCATTCACATTTGTACGACTTGTCATCCGACTTTGGACATCAAAGTCGGGTGACAAGTCGTACCCCATGTTTTCCAATTATAACCATTCAAGTATGTGTGACTTAAAATTGCAGCAACTTCAAAGAAGTTCATGCGCTACTTTGGTCTACTACTTGAGGGCCATATGCTTCAATGTTAACCCTCAAAATTTGCATAAAAGACACACGTGAATGTTTTACATCCAACAGTTGTTCATTATCTTTGGTCAAAGCCAAAGTTGCATCCAAGTCATACCCATCCAAAGCTGCATCAAAGTTGCACTCCAAAGTCAAGCTACTTTGGAGTCACAAGTGTTAACGGAGCCTAAGGCCCCTTTCACACTTGTGCAACTTCTCCTGCAACTTTAGACTGCAAAGTCGCATGACAAGTCGTTCCCCATGATTTCTAATGACAACCATTCTTATATATATAGCAGATGTTCCTCTGGCTCAACTCCGCTTTTTCAGTTACGTTCTCAAATCACCATCAATAAATAGTAGTGGACCTCTCCATCGCAACATGACATGTGAGAAACGGAAATAAATTTTCATAGTGAAATCCGTGAAGGAATACACACATACATCCACCGACTGTAGAGGGAAGAGACCTCTGAAGACATCCAATTGGATGAAACATGTCAGACGGTACCACGACGCATAAATGCACGCTTAGAACCACAGACCTCAATGTTTTATACAGGCGGTATTGATTTTAAGTTTTTGTAAGTAGAACCTTTAATACATTTTATTCAAAGTTATTGTGGGCTTCACTATGGAGTACTTTTGTTCATTCCCCTTGGTGTGCCGTGACATATACTGAGAGAGATGCTCCATTCCGGGATCCCTATTGCTATCCCTGGCTGCTGTGAGTGGATAACACAAGGGAAGGGGCACCTCTAAGTGTAATATTAAAAGCACTCTTTATTGGCAAATGCTGATAAAACACTCACAGGATAAGAGAAGAATCAGGCACATGTAGGAAAAACTCCAGTGTAAGTGGACTCTTCACTCTGTCCTAGATGGTGGGCAGCTGGGCAGTGTGGACCACATCAGGCACAAGCCGCTCCGAGTGATGGATGAAGCTGGCCAGAACTGTAGACTCAGAGTGAGGCTTGGTTAGCAGCGGGGAGCCAGGACAGGAGGATGATGTCCAAACTTTGCGACGCGTTTCGTGGGAGTGGCGGCTAAGATGGCCTGATAGCCGCGCCCCTTCTTCAGGCAGTGTTACAACTAGAATAACTGAAGATGGGGGCTTATAAACACTGGGGGCAGGGCCAGAGCAACGGGAGTAAATTAATACAAAGACAGTTAAAGCATATGTGCATCTATGGGTAAAAACTAGAGCTTATGTTTAACTCTAATATATAAGAGTGTTTATAAGCCCCATCTCCAGTTATTCTAGTCGTAACACTGCCTGAAGAAGGGGCGCGACTATGAGGCCATCTTAGCACTTAGAGGCGCCTCTTCCGTTGTGTTTTCTTACAACATTTTGGAGCTTGGTTCGGCTCCCCCTGGTGGCTGACCTAAGTGCCTGTGGACTCATGGACTTCCTTGTCATTAGTCTAATTTTTATGGTTTATTAGTTCTTACGATTTCCCATGGTTATTGTATGTACCCACCACGTGTGTTTTTATATTTATATTATAATTTATATTACCATTTAATTTTTCTTATGCATATTTGGGGCCATTGGAAATAATTGGCTGTGCGCACATACTTGTTGCTGTGAGTGGATGCCCGTGATCTGAGAACAGGAGTTTTCATACACTTTTGATTTCTGGTAAGGAGACTTGCTAAACACTGAGGTTCTGTGTGTTATTCCTTACTTCACTGGTCTATTGCTGCAGGGACTTCCCTCTACAGTCGGTGGATGTATGTGTGTATTCCGTCATGGATTCCACTATGAGAATTTATTTCCTTTTCTCCCATGTCATAATGTGATGGAGAGGTTCCACTACTAATTATTGATGGTGATTTGAGAACGCACCTGAAAACACAGAGTTGAGCCAGAGGAGCATCAGCTATATATACATGCCCTTTTGAATCTATTATCTGGTAAGGAGACTTGCTAGACCTTAGTGGTGTGTCCTGAAACTTTTATTCTATAATAGAACGGCTCTTGTGACTCCTGGGTCCTGCTTCTTGAATTTATTGGAATCTGGGACTGTTTTCTTGGTGTGTCAACACTTCGTTTTTTTTCCCTTTGATCTCAATTACACCCAATAGTGTATATTAGCGCTGCATATGGACTACTTTTATTATATTTGTTGATCAAAGCAATATATGCTAGTTGCTCTATTCTAGTACATTTTTTATGATTTTTTTTCATCATTTTAGCGCATATTTTTCTGTATTTAACCATTCGTATATGTACAATTTCAAGTTGTGATGACTTCAAAGTAGTCCCTGTACTACTTTGGCCCGACTTTCATGCGAGTTGAGGTCCAAAGACCAAGTTTGCACAGGCATTCCCTGAAATTGCGTCAAAATCACGTTGAAATCGCACCAACGTGTCTGTAGTAAAGGGGCAGGCTAGGGTAGTATTGGGGCAGGGTAGGGCAGTATATAGACAAGCTAGGGTAGTATATAGACAGGCTAGAGTAGTATAGGGCAGGGTAGGGCAGTATATAGACAGACTAGGGTGGTATAGGGGTAGATAAGGGTAGTATAGGGGCAGGGTAGGGCAGTATATGGACAGGCTAGAGCAGTATAGGGGAAGACTGGGGTAGTATATAGACAGGCTAGGGGAATATAGGGTTGGGCTAGGGTAGTATAGGGACAGGCGGAGTGACCTGGGGGGGCAGTTGTCATCATGACAGACAAAACTGCTGGAAAAAAATCTTGGTCGTCAATTTGTTGGGTAAATAGAAGAGAAGGAGAAGCGGCCGTGGTTCAGTTTGCTGCCCCTCTCAAGGTGCTGCCTGGGTCCAATGGACAAAAAAATGCACAAGGGGCACGTGGCCTAGTGCATTATCCTCCATAAAATGTAATGATCAAAAACAGTAGCATAGGCTTGAATACAGGCATATCAAAAGACCACCATCATCAATGTCTGTTCCATGTACATTCCCCAACCGAGGGGGCTGTCTCCAGATGGCAATGGCTAACGCATTTCAAGGTGAACCTCTTCCTCACAGCCTTTCAAGCATGACTGATTGCCAAGCTTATATGCGGTGGACTCCGTTAACTAGGGCCGCCCCAGGGGGTGTGGCCCAATCAAATCGGCGTGGACATGGTCCATACCAATCACAGTCCACCACTCACAGTGTGTATAGTCAATATAGTGTAAAACAATATAAAAGCATTTACATCGCTGCATCATAAACTATTACAATAAATCACATCAATACATGTCGCCTAAATAGCATTCAATACCTAAACAGCATATATCTAATCAAAATGAGAACTGGTAAGGTAAGATGACAAGTTGCTCTATTGCAAGTTTTCCTCTGGATCAGATTGGGAAATATTATCTGTATATACAGGCAATGGAGTACACTTTAGTTAAAACACAGGCTATAGTTATAGCCCTTCTCTGTAAGTGAGCCTAGGTCCAGTGCAGTCCCAGATCAATCCTGCACCTGGAACTAGCCCATCCTGCATGTTGGATCCTCAAAGAATCCTAATCCAACACACACTCATACTCATACTCATACTCAAAGCCAGGTGACTGGCGGGTAATGAGTCCTAACTCAAACAGAGTAGATGAATTACAAAGGTTAAGAAATGTTCACAGAGTGTGGAGAGCATTAGGGGTGCCTGGATGTGTAGGAGATAACATACCAACTGTTGTTAACCACTTCCCGCAAATCGCCGTAAATGAACGGCGGCCGATTTAAGTGGAGGTATCAGGATATAGTCTGCAGCTGCAGGCTATACCCCGGTACCGTTTTTTAGAGCGGACGGTCGGCTATCTGGGGATAGTGGCCGTTCCGGGTCAAGAGCCGCTCAATCGTTATCCCTGGGGGCAGGATGGGACATCCCCCCCTCCCGCCGCTCTTCTCTGGCCTCCCGTCCCACCGGGAGACCGGAGCTGTCATCCGGCGTGTCCGCCAGCTAGAAGGAAACCTGATAGAAGCCGGAATCGTCTCCGATCGGGTCTCCTTCGTCAAATTCCGGAAGCAACATCACAACGTCACTTCCGGTTTACTCTGCGGCCAACAACGCCGGTTTTAAAAAAATTACAGTATTCAGAATCGCCGTTTTTGGCGATCTGAATACTGTGAAGTGTAAAGGAGGGATGGGGGTATTTTAGACCTGTCACCATATATTACTATCACAAGGGATGTTTACATTGCTTGTGATAGCAATAAAAGTGATCAGATTTTTTTTTAAAAGGAACAGTGTTAAGAAAAAAATAAATAATATATATATATATATATATATATATATATATATTAAAAAAAAATTTTAAAGCACCACCGTCCCCGCGAGCTCGTGCAGCAATGAAAACGCATACATAAGTCGCGCCCACATATGAAAACGTTGTTCAAACCACACATGTGAGGTATCGCCGTGATCGCCAGAGTGTGAGCAATGATTTGAGCAAAAGGCCTCCTCTGCACCTCTAACCTGGTAAATGTTAAAATGTTTTAAATCGTCGAGATTTTTAAGTACCGGAGTTTGTTGCCATTCCGCGAGTGTGCGCAATTTTCAACCGTAACATGTATGGTATCTATTTACTCAGTGTAACATCCTCTTTCACAATATACAAAAAAATTGGGCTAACGTTACTGTTGTCTTATTTTTTAACTCAAAAAAGTAAAATGTTTCCAAAAAAAACACGCTTCAAAGCCCGCTGCGCAAATACCGTGTGACAAAAAGTATTGCAATGATCGCCATTTTATTCTCTAGGGTGTTTGAAAAACAATATATATAATGTTTGGGGGTTCTAAGTAACAGTGTGAATCACCACATAGCCTACCTGATCCAGGATGTCGCGTTACACAGATGCCCAAAAAGTGGATCGGATGAGTCTGTGTGTGGAAGAGGACACAACGATTCCCTAGCTGAAACGCACACTGGTGCCAACCAGAAAGTGGGCTGCGTTCCAGGGAAGGTGGCTCTGCAGTATTCAGTGACACACTGGGTCACATGGTCGACAGTCGGTCCGCCCCCACTCTACCCCAGGCCCACCTAGGAAGAAGGTGCTTTGGGGGTCACGACAGGGGAGCAGGGAAGCGGGGGACCCACTGGGACTCATGGTAGGAAGTGTGGGACTTGGCAGCAGAGCATACAGTGCATGAAGTGTCAGGAAATCTGGCAGGGAATCTCACATATGCAGCCAGTGGACATTTCAGCCCACCAGTGGCAAAACTTAGCTCATTTATCATTGGGGATTTAAACATGAGTGAATAAATATTGAACTGTTTAAGTATATGCCAGCTACAAGTAAACGGGCAGACTTAATGCTTAATTAATCTACATATGCCTTTTGTATATGTATGTTTCTACAAGCAGATGGCAGTGGTTTAGGAGATATGATAAATCTACTATATTCCACCCACGTACATAGTCTGAACATATTAGAATTAATATTTGGAGAATCAGGGAAAAAATTATATTTTCTGTGCTGGTTTGGAAAAGTGATTACTGCCTGGCTGGGTTTGTACTGATCATTAAAATGTATTTGGGACATGATAGCAGAAGAGAATTCAGGAGCATGTATGGTTCATGTAGAGTATGGCTTCTAAAAATGGGGTTAGTGATGGCCTGGGAGTAACTCAAAGCTTACAAGGGGCTCCATTCCATATGGCCAATCACTGATCTGCCACTTTATTGATTAACTGCTAAAGAGTGCCTTTGTGCTTTGGGGTTTGCTTGATGAGTGATTTACTAGGCAGGATTCGTACGATGGCCCCAGAGGTGGACCCTTTAATGCCAAGTCAGCAATGTACTTCCCACACTTATATATTAACAGGTTCCCTTTCAAGATAATAGAAGGGAACTTTCACTTATTATCAGCAACCTGCATAAGATTCACATACTGATCTCACACTTTCTTATTTTTCATTATTTAGGGATTATAGGTTGAAAATAATGTATGAATTATAAAATGTGGTTAACTGAATATAAAGGATTTAGCTACTAACAAAGTGAAGAAGACAATACATCAATCAATCAATCAGAAAATAAAATGAGTCATCTCATTCCAGGATCTAACACGTTTTTCTTGTTTGATAAAGTATATGTAAATCCTGACCTTACAAAATAACCCATTCAGTTTAAAATAGAAATGAAAGGCAAAGCATTTGTGTAAACATATAAAAAATACAATACCTGGGGGAGGAGAAACAGCAGCACACCCAGGGAATGGCGGTGTGGGGGAAGGGGGTGGCATGTGTCAGCACAAGTCTGATTATTGGATGACCCATTTGTGCATAGAGCTGGACCAGCAGTTGAGGATTTTGCAGGGAGGCAGTTAAGGCAGTGTTCTTCAAACTGGAACCCTGGAGTCAGATGCAGCCCTTTGCTTGCCCTTATCCGACCCTTCGGGCATTTTTGCTGCCACTGACACCAACAATGGGACATAAATCCTGCCACTGACACTGAAAATGGGGCATAATTCCTGCTACTGACACCGACACTGGGGCATAATTCCTAACACTGACAACACAAATGAGGCATAATTCCTACCACTGACACTGGGACATAATTCCTACCACTGACACCAACAATGGGGCATAAATCCTGCCACTGACACAGATAATGGGGCAATAATTCCTACCACTGACACCGACAATGGGGCATAATTCCTACCACTGACAACACAAATGGGGCATAATTCCTACCACTAACACTGACACTGACACTGAGGCATAATTCCTACCACTGACACCAACAATAGGACATAATTCCTACCACTGATCCGGATAATGGGGGATAATTCCTACCACTGACACAGACAATGGGCAATAATTCCTACCACTGACACTGACAATGGGGCATAATTCCTACCACTGACAAGACAAATGGGGCCACTATTCCCCCCTGTGACACCAACTATTTCCCCCATAATACAAAAGATTGGGCATTCTTTATTTCCATTGGGCACAGTCCAACCCCCTAAAGTCAGGGAGACAGTAAACTTTCTTTAGAAAGCTTGGAGACCCCGGTGTAGGGCTCAGGCACAAGGACACATTCGGGAGTGCAGCATCAGAATCCAATGTATTTCCATGAGCTTTCAGAAATTTGTACAACTATTCTCAGTATACTTTGTGACTTGATGAATGTCATTCGGTAGAACTTTAAAATGTTGTTTGCAGTTAACATTCAATTTTGGAACAAATGGACTTTACTGAACGAAAACGACATGTTAGAAAGCTGTTCATCCAAGAAACCTTTTTTGTCCTGCCTATGAATTTTATCATCAATTCGGGGGAAACAAACACCAATTTCACACCGCTAACCAATAGGAAATTAAATAAATGTTATTAAAACGAAAGGTTTCAAAGAAAATCTTACTTTTGCAAGGCCAGCTTTGGTATGTTGTCAGGTATCTGTGTAAGCTCATTAATGGTCAGTTTTAAGGAAAAGACTGGCAAAAAGAAAATAAAACCAAAAGATAAAAGCAGACCTCAATGCAGATAGATGTAAAGACCTACAAATCTTCATATCAATGTGCAAAAAAAATGCTGGATGTAGCTAAAATATGTCAGTTGATGGTTCGATGTTTTGATCTCCTTACAAGCATATTGTAACCACGCCGCTGTGTTCTGTCTCTGATTCTATGTAGAACAAAGCTGAGCCTGAGCTTATGTAATGCTACAACTAATGCAGGGATGAAAGAATTGTTTTCATTTTTTTCCATACTACATGGAAGCGCGCAGTCATGTCCCTAGCAAGCTGCCAAGCTATGTCCTAAACATTTCTGTTTGCTGATTATTACATTTCATGTGCGATTCCTTCTTTTTCTATTTACATAAAACCATAGATGGAAGACACTAGCAGTTAATAGGTTACTGTGGCAACCAAAGCTCATCCCAGAATGCAACACTAATTTACACTGCACTTAGCTAGAACTACTGTGTTTTGCAGCGGTGTTATCGCTGTTATATGTTACAGATATTTTTATCACAAACGCGGTATATCTAAAGCTGAACTCCAGGCACCACCAAAATAACAGATAGCAATAAAAAATAATCTCATGGGAGTGCAGTGCTCAAGAAGGTGCCAACATCTAAAATTGAATACATAGAGAGTTTTTAGCATATAGTGCTAGTATAGGCAGAGGCGGCTCTCTAATTAGGCAAATTAGGCGGTCGCCTAAGGCCTCGCACTCAGAGGGGCCTCACAAATGCCTAATTTGACACTGACACCAGCAACGAGATAGAGAGTACTGACACCGGCACTTTAAAGCTCTTAATATATGCAATTTATAAAGTTAATTTTTTTATCGCTTGAATTATTTTTCCCATTATGGGAGTGAGTAGGGCCTCATGTCTAGGTTTTGCCTAAGGCCTCACAAAGCCTAGAGCCGCCTCTAAGTATAGGGAACCCCCTGGACTTTTTGGGCACAGATAGAAAGAAAGTAGTAGAGTATCATAAAGTAAAAAACCCAAATTGTATTATTTATTTTATTTTTTATTTATTTCCGGTACTTATATAGCGCTGTCAATTTACGCAGAGCTTTACATATATATTGTACATTCACATCAGTCCCTACCCTCAAGGAGCTTACAATCCAAGGTCCCTAACTCACATTCATATATACTAGGCGCCAATTTAGACAGGATTTAATTTACCTACCAGTATGTCTTTGGAGTGTAGGAGGAAACCGGAGTACCTGGAGGAAACCTACGCAGGCACAGGGAGAACATGCAAACTCCAAGCAGGTAGTGTCGTGGTTGGGATTTGAACCAGTGACCCTTTTGCTGCCAGGCGAAAGTGGTACATATCATAAAAGCCAGGTACAGACCTCGACAGGAAGATTATATCCATTAATAAAAATATATAATTGGCAAAACAAAGACTGGTATATAATACACGAGGGTGACCATATAGCACGCCACGTGGGCCTGAGCCTCAGTGTATATGAGGCAAGGGGCTCCATGGCTGATCCTGACTTGTTTCGGACTATGCCATAATAGTGTCCTTCTTCAGAGGATTTGCTAGTATAGGGCAGACTGTGTAGATGTCTAAAATATAAACACAATAACCATAAACATACAGTATCAATTACATATAAGCTTATATGTGCATACAGCGTATATACATAGGAAAAAATGTCACTATGCCAATTCTGCAGTTGGACATAGCTAATCACTCACCCCAGTGCCAAAGAAAGTGTATCCACGGTAGCAGCAAGATGGATTGGGAGCAGACCAGGTCTGCGGAGTGGTGTTAGCAGAGCCCACTGTACAATGCTGGCAGCGCCAAGACCGCGTGTCCCAAGGTAAGGATTGCTACAACAAGAGATGTCAGGTGGCTACACCGGCAGGGGGTCACAGTGACGACTGCAACCAAGAAAGGTGTGGTAATTATAAGATTAAAGCTACAATAGATAGATTAGCAGACAATATGGTGATATAAAGTCATAATGCAAAGTCTAGGAGGAACATATGTAGTAGACAGGACATGAAACTGTATTAGTAAACAGACCATAGCAATGTATACTTCAAAGGGGTAATCACCGTATATAGATAGTTCAAGAGGTAAAGGTCTGTATAAGTAAACAGACCATCCCTCACTGTCCAAAAGCTGTCTGTATGTACCTGATCAAGATGGAGTTTGGTCACATCCACGCTGAAACCATGCTCAGACGTGGATGGGCGTCACCCTGAACCGACCTTTTATTAGAGGGTGCCTCTGTAGGGAGCCAAACCCAGTAAGAGGGGGGGGCGGTGCCAGCCATCCAGCAAATGAAGGGGCGACACAGCCCCTCCAGCTGGATGACGCCACGCGTCCACACGTCACCGGCGGGGAAGAGCCCAGACACATAGATAAGCCAAAGACATGCTGGTAGGTTAATTGGCTCCTGTCTAAATTGGTTCTAGTATATGTATGAATGTGAGTTAGGGACCTTAGATTGTAAGCGCCTTGAGGGTAGGGACTGATGTGAATGTACAATGTTTATGTAAAGCGCTGTGTAAATTGATGGCGCTACATAAGTACCTGAAATAAATAAATAAAAATAAAATAATATGCGTCTGGGTCCGAATTGCTCCATAGTCCAGAAGGCGGGGAGCAGAGAGCTCGGGCCAGCACATGGACCGAAGCTTACCCGCTGGGTGCTGCGTAGCTAACCAGAGGGAAACACTGGTGACATCTTGCGGCCGAGGAGGGCACTGCAGCTCCACATACCAAATGTGCATATGCGACGGCCATGGACACAATGGATGGCAGAGGAGGGATGTGATTACCACCTGCCAGGAAAAAATGATACAAGGACAAAAAATAAAAATATAAACAACAGAATAAATATACAATTGCATGAACCATAATGGGGAAACCATAATAGGAACTGAATAATAGATACAACAAGGGGAAGAAAATGTAAAATGGGAATATATGGAAGGATGTAGATCATAGAATAGGCCATAAGGAATAATATCCAGAAGATATATGCATGAGAAGAGGCCACAATGAGATGGAAAGAGCAACAATGTCATAGATGTGGCAAATCATAAAAAAAATGTTTCGGTTCAAATGGAATGAAAAAAGATAATAGAAAACAATATAGTTGTACCAAAATAGTGGAAGATACTATCAATAGTTCAGTTCACAACCCTCGGATATAAAACCCAGAAAGGAAGGGTTTAAAGTTGAAGGCCTGGTTGAGACCAGGGGCAGAGGTTGCCTGCAGGGAGTGTATCCACCTCAGCTCACACTGGAGTAGATGCTTGTTGAAGTCTCCTCCACGGGAGGTGAGGTGGCCACGATCCAACGCCAAAAAATGAATCTTGGGAATAGAAGTACTATGAACTGAAGCCATATGACGACCCATAGTTGTGTCGGGATCAAGTTTGGAGATACTTGTCAGGTGTTGGTAGATCCGTCTCCAGAATTCCTTTATAGTTTTCCCGACGTAGTAACACCCGCACTCGCAAGAAAGCAGGTATACCATGCCAGGAGTCCTATAATTTACAAAGTGTTTGCCTTCCTGTTGGGCAAAACCCTTCACATATATCCACAGAGATGCTTAGCCAATGAAACATTTCCCCGTACCTTCAATCTACATACTGTTCTGGGGCAGCTTCCCACTTTAACCACTTGCCTACTGGGCACTTTCACCCCCTTCACGCAACACTGTACCCATATGACATTTTTATAATTTTTCACACAGATAGAGTTTTCTTTTGGTGGTATTTAATCACCACTGGGGTTTTTATTTTTTGCTAAATAAGCAAAAAAATTGAAGATTTAGAAAAAAATAAACTTTTTCATAGTTTATTATAAAATTGTTCAAACAGGTATATTTTCTCCTTCACTGATGAGGCTGCACTGATGAGGCTGCACTGATGGGCATTTATGAGGCTGCACTGATGGGCATTGATGAGGCTGCACTGATGGGCAGCACTGATAGGTGGCACTGGTGGGAACTGGTAGTCCACACTGATGGGCACTGGTAGGCAGCACTGATAGGTGACACTGATGAGGAGGCACTGATGGGCACTGATTGGCAGCACTGGTGGGCACTGTTGGGACTGCACTGATAATCAGGACACTGATAATCAGTGCTCTGATTATCAGTGTAGATGTCCCTTTCACCCAAGCCTGTTCTTGGCTCTTCTCCCCTCTCCTCACACTGTCAGCGTGAGGGAAGGAATGCAGATAATCATGATCAGCCTTCATTGAACACAGCTGATCATGTGCTAAAGGGCCACTGCGATTGGCCCTTTACCCCGATCTGGGATCAACTGTGTCCCAATGATCACAGCGATCACAGGAGGACATCATATGACACCCTTACAGAACTGGACCATTGTGCTGTAGCCGTCATTTGGCTATAGCATGGTTGGCAAGTGGTTAAAGCATATATGGTCAAAAAATAAATTCATATATTCATTACCAAATTGTATTTTGATTTTTACAAACCTACGCCTATTAATCTAAACGATTTTGAAGTTTGTCAACTTATTTTGTGAAGCTCCCCATACATTCACTTTCTTGATTCCTGTGAGACGTGGTCACTATGGCCTGTGAGTAGGCATTGCTGCGTCACACATTTCACAGAGCCTGCCTTCTGAATTGCAGGAGTGCTAAGAGAAGGAGTCAGTTCAGGAATCACCAAATGCATTCAGCAAGGTACCATGGGATATGTAGTTCCTAGAAACTGAAAGGAAATAGCGGAAGAGAAGCTGCAAAGCATGCAGGGATTACAGGAAGTTGTGGAAAGAGATGGCCAGCAGACAGGCAACGCTCAGCATGAAAGGAGAGTTTTCAACTAAGCTTATATTGGAGTGTCAAAAAAAAACTATTGTCTGTATGGTTATTACAATGCTGATGTTATAAAATTAAAGTTTATGCTGTGACCACAGAATTCCTTAAATGACACTTCTGCATGGGTTGGCAGTGATGGTGTAATGAAGGTGATATGGCTGCTAATAGAGGTAGATCTGTAATTTATATGGACAGGACATGAATGGGCAAAGATTAAGCCTCAGAATGCAGCCAGTCCGTTCCTTAGCTGGCTTCTCTGACATCATGACCACGTCACCTTAAGGGCCCTTGCCACGGGCTTTGAGCTTGTGTTAATGACATCATTTTGACACTAGCTTGAGACACTTCTAGGATCATTCAGAATTAATTGACGAGTGCTTTTGATTTGCAGTTGACATCCTTCTAACCCACATTTGAGTTGAGCGGGTTTTGCATCCCCATAGACTTGCACTATCACTTTAAATATCCATCATCAAATTCAAGGTGCTATGTCACTTTAAATGGGAACATTATGATTAACATTTGGTAATGTTCACATAGTTTTAATTCAATCATTTAAAGTGACATAGCACCTTGAATTTGATGATGGATATTTAAAGAGATAGTGCACCTTAAGCCAGTCAGTTCAGCAGGGAATGGCTGAGATTCGAACCATGTATGGGAAGGCTGAATGTGATTAATCAATCAACTTGGGTACAACCAGCCTGTCAGATTTTTCATACGATTATTGCCAGTGGCTATAGCCACTAGCATTAATCACTGTGTGTTCTCCTGGCCGGGGTGCTTGGTTTCTATATTCCCATAGACTTGAATGGGAAAGCAAAACTCAAAGCACACAAATGCCTGTCAACACAGATCCTAATTGTGCTGGCCTACATCAGGGAGGTAGGCTAACCTGTTGGCTCAAAGATAGCAGGGGTGAGGGACTGATTAGAAGAAAGTAAAATGAAGCACTTATACACAGTTTCTAGAGAAAATTGAGTAGTGTCCGTGATACTTTTTTATCTGCACTAACATAACATTTTTCAGGACAAGCTTTCGGGGTATCTCCCCTTCTTCAAGGTCCAAGCAGTGTACTGCTTGGACCTTGAAGAAGGGAAGATACCCCGAAAGCTTGTCCTGAAAAATTTTATGTTAGTGCAGATAAAAAAAGTATCATGGACAGTACTCAATTTTCTCTAGCACTATTGCACTAATACGGCTACAATCACCTCAAGCAACACAGTTTCTAAAAATATTAAATGGATTCTCACCTTGCAAAGCAACCTGTTCAGTTTAAAATAGAAATTAAAGGCAACACATTTTTGTATATATTAAATAAAACATTATAAATACCGGTTTTCCCTTTTTTATATGTGATCTTATAAGCTATATTTTTAGGTACAAAAGGATCTTAGGGAGCTGGAGGAGGAGAAACAGCAGTACACTGGTCTTCCCAGTGAATGGCTGTGCGGGGAGGGGGGGGCGTGTCAGCTGAAGTCTGATCATTGGATGAGAGCAGGATGAGTTCTCACCAAGCTAAAAAACTTATCACACTGCACTCTCATGTCTAGTGTGGTCAGTTGTTATTAGAAAAGCAGAGGGACTGGCAGGAACGCCAGAGATTTCACACAAGGAAGCAATACAAAGAGAATAGGATACTTTCTCATACAAGTACATAGTACAGCAGGCACACATCAGGAATATGAAATTTTGGGTTGACATATTCTTTAAGAAAATATAAGAATAGTGCAGCTTAAAGTGGTTGTTAAGCCACTATATCATATGTATACCATCCCATCTGTTATATAATGCTATGTGTCCCAGTGCCTGTACTGTATAAAAAATATGCTGATCTCTACCTTATCTTAGAGCATTTCCCGGCGCTAACATGACTCCATGGCTCTCTCCTCTCCCCGGCTAACAGCTATAGCAGGAGGGGCCGAGAACTCCCACTGACGGGGGAGAGGGAGAGGAGCAGAGAGCCGAGGAGTCATGTGAGCGCTGGGTGACATTCTGAGATAAGGTAGAAATCAGCATATTTTTTATACAACACTGGCACTGGGACACCTAGCATTATATAACAGATGGAATGGTATACATATAACATATTTTTTTTATAGCAGAAGGAGCGGAGGCGTGGGCAGTGTCTGGAGCTGGCAGCAGGGAGAGAAGGGGAGAGAGCAGAGAGGAAAGCTGCATATGACGGAGGCACATAAACTGACCACGGTGTCAGGGCTTAGCAACCCTGATAAACCGTGGTCAGTTTACAGGGGGGAGGGAAGAACCAGGTAGGATTTGCCAGGTATTTTAGGTTATAATGTGGGCCAAATTACACAGCACAAGCACTGTGCTGGTATTCATGCTTTACAGGAACAGAATCTTTTTTTTTTTTTCTTTTTTTTAGGGTAGCAAACACTTTTTTAACAGTAAAGTAGGGTAACAAACACTTTAAGGCCTCTTTTACACATGTAGGAAAACAAACAGTTTGGCAGCATTTTTTATTGCCCCTGCGACTGCCTGTCAAAAGACGAAAAAGGCAGTCAAAGTAGGACGTACATATGCCACGGCCACAGTAAATTTAACCCACTTTGCTAAGTTTGACAGGTGACACCACCTGTAAAACATGCACATTGAAGTCAAAGGGAATGCTTGTCTGACGGTTGCAGCACATTATGTCAATGAAAAAACATCACATAAAAAAAAAAAAAAATGCTGTAAAATAAGTATTTTTTACAGTTCATCAGTGGGAAATGGATTCTGTATGACCCATGCCATAAACTCATCCTTGCATCTCATATTATTAATAAAATGGTACATGCTTAACCACTTGCCAACTGCAGTCTGACGGCGACAGAGTGGCTCGTTATTGCAAACTGCCGTCATATGACGGCGGCTGCAATAACTAGTGCTGTGAGCGCGCGTGTGTCTGGGGGGGGCCAGGGAGCGGGTAGGGCGAGCTCGATCGTCGCTACCCGCGATGCCCCCGCCCCCCCCGCAGTAAGAGAACGGAGGTAAACACGGAT
This sequence comes from Glandirana rugosa, assembly GCA_018402905.1. Taxonomy (NCBI): domain Eukaryota; kingdom Metazoa; phylum Chordata; class Amphibia; order Anura; family Ranidae; genus Glandirana; species Glandirana rugosa. The sequence continues at coordinate 329,620 of BLSH010276114.1, read as the reverse complement.
CTCCGTTCTCATAGAGGGGGAAGGGCTGTGATCACAGGCTTCCTGTATATGGAAGCCGTGATCACTCCCCTCCCCCAGCCAGCCCAGCCCACATACAGTTAGAACACACCCAGGTTAACCTCTTCACTGCCAATGGCATTTACACAGTAATCAGTGCATTTTTATAGCACTGATCGCTGTATAAGTGCCAATGGTCCCAAAAAAGTGTCAAAATGGTCCGACATGTCCGCTGCAATATCGCAGTACCGCTAAAAATCACGGATCGCCGCCATTACTAGTAAAAAAAAATAAAAAACCCCAGAAATGAATTCTCATCATCCGTAACCGCGGCAACTTTTGCGCAAACCAATCAATAAATGCTGATTGCGATTTTTTTTACCAAAAATATGAGGAAGAATATAAATCGGCCAAAACCGATGGAAAAAAATGTTTTTTTATAATTTTTTTTTAATTTGTATTTTAGCAAAAAGTAAGAAATTTTTTTTTTTTGCAAAATTGTCGCTCTTCTTTTGTTTATAGCAGCGATCAGAAATGACGCAGAGGTGATCAAATACCACCATAAGAAAGCTCTATTTGTGGGAAAAAAAGGATGCAAATTTTGTTTGGGTACAACGTCGCACGACCGCGCAATTGTCAGTTAAAGTGACGCAGTGCCGAATCGCAAAAAGTGCTCTGGTCCTAAAGTGGGAAATCCTTCCGGGGCTGAAGTGGTTAATCAGCATCATATTTATATAATAAACTGTACTTTGTACTCCCTATGTAAACAGGTCTGGGCGCTGACATTTTTAGGCTGCAACACCGAGGATTATACCGAATCCATCTGCAGTCATTTTAGAAGACACAATTCTGTGTTGTGTTTTATCAATACAATTATAAATACACTGCAACCATAGAAACCACCATTGCCATTACAATCAGTGTGATTAACTCTAGCTTTTCCCAGGGGGATCCTAACTCTGGCAAGGTCAGCCTTTGTAAGTCTGGGGGGTTCCACTTCTAGCTGGATACGTTACAGCCTTGTGCTCCGCTATGCATCCTTTGTTTGCAGAACTGCTTTTTCTCCTAAGCAAATTACCCAAAAACAAAGAGTAAACATAGATATATTTCTGTAATGGTCAACCAGAATTTATTATTTGTATTCATTTAGAGTTAATATTTTTATCTGAAAATAATGTTTGATCATTTACATAATAAGCAGGCCCCCCTGATTCCCATTGTATTGTAACTGTACTGTCTCCCCCCACTTTGTAAAGCGCTACACAAACTGTTGGTGCTCTATAAATTCTGTATATTGAAATGTAATAATACAGGGATATATATATATATACAGTATTTCACAAAAGAGAGTACACCTCTCACATTTTTGTAAATATTTTATTCTATCTTTTAATGTGACAACACTGAAGAAATGACACTTTGCTACAATGTAAAGTAGTGAGTGTACAGCTTGTATAACAGTGTAAATTTGCTGTCCCCTCAAAATAACTCAACACACAGCCATTAATGTCTAAACTGCTGGCAACAAAAGTGAGTACACCCCTAAGTGAAAATGTTCAAATTTGGCCCAAAGTGTTCACCAGAGCTTTACAGGATGCCACTGGAGTCCTCTTCCACTCCTCCATGACAACATCACGGAGCTGGTGGATGTTAGAGACCTTGTGCTCCTCCACCTTCCATTTGAGGATGCCCCACAGATGCTCAATAGGGTTTAGGTCTGGAGACATTATTGGCCAGTCCACCACCTTTACCCTCAGCTTCTTTAGCAAGGCAGTGGTTGTCTTGGAGGTGTGTTTGGGGTCGTTATCATGTTGGAATACTGCCCTGTGGCCCAGTCTCCGAAAGGGAGGAGATCATGCTCTACTTCAGTATGTCACAGTACATGCTGGCATTCATGGTTCCCTCAATGAACTGTAGCTCTCCAGTGCTGGCAGCACTCATTCAGCCCCAGACCATGAACCTCCCACCACCATGCTTGATTATAGGCAAGACACACTTGTCTTTGTACTCCTCATCTGGTTGCCGCGACACACGCTTAACACCATCTGAATCAAATAAGTTTATTTTGGTCTTATCAGACCACAGGACATGGTTCCAGTAACCCATGTCCTTAGTCTGCTTGTCTTCAGCAAACTGTGGGCTTTCTTGTGCATCATCTTTAGAAGAGGCTTCCTTGTGGTATGAAAGCTATGCAGACCAATTTGATGCAGTGTGTGGCGTATGGTCTGAGCATTGACAGGCTGACCCCCCACCCCTTCAACCTCTGCAGCAATGCTGGCAGCACTCATACATCTCTTTCCCAAAGACATCCGGTCGACCATGGCGTGGCCTGTTCTGAGTGGGACCTGTCCTGTTAAGCTGCTGTAGGGTTTTGGCCACCATGTTGCAGCTCAGTTTCTGGGTCTTGGCAACCTTCCTATAGCCTAGGCCATCTTTATGTAGAGCAATTATTTTTTTCAGATCCTCAGAGAGTTCTTTGCCATGAAGTGCCATGTTGAACTTCTAGTGACCAGTATGAGAGAGTGAGAGCGATAACACCAAATTTAAGACACCTGCTCCCCATTCACACCTGAGACCTTGTAACACTAATGATTCACATGACACCGGGGAGGGAAAATGGCTAATTAGTCCCAATTTGGACATTTTTACTTAGGGGTATACTCACTTTTGTTGCCAGCGGTTTAGACATTAATGGCTGAGTGCTGAGTTATTTTGAGGGGACAGCAAATTTACACAGTTTTACACTCGATACATTGTAGCAAAGTGTCATTTCTTCAGTGTTGTCACATGAAAAGATAGAATAAAATATTTACAAAAATGTGAGGGGTGTACTCACTTGTGTGAGATACTGTGTATATTCACATATTGTATTTCAGAAATACAGATTGTTGAAGGCTCCATCTAGTGGTCTTCTGCATTTCAAGGAATGGATTAAAATTCTTTCTTTTGCCTGCTGAGATTTCAGTAGCCTCATTTAGTTCTAAAGTTAATCTGTGATTTAATTTGCCAATGCATTTTTAATGGAATAAGGAAAGGTTATGACCCCAGTATTTATATATTTATTTTTTTGCCATCTGTGTTCCACTGGGGAGATTTGGCTTCACTTTCTGTCCCATGGCGGTGAGTGGAAATCCCTCCAAAGTAAGGAAAATCTCTGGTTGTCACCAGGGTCACCAGAACTAGTGCCTCCATTGAAAGATTTTCCCACTATTCCTATTCTGGCAAAAAAAATGGGATTTTCTTTCACTTTCACTCTCATTGATAACAGTCAACAGGACAACTAGGGTGAATAACGGTTGCACAGAGAGCCATAAGAATCAGGTAGGTGTCCTAATCTGTCTCCACTTCATCCAAATCTAAAAAAGTTTTGCCTTTAGTTATAATTTAATGGTGGCCCCACTAGGCTGCACATATTTCCCTTTAAACTGAACAATACTGCGCAACGGATAAACTTACTCAAGAATTATATAAATTCAGGAAGCAGCTGGTGCGATATTCATATATATAAAAACAAAGAGTATGGATAATAATGAACCGCGCTCCCCCTAGTGGTTCAAAAGGTAAACTTCCTTGCATGAAAGTTTTCACCTTGTGAAAATATTATGAACGTGAATGCATCTAATGAATACAACAGTGTTCACATAAACTTGTTGTGCCTATAAATAAGTGTAGTAGGCATGCAAAAAAACAAAAAACAAAAAGTGCTTGCAATTAATAATCAAAGTGCAACTGAAACTGTGCACAACATGAATCTTGCTATTGAAAAAGTCCAAAATCCATTCATGCTTCATGCGTAAGACATAATGTGAAAGTGTCCATCAAAAACCATATCTTCACCGTAATTGTTTACAGTAACAAACGATCCTCCACCTTTTCACCTTTTCACCCAGTGAGTCAGCCCTACTCACCAGATACTCTGATTTCTATTATGGGAATCAAGCCAGCCTGTGAACCATCAGGGTTCTCCTCCGATCATCCTGAGATGGAAGCCCACGATCTCTGGCTATAGCGTTGTTTCTATGGGGCACTCACCTTCCGTACATAGGAGGGGGTGTAAAAGAAGTGGAGCCAATATAGTGAAGTACTTCTAGACAGAATTTATTTAAAGTTGCGAACAGTAGCAAATAGGTTAAAAGTTGAAAGCTTACATTGATTAAAAGGAGTGCAGGGGACGCCGATTCCGCTCCTCCTGCAAAGCGATAGGTGGAAGTGACGTAGGATTCGTAATGCCCTTACGCGGCGTTTCGTCAGTCAACGTGCTGACGTCATCAGAGGACATATGATCTCCGCCGTCACTTCCTAATATATACACAATCTCCACTCGTGTCTAACCAATCACGAGCCATCACAGTATCCCTGGCCAATCAGTAATAATCGTCAGGCTCTGCCTGCATCTTGCTCAATGAAATTAAGTGTCTGCAAAGCAGAATAGCGGAACATCTGAATAACATTAAGAAAAAGTTCCCCAAACAAACACTCTCCAATCACTTTAGACTGCACCATAATGGTGATCCTACCCAGGCAGTCTTTTTTGGGATTGATAAAGTTGATCCCGATTGGAGAGGGGGAAACATGACGCAGAGAATATCACGCAATGAAACAGAATGGATACACCGCTTGGACAGGGCCGGCGCCACCATAAGGCCGCTCAGGCGGCCGCCTGGGGGCGCCAGAGTGGTGAGGGAGGCAAAACCCCCGAGCCCTGTGAATCCTGGAGCGGAGCCAAGTGTCGGAGCAAGTTCCGGCACTTGGCTCCAGTCACTTGCCCGGCAGAGGCGCGCTGGTGTGGGCACCAGTGCCACCCGCCCTGCAGCCTGTGCGGGGTGTTTGGTGTCCCATACCACTCTGCGATCTCTGCTCTCCCCCCTCCACCGCCATTTCTGCCCGCTCACCGCCCGCCTTTCATAGAACGAAGTCTCCTCCTCGGCTGTAGTGTGTCACTAGAAACAGACGGGAGGAGCCGAGGAGGAGGAGAGGGATCGCTAGGCATGATCCGTGCTGATCTGAGGTCTGATCTTTACACAAGGGAGGGGGGATGAGGGAACACAGCAGTAGGCCTACCTGGCACCCTGTATACCACCCTGTACAATGCTAACTAGCACCCTGTATACCCTACCTGGCACCCTGTATACTGCTACCTAGCACCCTGTATACCCTACCTGGCACCCTGTATACCGCTACCTGGCACCCTGTATACTGCTACCTAGCACCCTGTATACCCTACCTGGCACCCTGTATACTGCTACCTAGCACCCTGTATACCCTACCTGGCACCCTGTATACTGCTCCCTAGCACCCTGTATACCTACCTGGCACCCTGTATACCGCTAACTGGCACCCTGTTTACTGCTACCTGGCATCCTGTATACCGCTACCTGGCACCCCGTATACTGCTACCTAGCACCCTGTATACCGCTACCTGGCACCCTGTATACCGCTACCTGGCACCCTGTATACTGCTACCTGGCACCCTGTATACCGCTACCTGGCACCCTGTATACTGCTACCTAGCACCCTGTATACCCTACCTGGCACCCTGTATACTGCTACCTGGGACCCTGTATACTGCTACCTTGCACCCTGTATACTGCTACCTGGGACCCTGTATACTGCTACCTGGGACCCTGTATACTGCTACCTTGCACCCTGTATACTGCTACCGTGCACCCTGTATATTGCTACCAGGGGCTCTGTATACCCTATCTGGTGATGCTGGGCTGTATACTCCTGCCACAAGGGGTTTAAACTATAAGGGGTGGGGCTTATGAGAAGTGGGAGGGGTCAAAAGGAAGGGAAGGGTCTGGCGCCCCCCCATCCTAAAATTTCACCAGCCGCCACTGTTCACATGCGTTCCAGGTGCAGTGCTATTTCAGCTCATTTGAATGGGCTGAAACCATGCCAGACCACACAGAGTTATAAAACACTCAGGAACCACATCACATGGTACTACTGTACCACACAATCCAGTGTAGGCAAACGCATTACATTTGCGACCTGCATTTGGGGTGTCATTAAGTTAACAGTTGACACCCTAGGCAGATCGCAACTGCAGTGCGTTTTAAATACGGTGCAGAAAATGCACACAGAACGCGGGTTACCTGCTCTGCATGCTGGTGTGAACCGGCCCTTAGTCTGGATTTGTGGGCTTTTGTTTAACCGCACTCTTAAGCTACGTGCGCCGCAAGTCCCTCATTGTTATGTTCAAAATTTGGAAGGAATGCGGGGGGGGGGGGGGGTGGGCACCAAAACGCATCTTCGCCTGTGTAGACAAAAATCCTTGCACCGGCCTTGCGCTTGGATACTTTATATCCGGCGGGTATCAATTCTGATATAGACCTAAACTGCTATATTTCCAACTATTAGCCTTATAAGAAAATATTTTCTATCACCTGTACAATATATACTGTGGTAACTGCCATTTTGTAAACGTTCCATCCAGGATCCCGTATATCCAATATTTTCTTGGAAATATCCATGCTACCCTATGTACTAAGACTGGGATGCCATTAAAGTTCATGTGCGTGTAAAGGCAGGCGTCACAATACTTTTGGCAATATATTGCATATATATATATATATATATATATATATATATATATACAGTATCTCACAAAAGCTGTGGCTACCCTTGGAACTATATATATATATATATATTATCTCACAAAAGTGAGTACACCCCTCACATTTTTGTAAATATTTTATTATATCTTTTCATGTGACAACACTGAAGAAATGACAGTTTGCTACAATGTAAAGTAGTGAGTGTACAGCTTGTATAACAGTGTAAATTTGCTGTCCCCTCAAAATAACTCAACACACAACCATTAATGTCTAAACCGCTGGCAAAAAAAGAGAGTACACCCCTAAGTGAAAAGGTCGAAATTGGGCCCAATTAGCCATTTTCCCTCCCCGATGTCATGTGACTCGTTAGTGTTACAAGGTCTGTGGTGAGAATGGGGAGCAGGTGTGTTAAACTTGGTGTTATCGCTCTCGCTCTCTCATACTGGTCACTGGAAGTTCAACATGGCACTTCATGTCAAAGAACTCTCTGAGAATCTGAAAAAAGAATTGTTACATAAAGATGGCCTAGGCTATAAGAAGATTGCCAAGACCTTGAAACTGAGCTTCAGCATGTTGGCCAAGACCATACAGCGGTTTAACAGGACAGGTTCCACTCAGAACAGGCTTCGCCATGGTCGACCAAAGTAGTTGAGTGCACATGCTCAGCGTCATATCCAGAGGTTGTCTTTGGGAAGTAGACACATGAGTGCTGCCAGCATTGCTGCAGAGGTTGAAGGGGGGGTCAGCCTGTCAGTGCTCAGACCATACGCCGCACACTGTCTGCATGGCTGACATCCCAGAAGAAAGCCTCTTCTAAAGATGATGCACAAGAAAGCCCACAAACAGTTTACTGAAGACAAGCAGACTAAGGATATGGATTACTGGAACCATGTCCTGTGGTCTGATGAGACCAAGATAAACTTTTTCGGTTCAGATTGTGTCAAGTGTGTATGGCGGCAACCAGGTGAGGAGTACAGAGACAAGTGTGTCTTGCCTACAGTCAAGCATGGTGGTGGGAGTGTCATGGTCTGTGGCTGCATGAGTGCTGCCGGTACTGAGTAGCTACAATTCATTGGGGGAACCATGAATGCCAAAATGTACTTTGACATACTGAAGCAGAGCATGATCCCCTCCCTTTGGAGACTGGGCCACAGGGCAGTATTCCAACATGATACCGACTCCAAACACACCTCCAAGATGACCACTGCCTTGCTAAAGAAGCTGAGGGTAAAGGTGATGGACTGGCTAAGCATGTCTCCAGACCTAAAACCTATTGAGCATCTGCAGGGCATCCTCAAATATAAGGTGAAGGAGCGCAAGGTCTCTAACATCCACCAGCTTCGTGATGTCGTCATGGAGGAATGGAAAAGGACTCCAGTGGAAACCTGTGAAGCTCTGGTGAACTCCATGCCCAAGAGGGTTAAGGCAGTGCTGGAAAATAATGGTGGCCACACAAAATATTGACACTTTGGGCCTAATTTGGACATTTTCACTTATGGGTGTAGTCACTTTTGTTGCCAACGGTTTAGACATTAATGGCTGTGTGTTGAGTTATTTTGAGGGGACAGCAAATTTACACTGTTATACAAGCTGTACACTCACTACTTTACATTGTAGCAAAGTGTTATTTCTTCAGTGTCGTCACATGAAAAGATATAACAAAATAATTACAAAAATCTGAGGGGTGTACTCACTTTTGTGAGATAATATATATATATATAGTTCCAAGGGTAGCCACAGCACTTTATGCTTGAAGTAAATGTCCAGGCGCTCACCCATAAAGAAATCCATATATCCAAAACAAGGCACTCACGGGTCTTACAGATCACAAACAGCAGTGTTTAAAGCAGTTGCAGATAATAAAAACACTGCTGTCTTTGATCTTCCTCCTGTGCAAGGCCCGTGAGTGCATCTAAACCAATTTTGGATATATTTTTTTTTCTTCACGAGATGGTGGTTCCAGCACTCAATCACCACTGCGTTTCACACACATACACACACACATATATATATATATATATATATATATTCCCTTTAACTTTTTTGGAAATGTATCATATTCTCAGAAACTCTTCTTTAAAATGTTCATTTGCTCTACTATTGAAGACAAAGAAAATTTTGAAATGCTTAAGCCTAATGGGGAGATTCTCAAAAACAATACAAATCCAGATAATTTGCTCCTCTTGACCTCTGCCAGAAACAAATGAATTGAGACACATAAATCAATATATAGCTATGGTGTGATGTACAGCTCAGACCTCCTTGCATCTCATCTTCCTAATCTCCTAATGATCCTGATTCTAATCCTATCCTGACTGCTTCAGTCACAGCTGCAATTCTACCAGTGTGTGCAGAAAATGTGAAGAGCTCTAAATGGAGGAGCTTCAAAATCTCACTAAAAGACCCATTTGTCATCTTTATTACGGAAGGCTTGTATTCATTTCAGAGAAGATCCTTTACATTTTAAAAATAAGAAAAGTATGTGCTGACTTCTCTGCGATAAGACATCTATTGGATAGACTATGAAATAGGACTCAGCTATTGCGTTTTACATCACCCTATTAAAATAACATAGTTACATAGTTAGGTTGAAAAAAGACACAAGTAGATCTAGTTCAACCAAAAAAAAAAAAATATATATATATAACCAAACAATCCCATATACAATCCTTCACCCACAGTTGATCCAGTGGAAGGCAAAAAACCCCAGCAAAGCGTGATCCAATTTGCTATAACGGGGGAAAAAATTTCTTCCTGATCCCCCGAGAGGCAATCGGATTCTCCCTGGATCAACTTTACCTAAAAATGTTAGTACCCAGTTATATTATTTACATTAAAGAAAGAATCCAGGCCTTTTTTAAAGCAATCAACCCTGCTGGCCAAAACCACCTCTGGAGGTAGTCCATTCCAAATTTTCACAGCTCTTACTGTGAAGAAACCGCTCCGTATTTGTAGATGAAATCTTTTTTCCTCTAGACGTAAAGAGTGCCCCCTTGTCCTTTTGATCATATCCCCTCTTAACCTCCTCTTTTTAAGAGAGAATATATTCAGTTCCTCTAATCGTTCCTCATAGCCAAGCTCCTCCATGCCTTTTATTAGTTTGGTTGCCCTTCTCTGCACTTTCTCCAGTTCCCCGATATCCTTTTTGAGAACTGGTGCCCAAAACTGAACTGCATATTCCAGATGATGTCTTACTAATGATTTGTACAGGGACAAAATAATGTCTCTATCTCTGGAGTCCATCCACCTCTTAATACAAGAAAGGATTTTGCTTGCTTTGGAAACCGCAGCTTGGGATTGCATGCCATTATTAAGCTTATGATCTACCAAAGCCCCCAGATCCTTCTCCAGTATGGATTCCTCCAGCTGTACTCCCCCTAGTATGTACGATGCATGCATATTCTTAGCCCCCAAGTGCATAACTTTACATTTGTCAATATTAAACCTCATTTGCCACATAGTCGCCCAATTAGACAGTGCATTGAGGTCTGCTTGTAAGTTGGACACATCCTGCAAGGACGTTATTCCACTGCATATAACATGTAACATTTAAAAGATGATAGTGTTCCCTCATTTTTATATTTTTTAAATGTTCTTTTGTTATCATTTATAACTTCTTTAACTTTGGCCATGAGCCACATAGGTTTTCTTTTTAGCCTTTTAAACTTATTGCCCATGGGAATATACTTTGCAGTAAGTTTGCATACAGTTTTTTTGAAAAATTCCCATTTCTGTTCTTTGTTCATCGATGCCAATATTCCCTCCCTAAGTCCTGGAGAGCAACCCTCATCTTTGTGAAATTTGCTCTCTTAAAACTAAGTGTTTTTATCTTTCCCGTATGTGTTGTTGCTTGCAGCTTACATTAAATGAAATCATGTTATGGTCACTGTTAGCCAGATGTTTTTATTTGAATATTGGTAATAAGCTCTGCATGGTTTGAGATTACAAGATCCAGCAAAGCATCATTCTAGTTGGGGCCTCAATAAACTGGACCATAAAATTGTCCTGTAATAGGTTTAGAAATATTTGCCTGTTACCTGTCCCAACAGTGCCATTACTCCAGTTAATTTCCAGGTAGTTAAAATCCCCCATTATTATCACTGTCCCAGCCCTTGCAGCTCTTTCCATCTGTGCAAGGAGAAGAGTCTCCACCTCCTCTTTAACACTGGGAGGTCAATAACAAACTCCAATGATAACCTTTGTAGTATGCACACCCATATGCAGATCTACCCATAATGCTTCAGACTCATCACACTCTCCATCAACTAGGTCCTCATTCACACTCACTTTGAGATCACTTCTCACATAGAGACAGACACCCCCACCCTTCCGTTTTACCCTGTCTTTCCGAAAGAGAGAATAGCCAGGAATATTAATAGACCAGTCATGTGAAGAATGAAGCCAATATTCAGCTATACCAATCAAATCATAATTCTCCTTATGCACCAGAGCTTCCAACTCACCTATTTTGCTTGGCAGACTCCTGGCATTGGTGAACAAACACTTTAATTCACTGTCACATTTTGCGCATGTATGTTGCATATTTTTAATTTTAGTACAAACAGTACCATTTCCAATGGTTGACCCACCAATAGGGGCTGACCCCTGTCTGATCTGTCTACACCATTATAATGTAATGCACCCTCCCCCCTCAATCCTAGTTTAAATAACAGAAGTCTAGAAAATCATACAAACTTAAAGCCACCCATACATAGTAAATTAGGTCATCAGCAAATGATCTGGTAGCCAAAAAGTTTTTTTTAGCTTGCAACTCACACATATGCAGGCTCACATTCTATAGACATGTATGAGCAAAGGATTATGACATGACACAACACCTGTAACATCTAATAATACATACATGCATAATAAATAATAATAAACAACAATATTTTATCAATTTTTCAGGACAGTAGGGGACTTGTTTTTTTCTAGTGTGGCAAATGGTAGTGTCAACTAATATATAAATTATATACACTCACTGGCCACGTTATTAGGTACACCTTGCTAGTACCGGGTTTGACCCAGATAACTGCCTTAAAGTGGATGTGAACCCGAAAAAAAAATGTAATTAATAATTCTGCCTGGTAGAGTATAGCATGTCATATCATCTGTGCCCAGTCTTGCCATAAAGAGTTAATCCAACTGTGAGTAATGAGCTTATCTTTTTTCAGGAAGAGAAAGTCTGACTAACAGAGAAATACACAATTTGCTTGTCTCCTTCACACAGCAGAGAAAGTTTTACACACACCCGTCCCTCCCTCCTCAATGTCTCAGTATAGAGGTGGGTGGGGAGGCTTGTGACATCACAACTCCACCCACCAAACTCCAGCAAACACAGACACCCACTGATTTCAGAGTTTTACAGAGCTGCTAGTGCTTACAGGAAGGACATTTGAAAGGTAGGGATAGATGCAAGAGGCTTGCATGTATATATACATAAATACTGTGTCATTAGTTTATACTGGGTGGGTGGTGGGTTTACATCCACTTTAATTCTTCATGGCATAGATTCAACAAAGTGTTGGAAACATTCCTCAGAGATTTTGGTCCACATTGACATGATAGCATCACGCCATTGCTGCAGGTTTGTGAGCTGCAATTCCATGATGTGAATCTCCCATTCAACCACATCCAAAAAGTGCTCTATTGGATTGAGATCTGGTGACTTTGGAGGCCATTGGAGTACAGTGACCTCATTGTCCTGTTCAAGAAACCAGTGGTGAGATGATTTGAGTTTTGTAACATGGTGCATTATCCTGCTGGAAGTAGCCATCAGAAGATGGGTACACTGTAGTCATAAAGGGAGGAACATGGGCAGCAACAATACTCAGGTAGGCTTTGGCAGTTAAACAATGCTCATTTGGTACTAAAGGGCACAAAGCGTGCCAAGAAAATACCCCCCACACCATTACACCACCACATAAACCATTGATACAAGCCATGATGGATCCATGCTTATATGTTGTTTTACACCAAATTCTGACCATTTGATCTTAAAGTGGTTGTAACCCTAAAAAAACAAAAAAAAAGATCCTGTTTCCTTAAAGCATGATAAACCGCATAGTGCTTGTGCTGTGTAATTTTTCCTTTTCTGAACTGTAAAAAACCTGGCTGATCCTGCCAGTTCCTGTGTCCCCCTGTGTATCCTGACCATGGGAATCAGGGCTGCTAAGCCCTGATTACCTTTGCCAGTTTACGTGCCTCCGTCAACCTTGGGCGCTCCGTTCTCCCTTCCTCTCTTCCTGTCATCGCCTATGTGTGAGCTGCCATCCCCTTCCCTTCTATCGCTGTTCTGAGCAATAGTAAAATTACTGCTCACAATCACTGCCAGCCCCTCTGCTACAAAGTGCACTATACAGTGAATGTCTTTTCTTAAAATTCTTCCTCGAAATACCTTATTTCACCTGGCTGTTCTGCGGACAAGTGACTGCCCAGCAGACGTCAGAGGGAGATCTCAGGCCCTCCCTCTGTAGTGCATACATCTGAGAAAGAGACCGGCGGGAGGTCACGTGATCGCTGAGCAGTGAGGAGAAAGAATGTATTTAGAAGAAGAATTTAAAAAAAAAAAGACATACACTGTATAGTACATTTTATCCTAGCAGAGGGGCTGGCAGTGATTACGAGCACTGCCTTTACAACCCCTTTAACCTCCCTGGCGGTATTCCCGAGTGTGGCTCGGGGTGGATTTTCAGTACCAAGAGCGGTAACCCCGAGCCACACTCGGGCTTGCATCGCTGGATCCAGGCAATGTTACTCACCTTGTCCCCTGGATCCAGCGGTGTCAGCATGTCTGCGGGCTGTGTCCGCCGCTCCGATGTCTCTGTGTGCCGGGCTCTGTTCCCTGCGAGCGTCGCGTCGCACGGGGGCGGAGACCGGCGGGAAATTCAAAAAGTGAAACACACACAGTACATACAGTACACTGTAATCTTATAGATTACATTACTGTATGAAAACATTTCACATTCCCTTTGTCCCTAGTGGTTTGCCCAGAGCCCTGCATGCACTTTTATATAATAAATGTCATTCTTTCTGCCTGGAAACATGAGAATGTCCATAGCAACCAAAAAGTGTCCCTTTACGTCAAAAGTGGTTTTTGATCAGCTAGAAAACAGCGATAGTAAATAAGAATCATTTGCAGAATTGAGTGATACTGATTTTTGGGGAAATTTATCATCAGACACTGAAAGTGACGACAGCGACAATTCTGCAACTGAGCAAATTTCTGTGTTTTTGGTTTGATTACATTATTGAATACATTTTATTACTATTATATTATTATTTTTGATAATTATTTTTAGTTATTTATTATATTATAATTTATGATTTTCAAACTTTTTCATACCCGGGATGTCTACTAGACTGTTGTTTGGACAGATTTAAGTGAGTTATTCCTAAGAATTACAGGCCTACAATATAAAACGCCAAATTTTCATGCAAAATAATTGTACCGCTTTCAGCAATAAATAACAGACTCAGTCATACCGCCAGGGAGGTTAATGCTTCCTTCCCCAGCAGGACATATACAACTGTTATTCACTCCCCTGCTGCTCCATTCAGCAGTTGGGAGCAAGGAAAGGAATGCCCTATGTAAGCTCCAAATTGTTCTAAAAGAAAAATTGGGCAAAAGACCATCTATAAGAGAAAGCACTGAGCCAATCATCAGCATTGTCATACAAGAGGATAGGGAGTGGATCACATACTTCTTCATTGTAGGAACTACTTGGAATTCTCCTTGCTCCCAACCATTTAACGGCAGAATGAAGGAAAGGTAAGTATGTGCTAATGAGGGGGGGAGGAGGCATTGAAGAACAAGTTCGTGTTTGCTAAAATAAAACCACTTCAGACCCCCCTCAGCACCCTAAGCTTATTTAAGTGTGATGCCCTCCTAGTTGGGCTGCTAGGTACATTTCATTTTTGGCTACTGCTGTAATCAGTGATTGTTTGGTGTGGTCTGTTCAGGGCATCACAGGCTGAGAATTTGATGACTTCTCCCTGCCTCTGGAAGAAGTTTTTAGAGCTTAGGGAGGGAGAATTCAAATGTCCAGTCTGAATATTAAGCAGGGCCTAGCCAGTCCCTGGGGGGTGGGGGTGCCCTGATGGTGGCTGGGCTGCTGTTAAATAGCCTGGAGCTCTGGGGAGATGGTCTCCCATCTGCATGCCAAAACCATGCATATGTCTGGCATACACTTGCTTCAAGTCACAGTGCCCCTGCCGAGGAGAAAGAGGGTTGCAGACAGAATCCTGCCGTTACCCTCCTGATGACCAATCAAAGTGGCAACAGGATTAAGTGGCAGTGGTGCCAGCCAATAAGAGTAAGGGATGGGGAAAGAAAGGATTGTCAGTTAATTGGTGAGAGGGGCGGAGCCTGCCAGAGTCTGACATGTCCATCATCCATGCCCAAGAGAGGAGGACAACAGAAAGCAGAGAGTATACAGCATGTATGTATAGTACATGTGTACCTAGAAAGGGCAGGATGACAGCATAATAAATATGTGTATATACTCCAATAATTGTTAATACCCAGAAAGGAGGTCAGCATATGAGTATACAGTATATGTGTATATATGTGGTTCAGGGGTACCTAGAGAGGATGAGGACAGGAGGCAGCACATACAGTGTAAATATATGCAGAAAAGGGGATAGAGATCTCTCAATATATGTATACAGTACAGCCAGGACAAGGACAGGAGGGCAGGGTAGAGCAAGGTTTCACAATCGGGGATTGGCGAGAGGTCCCCAGGGGCTCTGTCGAAATCTACCCTTCATTTGCAGGTCAAAGTTCTTCAGTTAAAGTGGTTGTTGTAGGAAAACGGTGTGTTATCTATACAGATAAACATATTTATGATATAACACAGACACAGGGGAACTTCTTGTTCTAATACAGAGGAGATAGGAGCTTTTAAAGTTAATTATGAGAGCAGAGCAGAGAAGTGACCTGCTCTAATGTAATGTGCTCTGCTCCCATGTAATGTGCCCTGCTCTCATGTAAGGTGCCCCGCTCTCATGTAATGTGCCCTGCACCCATGTAATGTGCCCTGCTCTCATGTAAGGTGCCCTGCTCTCATGTAAGGTGCCCCGCTCTCATGTAATGTGCCCTGCACCCATGTAATGTGCCCTGCTCTCATGTAAGGTGCCCTGCACCCATGTAATGTGCCCTGCTCTCATGTAATGTGCCCTGCACCCATGTAATGTGCCCTGCTCTCATGTAAGGTGCCCTGCTCCCATGTAATGTGCCCTGCTCTCATGTAAAGTGCCCTGCTCTCATGTAAAGTGCCCTGCTCTCATGTAATGTGCCCTGCTCTCACAGACTCCTACACTATATTGTTCATTGCACATTCCTGCTTTATATACGGCACACTATATTATACATTACACACGTCTGACCAAAGTGTTCATTGTCTTAACAGTTGCTGGCTGCTAAGACTTTTGTATTTTTTACCACGCCCCTTTAAGCCCCTCCCACTGTTAACGCAGTTTGGTCAGACCCACTGTTTTCTACTTTAAGTGCCCAAAGGTACCCCAGGTCCCAAAATCGCATGCTTTTGTCTTATCAGGATCAGCACTATTAAGAAAAAAAGAGAAAACCTGTTATGAAAGAAACAGGGAAGTTGTCATGCTTAGCTCCTTCTAAGATATTGGCTGCAACCCATTGGTTTCAATAATTTCTGATTTACTGAACAAGCACGTAGATCAGAAAGGTCATTGAATCACCTGACCTGCATACTTGTTCCAAGTCAGTGAGTCTGGATGTACTAAAGCTCCTGGAGTCAGGTGAGTAGTCATTTTTAGGAAGGAAGATCAGAATCAGCATACTTTCTCAATAGAGGTTTCCTTTAAGAAAAATGATAGCTCTTTCCAGTAAATCACAATGTTTCAATACATCGCTAAGCAGCAAATTTCACAGCTTTCTTTGTTAACATTGATTTTCACGCACCAGTGTGTGTGTGAAGTGTGTAGAGTTATGTGAGAACTGTGTGAGATGCTCGTTAGCACAGGACACCTAACTTAAAGGAGACATGATGGAAATCACTAGAAAACCTGTTTGCTTTTAATATACAAATCAGCTCCCCACCTATGATAATTGGGAGCTAGAGTTTTTCTTCTAAGCGGAACACATACACAGGTAAACAACTATGTAGTGCATTTATTAACCACTTCCATACCGGGCCTATTCTGGCACTCCTCTCCTACATGTACAAATCATCATTTTCTAGAAAATTACTCAGAACCCCCAAACATTATAAATGTTTTTTTAGCAGAGACTCTAGGGAATAAAATGGTGATTGTTGCAACTTTTTACGTCACATGGTATTTGCACAGGAATTTTTCAAACGCATTTGAAACAGTTTCATGAATTAAAAAAAAAAACAGTAAAGTTAGCCCAATTTTTTGTGTAATATGAAAGATGATGTAACGCCCAGTAAATAGATACCTAACATGTCATGCTTTAAAATTGCGCACACACGTGGAATGGCGCCAAACTTTGATACTTAAAAATCTCCATAGGCAACGCTTTAAATTTTTTTACAGGTTACCAGTGTAGAGTTACAGAGGAGGTCTAGTGCTAGAATTATTGCTCTTGCTCTAACGCATGCGGCGATACCTCACATGTGTGGTTTGAACACCGCTTACATATGTGGCAGGACTTACGTATGTATTCGCTTCTGTGCGCAAGCTCACGGGGACAGGGGCAGTTTACATTTTTTTATTATTGTTTATTTTACTTTTATTTTTTTTATTTTTACACTGCCTCTTTAATTTTTTTTGATCACTTTTAATTCTAATACAAGGAATGTAAACATCCCTTGTAATGGGAATAGTGCGTGACAGGTACTCTTTATGGAGAGATGTAGAGACCCCACATCTCTCCTCCAGGCTGGAAAGACTGAGATCAGAAGAAAAAATGAACGATCCCGGCCTTTCCAGCCACGTCCGCGGCTTTGTTTACTAAAGCCAGCCCGGATGTGACGTCATAACGTCGCGCCCGGGCCTACAAGGATCATAGAGCCGGCTGGTGACCAGATGGTCACCAGTCAGCTCTCTGATCAACTTCCAGCGGTGACGGATTCATTCTCTGGGCCGCCGATCATACGGGCGGGCCCAGAGATGCACCGGAGGGCGGCGGGAGAGGGGGGGTTGTCCCCTTCCGCCGCCTATAAGAATGATGAAGCAGCTGAACTGCCTGTGTCTGTGGTCTCCCGGTAGCTGATTTTTCCCAATTCTGCCCCGTGTCTTTGTATGGAGGCAGCCATCTTGGTAGAAGCAGGACCTTGCTTCCTCATGTCAGAGCCTCCAGCAAAGAGAATGTAGTGACATCACCAAATATCGCTCAATATCTCCTGAGACTAGCAGACAGATAAATGCAGCAGTGCCTTCATTTTCACACTGCAGATATACAGCTATGAGGCTTTGGGCATAGGAGTTAGACATGTGCAATTTGTTTCGTTCCGAATTCGTTTTTCATCCAAATTCTGAATATTTGTCAATTCGGAAACATCCGAATAACTAAAAACCGTTTCACAAATTTTTCCGAAAACCAATTTTTGAAAAGAACGAAAATCGTAAAGAACGAAAATCCGAAATGTCGAAAATCCAAAAAAGACTAAATTCTAAATTCGAAAATCGGAAAAAACGAAAATCCAAGATTCCAAAATCCGAAGATTCGAAAGAACGAAAATCAGAAAATAAGAACAAAAATCAGAAAATTTGAAAGAATGAAGATCCAAAAGTAAGAACGAAAATTCGAAAGAACGAAAATCCGAATATAAGAAGGAAAATCTGAAAATTCAAAAATCCTAAAGAACAAAAAACATTCAGATAATTTCTATTATAATTAATTTTTTAATTATTATTATTATTTATTATTATTATTATTATTATTAATAATAATAATAATAAAAACTATAATAATAGTTATAAACTATTAAATTATAGGTAGGTATTGGAATTTCCTTTCAAATGTGGCTGTTAGTGAACATAATGAATTATTAACCATTATTATAGTTTTTTTTATTATTATTATTATTATTATTTATTAATAATAAATAATAAGAATAATAAAAACTATAATAATAGTTATAAAATATTAAATGAGCTAGGTATTGGAATTTCCTTTCAAATTTGTCTGCCTGTTAGGGAACGTAATGAATACTAATTTTTACGAATTTTCAAAATAACGAATACCACATCTATACGAATGGAACAAACCGAATTAGAATTTTTCAAAATCACCAAATTCCTGATAATAACGCATACTGCATCTATACAAATGGAACAAACCGAATTTGAATGTTTCCGAATTTATTCCAAATAACGGATTTTAATCATAACGAAAAACTAAAAAAAACGAAAACGGAAACTGTGTTGGTCTATAATTTTCTTCCCCTCCCCATCCCACTCTATGTCTCCAAATTGTTATCTATTAGGATATTGCAGTGGGCACACTTCCTTTCTGCAGCCACCCAGTCTCCCACAGGACCCTCTGACTGTCTTAGACTGGCTTTTATACTCCCAATGGGCTTCAGGGGGTGTCAGTCACAGCTGCTGTGTCCTTTGTGGTGCACACATCATCCATAGACCCCATTTCATCTGGATAAGAAAGAGTTAGGCCTTGTTCACACAGGCTTCAAGTGATATTAAAGGCTTTATTGTTTTTAAATAACAAACATGTTATACTTACCTCCTCTGTGCAGCGATTTTGCACAGAGCAGCCTCAATCCTCTTCTTCTCAGGTCCCTCAGTGGCACTCTTGGCCCCTCCCTCCTGCCAAGTGCCCCCAGAGTAGGCAGCTAGCAATGGGGGCACCCAAGCAGGCTCGCTCCCGAGCTACGGCTCTGGTAGTCCATTAACGCACAGAGCTGCAGCTCGGCCCCACCCCATCTCTCTCTCCGGAATGGCTCAGTGGCTGTCTCAGAGCCGAGGCACTCATGCACATCACTGGATCAAGATAGGGTTCAGGTAAGTATTAGAGGGGGCTGGGGTTAGGGAGCTGCACAGAGGTTTTTTTACCTTTGTGCATAGAATGCATGAAGGTAAAAACCTTGAGCCTTTAGAACCAGGCGTGTGCCCACATACTCTTGCACCATGTTGCTGAAATGCTGCCTCCTGCTAAGACGTTGTCTATCAGCTGGTGGTGCTGTTTGTTGTGGCGGGCTGCTGACAAAGCTTTCTCATACACCCGTGTGCGGACCAAGATTTCCGAGTTCCAAAAATGGAAGTACGTAAGATACGTGTTTCCATTTTTTTGGAGACACGTCGAGGGATTGGGGTCGGGGGAGATTATGAATGGACTTGGGATAGAACTAGGTCACTACACGTACTCACGGAGCCGAGACTCTGTCGGTGACTCGGTAAGGCCTCTCTCTCTACCCCACCCCGGCTCGACGTCGAGACACGCAATTACCTGATGGTCTCGGCATCGAGCCCTCGCTCGGACGAACCCACGGGGGTAACGATCGACGGATGAGACCCCCGTGAACCGTCCTCCCTCCCCGGTTCTCACGGTGACTCCCTGGACTCTTCTT
>BLSH010276114.1:277364-305460 GCA_018402905.1 Glandirana rugosa | reverse complement strand
AGAGCAACAGCACAGACAGCAGTAGTAAAGTAATCTATCTCAGGATGCAGGATCAGGTCTTAAAATGTCTCAAATCTGTCCCTCAAGCTTTCAGCTTCCTTTCCCTACACTAACCCAAGGAGCATGTGACTGCAGCACTGTGACTCCAGCTTATAAAGAGGCTGGGTCACATGATGCACTGGCCAATCACAGCCATGCCATTAGTAGGCATGGCTGTGATGGCTTCTAAGGGCAAACCAGTGAAACGCTTGTTGATTGGCTGCCCTGCAGCTTCTCAACACGTGGAGTAAAATAGCAGAACCCCGGACCGAACCCGAACGATTTTTGAAATGTCCGGGTCCGTGCCACGGACACCCGAAAGTTCGGTACGGACCCGAACGTTACAGTCCGGGTTCGCTCAACACTACTTTTAACCCTTTGGCTCTGGCCCTTTTAGGAGTATTACATGCAGGGAGGCAGGGTGCTGGTTTATGGTCATGTGACCGCCTTGATTGGTTGTCACGACAGTCACATGATCGGAAAGCTCCCGATCCCAAGCAGCGATCAGGAGTTTTCCGTGAGCCGCTGGTAACTGTGCCTGGAGAGGGCAGGGCGTGCACTCTCGGCACAGCTGTTTTTGCAATATTGCACACAAATACGGGGCTGCTTGGTGCCGAGAGGCCACATGTTTGCGTGCTGTCTGCGCTAAGAGGTTAAAGTACCATTCAACTCCAGTTTGTAAACGTTGAACACAGGTCCTAATGGGAGTGCTGATTGCCACTTTAGGCAAGCTGCTAGCAGGCTTCAGGAAGCTTTCAACAAGTTTCAAGAAGTGCTAAAGTCTGCTAGTAGCTTGCTTAACCACTTCAATACCAGGCACTTACTCCCCTTCCCGTCCAGTCCAATTTTCAGCTTTCAGCGCTGTTGCATTTTGAATGACAATTGCGCGATCATGCGACGCTGTACTCAAATTACATTTTTATAATTTTTTCCCCACAAATAGAGCTGTCTTTTGGTGGTATTTGATCACCTCTGCGGTTTTTAATTTTTGCGCTACACATAAAAGAAAGACCGAAAATTTTGAAAAAAAAAACGTTTTCTTTGTTTCTGTCACATAACTTTGTAAATAAGTAAGTTTTCTCCTTCACTGACGCGCACTGATGAGGCGGCACTGATGGGCACTGATGATGAAGCACTTATATGCAACACTGATGGGCACTGAGAGGCGGCACTGATAAGCAGCACTGACGGGCCCTGATATGCAGCACTGATGGGCACTCATAGGCGGCACTGATGGGCACTGATAGGTGACACTGGGCACTGATAGGTGGCACTGATGGGCACTGATAGGTGACACTGGGCACTGATAGGTGGCACTGATGGGCACGGATACGTGGCACTGATAGATAGCACTGTTAGAGAGGCACTGGCAGGCATCACATATGGGCACAGTACTAGCCCTATAGTGCACTGTATGCCCCTTACCTGATGGTCTAGGGTGGGCTCCATGGTGGTCCCTGTGTGGCCTCCTGATTGTCTCCCTAGTGGTCCCTGTGTGGCCTCCTGTTTGTCTCCCTGGTGGTCCCTGGGTGGGCTCCCTGGTGGTCCCTGGGTGGGCTCCCTGGTGGTCCCTGGGCAGGCTCCCTGGTGGTCCCTGGGCAGGCTCACTGGTGGTCCTGGGTGGTGATCCTAGGGGGGTTGCACTGATAAGCAAGCAGCGTAGACCCCCCCTGTCAGAAGTGCAGATGCGAGGAAAAGCTGATACACGGCTCTTCCTGTTTACACTATGACCAGCCGTGATTGGTCACAGCTGATCACGTGGTAAAGAAATTCCTATGATCTCTTTACCGAGATCGGTAATGCGGTGGGTCAGACTGACACAGCGCACCACCGATCGCCGCGGCGCGCGCCCCCTCTGGGCGTGTGATCGCGGGTTATCCAGCCAGATGTCATATGACATCCGGTCAAAATAACCGAACCACCGCCCGGCTGTCATTTGTCTATAGGCCGGGCGGGAAGTGGTTAAAGTGGCAATTAGCACTCCCATTGAGATCTGTGTTCAGCATTTGCAAACTAGAGTTGAATGGTACTTTAAAAGCTTTAGCAAAGCTTTCTGAAAGCTCTGCAAATGATGTGTCAAACCTTGCTCTTGTTCACGCAGCTCTTATACAAGCTGAAGGACATGTGAAACAGACCTTACTGCAGTGCGAGTCCCTCTGCGCACTGAATTCAGGAACTGCAGCTAACAGTGAACTGTAAAATATTATTTTGCTCTCTCTGTGTGAGTCCAGTGTTGTTTCTCAGTGAATAGAACTAAAAGCTTCATTCCTTAGCTGGACATACATTATACAATTTTCTTGTTCAATTTCCTTTAGATTTGCCTTCAACTATGTAATGCAAGGCCCTGCCTTTTTGCATAGAAATTGACAGTGTTTAGGTTTGACCTCATATAATATGGTTTTGGTAAAGCTAAAAGAAAATTGTATAATGTATGGGCAGCCTTACTGCATTTGGTGATAACACACCAGCATAAGAATCTTTATTTTCAAACAAAGTGAGGTTTTTTTTTTCTACTCAGTCCGATCAGGTTTCAATCAGTCAGATGGCTGAAGCAGGGACCCTTATCTTTGTGCTTTTTGAAGTGAGCCCAATGTGAGCTGTAATATCCACTTATACAGGAGCAGTAAGGAGCATAGAAGGGAAGCTCAGTCAAGTGTGATTTGGATTGCAAACACATGTAACACAGCATCTGGTTTAATGTCTTCTACTGTTCACAAAACAAGCTGTGTATATTAGTTTACATAGGCATGATTTCTGTAAAATGTCAATCACTGTTGCTGTGCATGTTACTGCAGCGATATTCTGGCTCCACCCGACTCCTCCCCCAGGCCAGTGCACAGCAAGATGAATAGGGAAAGACAGGCTACTTTTTTATTATCATTTTTTAAGGTGTAAATGTTCTGAGAAATATCAAAATAATGGGAAGAAAGCTGCACAATATGTAAAGTGGGGAGTATAAAAATACACATTGCTGCAGAGAGTTCTGCATCAACGCTATCCACTTCCTATCCTTCTCAATCACGATCAAATTGTTTTATGATCATTCTCTTGTCTATAATACAACAGTCCAGTGGCGGGCTCTATTTGTGGGAAAAAAAGGACGCAAATTTCGTTTGGGTACAACGACCGCGCAATTGTCAGTTAATGCGACGCAGCGCCGAATCGCAAAAAGGGCTCTGGTCCTAAAGCTGGAAATCCTTCCGGGGCTGAAGTGGTTAAAAAAATAAATAAATAAACCTCCTAGAAATCCATGCATCCGGCGTCCCGCATGGAGATTAGGGGCCGACGCATAGAGATTAGGGGGATGGCGCCCCTGCACCCCTTATGGACCACCCGCCGCTGGACTGTTGAAAACAGGGTACCAGCTCCCTCCCCCAAAAATGACATGCCAATTGTGGCAAGTCAGGGGGTCACTTTTACTTAAAGTGGAAGTTTCACTTTTTGATGGAACTCCGCGTTAACCACTTGCCGACCGCCAACCGCAGGTTGACGGCGACAAGGTGGTTCGTTATCGCAAATCGGCGTCATACGACGGCGGCTGCGATAACGCGCACTGTGAGCGCGCCCGCGCGCTCACTGTGTTCGGGGAGGGCCAGGGAGCGGGTGCGGCGGCTTCGATTGCCGCCGGCTACCCGCGATGGCCCCCCCGGAGCGAGTGAGCGGAGGTCCGTGTAAGTAAACACGGACCTCCGCTCTGTGTGAGGGGGAAGGGCTGTGATCACAGCCTTCCTTTACGTGAAGGCTTTGATAACTTCCCTTCCCCAGATAGGCAGTCCCCCATACAGTTAGAACACGCCCAGGGAACATAGTTAACCCTTAGCGCGCCCCCTGCAGGTTAACCCCTTCACTGCCAATGGCATTTACACAGTAATCAGTGCATTTTTATAGCACTGATCGCTGTATAAATGCCAATGGTCCCAAAAAAGTGTCAAAATGGTCCGACATGTCCGCTGAAATATCGCAGTACCGCAAAAAATCGCAGATCGCCGCCATTTTTAGTAAAAAATAAAAAAAAAATAAAAACCCCAAAAATGAATTCTCATCATCCGTAAACGCGGCCACTTTTGCGCAAACCAATCAATAAACGCCGATTGCGATTTTTTTTTATCGCAAATATGAGGAAGAATATAAATCGGCCAAAAACGGTGAAAAAAAATGTTTTTTTATATTTTTTTTTTGGATTTGTATTCTAGCAAAAAGTAAGAAATTTGGTTTTTTTTGCAAAATTGTCGCTCTTCTTTTGTTTATAGCGGCGATCAGAAATGACGCAGAGGTGATCAAATACCACCAAAAGAAAGCTCTATTTGTGGGAAAAAAAGGACGCAAATTTCGTTTGGGTACAACGTCGCACGACCGCGCAGTTTTCAGTTAAAGCGACGCAGCGCCGAATCGCAAAAAGGGCTCCGGTCCTAAAGCTGGAAATCCTTCCGGGGCTGAAGTGGTTAAACACAAAACCAAAAATGTTATCGCAGTTGTTCATAAGTAACCAATCACCTTCTATCATAGACTTGTACCATTATGCTTTAAAAATGAAATATAGAAGTTGATTGGTTGCCGTGCAAAGTTGCTCCAGATCCTGTCTCCAGTTTTGATCAATTGAAAATGCATACCATTAGAAGCACCAGAGCAAAATACAAGCATACAGGACATGGATTTGTTTGTAGTCTGCATTTTAACAATCAGTACAGTAGTTAGTAGGAATGCAAACCTGCTTATGTAACATTTGATTGATACATTTCATACCAATTTATTAAGGATATTCAGTATGACTTTGCAAGTATGGAAATATTGTTGTTCAAGTAAGATGAAAATCCTATAAATAAGTATTTCATTTAAAAAATAAAAATAAAAAAAGTTTATCAATTGACGTCTAATTGATGGAAGTACAAATTGTAATATACAATAAATGTGTATTTTGTTAGGCCTTAGAAGTCACAGCACATGATGGATGTTAGCTGTGCTTACCCTGACACCCTGTGGCCACAAGGAGGAATGGCTGCTTGAAGATTTTTTTTTTTTAGGAAATCTTTTAAAGCACCTCAAAATCCCATTCAAAATGTCTCAATTTTTAAGATTATTATCATTCTTGCATGAATTGCAGCCTTTCCTGAGAGAAGAATATTTTATTTAGCTATTGATGGCAGATTTTATATATTCCTATTTGAATATTGCCTCCTTTGCATGATATATCGTGATGGTTGGAGATCACACACATGGTGTTCAGAGAAAGGCAACGCAGGCCTGGAAGATTGTTGCTATCGCTGTAGTAGTGGTGACTACTACAATGATTTTCCAGCTTCCACAGTGAACGTTCGGGTTTGAGATATGCATATGTAGCCCAGACCCTGGCTGTTTGTTCCCAGGTTCCATTCCCTGATAGGCACACACCAGCCAGGCCCATGGTCATAGTCACTCAAGTCAGAGAACAGACTGTGCATGTCTTTTTGCAGTTTCATTTCCTGAAAGAAGTGGGATAGGTGAGGGTGAGCTCTGGGATACTCCAAAAACTTCTAACAAAACTATAATGGAGGATTTTAACTCTGATCTGCTCGTTCAGGGTGAGAACCATCCTTTTGAATGTGAAGGGTAACTAGATTCCAAACATAATCTCCTCAATATTCTGGGTGTAATGTTGTAAGCTCTCCCAAATAGTGCAAAGAAAAGTCTCTGGAATATACATGGTCGGGGCTCACTGTGCCCTGTATACTGTGTTGCCAGCTGCAGTACCAGTCAGATTTTGTACTTGTTGCCTGTGTCCTGCATCCTCTGATGAGCTTTCTGCATGCTTCCATGAGGCTAGGCCAGAGGTCCCCCAGCCCAAGCAAAAGCTGGGACCCCAAAAATAATTATTTGAAGCTGCAGGTAGTCTCTTAGGGATGCCTCAGTCCTCTTGCTGGGTAGTACTCCCTCCAGGAACAAGAGGAAGCTGTTCCAGCCCCCAGCCTATTTATATCCCTCTCAGCCCCCTGCTGGTCAATCACATCCCTGACCAGGGATTGGCTAAAGAGGTATGAATTTGCAGGCCAGGATCTAAGCTCTTCCACCCGCTATATCCCAGAGTTCAATGAGATGCAGGGGAAAGTAGCTGAGCCTGCATCAGCACAAACTAGAACAGAGACTAACCAACAATAACTGCTCTGCCTGGTTCTAAGGAGGCCAAAAACAAAATTTACCTAATACTAGTGCCTACTGAGGGGCGCTACACCTACATTAGTGCAAATCTTACATTGGTCTAAGCATGACAAATGTAACTATGCAATAAAAATTCATACCTAAATTAGCTTTAAAGGATAAGTTCACCTTTTAACAAAAAATAATAAATGCTTTTTTTTTTGCAGGTAAATGAGCAAATGAGAGTATAATTTTTTAGAGCCGATGGTCGGCTCTCTTGTAATAGCAATCGGAGCGGCTTACTAGCTGTGGTTGTGGGGGTCTGCAGGCATAGGGATTATCAGAATCTGAAAGCCCCCTTTAACATGGGGCCCCCAGATCCTGCCCCCCCATTCACCCAAAAAAAGTAGTGTAGCGTAACAAAAAACAAAGAGAGAGTTTTTAACAAGCCCTTAAAAATGTCTTCTTCCTCCGCTTCTTCTTCCTCCAACCTTCTTCTTTCTCCGCTTCTTCCTCTGGTCTTCTTCCTCCTGCGCCAATGCCGCCGCTGCCGCCCCACTGAAAATAAAAAGAGCGATCATCCTTTGACTGGCTCACATTTTTCTGTCTGCTCCAATGTCTGACATTTCTTATATAACTATGGGGCATGGCCATCGGGTGATGTCATGCGGAGACCACTGCCCCTTCTGACGTCAGCGCCCGGGCCATAGGGCCGGGCGTTTTTTTCTTTTTTTTTACATCCAGATGTCAGCAGGGAACCCGCTGACAGCTGATGACTCATCGGTTGTTAAGGACATGGTGGTCAGCTTCCCGGCCCGCTCCTTAGCAACCGGCTATATACAGTGAATGTAAAGAAAACACAAAAATGCAAATTGCAGCAAAATCGTGGTAAAAACGTTTTGGATGCTGGTCCATTGAAGTCTATTACATGCAAAACGCACAAAAATGCATTGATGTAAATGTGTTCCATAGGAACCCATGTTTTAAAAAAAATGTCCTGCATTTCTGGAAAATGCAAAAAGCAGGAAAAAATGCATTGGTGTGAATGGATCCTTACATAATGTCACTATGTTGCCTTGAGGAGGGGACCCTGCCTATCTGACCTTATGTGACATTGCTTTCACAATACAGAAGTGAAAAGAACACAGCACCATCCATTATGGTCAATACAGGCACCCACTGGATAAACTGTTTAATCGCTGTAAGGACTGCCACATATGCATGAACCTATTAACACTACAGAACACCTTCCTAATCCTCTTCTCTATAAAATAGAGGGTGTTCTGTAGTCTGCAAAGAGAGCTAGGAACAATGTAACTGATCAATGTGAAACAAAGGCAGAAATCACAGGAAGTTACTAGCTCACCAAATTTCTAGCAGGATCAATGAGTATTTTTTGCATGCCTCAAAGAAATATAACAAAATCCTTTCAATGGTATATTTCACAGGTTAAAATAGGAGCAAATAAGAGATGTTTGCAGTACAGGATTACTTAATTTTTTGGAAAATCCAGTAAACTGGAAGCTAAAAATGAACTAACATATATTTGGAGTAAAAAAAATATTTAATGTATTAAATGTTTTTCCTTTTTGTTTTTCAGACAATATGCATCATAACTTCATCCTTACCGTTAATAGCCCAAAGCATTCAGCAACATTAGGTAAGTCTTACAAAAGTCAGAAAAAAGCAATTGAAACAAAATGTACTACTTTAGCATAACTCACTTACCCACCATCAACTTCCTATATATACAGCATACAGACAGTCCCCAGGTTACAAACAAGATAGGGTCTGTAGGTTTGTTCTTAAGCTTAATTTGTATGTAAGTCAGAACAGGTACATTTTTTGTGTAGCTCTAGCCCAAAAAAATATTTTAAAGCTTTTTGGATAGCATAGGGAAGGGTTAACACCCCTGTAATGTTTGTTTTGCTGTCTGTGCCCTCACTTTCTGCCCCTGTGACAATTGGATTTTGAAAATTTGGGGTTGTTCTGGAAACAAGGATTGGTGATAAAGCTTCAGTGGAGACCCCTTTTTCCCATGATAACCCTTACAGGAGTGAATTTCCCTTCCTAGGGGTAGATTTCCTCTCATTTCCTGTTGTCTCCCTCTGTTTGCAAGTAGGAGTCATTTATATGTTGGATGTTTGTAACCCGGGGACCGCCTGTATACATATATATCAAATTAATGTTAAAATGATTTTGCATCTAGACCTAGAGATTTCCTTTCCCAAGCATTGCATTAATATAAAGATACTAAAGATACAAACAACTAAAGCATAGAAGGCTTATGTTATTTCCTACCATGAAAGAAACCTCTTTATTTGTATCTCTCATCCATGTTCAGCTGAGCTCTGTAGTTCCTCTGCAATAGCCTGCTGAACTTGCTGAAAAAACTTTATTGCCCAGTGATTTCCTGTTTGTAAGACCGATGGCTGAAATTTCACCTGTACTCACAGCCAGCGATCTTGTAACTGCCCACTTGTAGTTCTCCAAGCTGAGCATGGATTTCTATTTCCGCCTGCTCAGCTGTAGTGGGCAGAGGGGGTCTCACAGCACCCGGTCTGTGCCGCCCATAGAGGTGATTTCCTCCTCCCTCCTCCTCCCTGTCAGCACCGCCCCCATCGCCCACCATCTCTCATCAATGAGAGAGCGGAGATCTCGGCTATGATAGGTATTCCTGGTATGGCTGGCATGCCTGCTATGTGAAACACTGCTTGCTGCTCTGCACTCTGAAACACCGCTCGCTGCTCTGCACTGTCTATCACAATGCCGGTCTGAGAGCAGGGAAGTTACAGCGTGCAGTGTTTCACATAGCAGGAATACCTATCATAGCCAAGATCTCCACTCTCTCATTGATGAGATATAGCAGGCGGGGGGTGGGGGCGGTTGATCTGTCATTGATGCCCACTCTGCACTGGTGGGCACTGGTGAGACCGCACTGATAGGTACTGATAAGCGGCACTGATGGGCACTGGTGTGACCACACTGATAGGCACTGGTGTGACCGCACTGATGGGGACTGATAAGTGTCACCGCACGGATGAGCACTGATAAGTGTCCCCGCGGTGTCTATCGGAGCTGCCTGCTGGAGGACACGCCTGCACTGGCCCACCCCCTCTATTGGGGAGCTGTTCCGGTTCCTGGGACGGCTTGCATCTCCTTCCACGGTTCCTGGTCGAATGCTGCGGCTATACCGTCGGGTCCGGTGAGTTTGCCGCCTTGGTGCGGACTCCTCTCCGCCTGCATTCTTTAGCCGCCTCGGACCCATCCCCCGGGTCAGTCCTGGCTGCGCTCCTGGTCTTTACCAGGTTTACTTCAGGGCTGCACACATCCGGGGGCTGGCTGTTCCCATTCCATCCAGGTTGCGGAGGTCTCTTTCTCCAGTCGGCGTGAGGTGCACTACCTTACTGCTCATCGGGGGGACCACCCGTTCCCCCAGCTGTCTGTAGCCGCCCCCCCCTCCCTCCCCTCTGAGTGTTGCAATTGCTCCTGGAGGTCGGGGAATTTGCCATTATCAGACGGCTTTGCACACGCCTGTCCTATGTCCTACCAGCCCTGGTCAGTCAGTCCGTAGCCTGCCTCCGGGCGTTTTGCCATCATCGGACTGACGCCAGCTCCGCACTGACATCCACTGTGACTGGTCATTTGTATGTTTATTTTTATCATGCTTTAATTGCTGCTTGATTCATTACATGTCATTTGTTTGATCAGTCCAGTTGTGCTGGGATTTGCTTATTTCATTGTATGGGGCGCAACCAGGTTTATTTTCTTTGTCCATGGTTGTTCTCTTCCATTGCCATTGCCAATCTACTAGGTTTTATTTGGCCACTCCATGGCTCTTTAGACTTGTTCCATTGAGGGACACTCCATCGAGGGGTGTTTTTGGGCTGTCTCGCTGGTTCCTCTCCACCAAGGTGGTAGGGAGGGGGGCACTTCCATCCCGGGAGGCCCCCACCTGACTGATCCTTGGGGAGGGTGTTTGTGTTTTTTATCTTCTTTCTCACATATGACAACGTTGTCAATTGGTGGTGGTTTGCTGATTAGTGTTTTCCGTTTTTCATTCCCGTGCATCATCCTGTAATACCATCTGGGTGTTGCAGTATTTTTACAATAAAATTTGTTTTTTGATGACGTTTGTGTTATTACTCATTTTTTAAGGTCTACACACCCAAAATCCCGGTGGCTTATCTTATGGTGACCTTTGTGGACAGCCTCCTGTGCTGCCCCCCCCTTTTTTGTGCCAGTGTTCCCCACTTTCTGTTATCACCATTCTAGCCCCAGGGCTGACTCTGCTCCCTGAGTGGATTGGCTGTGTTCCTTTATGGTTTTGCCTATTTAGAGTCCTCCTTGACCCCGTGTTGGTGTCTTCAATTAGTTATGAGCACTGATAAGCCACACTGATGGGCATTGATAAGCCGCACTGGTGAGACCGCACTGATGGGCACTGATAAATGGCACTGGTGTGACCGCACTGATGGGCACTGAAGCTGCACTGATGGGCACTGATAAGCTGCACTGGTGAGACCGCACTGATGGGCACTGGTGTGACAGCACTGATGGTCATTGGTGTGACCGCACTGTTAAGCTGCACTGATGGGCACAGATAAGCCACACTGATGGGCACTGATTAGGGGCACTGGTATTACCACACTGATGGGCGCAGATAAGCCGCACTGATGGGCATTGATGAGAATGCACTTATGGGCACTGATAAACTGCACTGAGATGGCACTGATGAGGCTGCACTGATAGGCTGCACTGTTGAGCTGCACTGATAAGCAATGACAACGTACGCTTCCAAATATCTGTAGGAGGGGTTTCCACCATCCCTGCAAAGTTTCATTTGTTATGTCTTATTTTCAGTCTGATGTGTATTATATGTGATGTTACATATCACAGAGGCTGATATTGTGGTAATATTTATATAAGTTTATTGAGATTTCCATACATTAGAGCAGGGTTTCTCAACCAGAGTTCCTCCAGAGGTTGCAAGGGGTTCCTTGAGCAATGGTCAATTTCTACCTCTCAGATAAATTCCCAGTGACATCATTGATCTTTTTAACTGTAAGCTGTAATTCTTCCCAATGACCACAAGTGTAGGGAGTATTCTTCCCATTGACCATCACACTAATGTATCATGAGTTGTAGATTTTTAATTTTTAGCAGGGGTTCCCCGAGACCGGAGAATAATTTCAAGGGTTCCTCTGTGTTGAAAAGGTTGAGAAAGGCTGCATTAGAGGGTTCCACCATTATTGTGTTATTGATTAGTAAGTTTTTAGCGCTGCACTTTTTTTGTTTTTTTCTCATGCGGATATTTACTTGTGTTACGTGCTGATGTAAAGCATCATGGCCTGGCTCTTTCTGTGGTGTGGCTAGGGATGTTCTCATATACCATACAAGCACTGATTGCTGTTAGAAAGATATCAATTATAGCAGAGTGCAGTGTGTATATTATATCATTATGGGATGTGTGTACAGTTCAGTAATGATTACACAAAGCATGTAAGGACAATATGTTTATCTCCTTTTGTGTCTGGAGGGGAGAGAACACACATGCTTTGCATGTATAAGGCTGTAACCTATCCTGCCCTGCTGTATGTCACTGAGTAGTGGATCTGGCTGCAGAATGAGGGGTGTGATTTATGTTGAAGTGGGCTTGTTCACATTTACATGTACAGGCCTAGTGTACCTCCCACATTCACTGCAATATGCAATGCATGATGGGAAATGTCGTTTGAGGATTGTGGAAAGAGAGACAAGAGGATATGATGCAATCACTGTTCTAACAGAGCCTCCCTGGCAGAATACATGATGCATTTTTTGAACTACAGAGCTCACTACCTGAAAATTAAATTTATATTTTCTCTTCAATCGTAAGTAATTTCACAAATGTAATAACTGTTTAGTTTGGAGGGTGTACTAATGGGGGTTTTTTGCCAATCCCGGAGTTCTGCTTTCAGCTTTGGCAATATAACTTGGAAGCCGATTGGTTTTTATGCAGAAGTGAGCCTGATTTTGCACTTTCCAGCATTAGTAAATAAACACCATAGTGTTAGACAGGTAAATGAAAAAGATCTGTCCTGAGAAAAAAAAAAATCTTGAGGTGCACACCTGCAGCACCCTTCAAAGCCGTCTTGTCACAGACAATTTGTAATCAATTCTATCTGATACCAGATAGTGCTGGAGCATGCCACTACTTGTCACCCCACACATTCGTAATGAACCAACACTACAATAGACAACCCAGATGGGAAGTGTTGGAGCTGTAGTTGTCAGAATGGTCTAACTTTCCATTTTGGAGGATTCTGCAGGCATGTATAGGTACCTCTAATTGCCTGGACTTTTTACCTGTAGCAGAGTCTCAGGCTGGGTTCACACTATCTTCGCATGCTGCTCACGGCAGGGGGTCCGATGCACCCCTGTTGTCTGTGTCAGGGACGAATTAGTGCCAAATTTTTAAATGTACAAAATGTAGAAAATCTGCGCAATGAGAAAAAAATCACAGGCGACTCATAACAAATAGCAGCTAAGCACAAAGTCCAACACAGAACTGTAGCCAAACAATAAAATAAAAGGTGCAGCACTAGTAAGACTCCAGCTTAATAACAGCATAAGTCCATCAAAATGTACAGTTCATTGAGAAGTAAATAGATCCCACATGCTGTGACAAAGATGTTAGGAAATCGTGAGGAGTCACCACTGGGAACACACCGCTCTTACCCCGAGTACTGTGACCCCCTAAGTAAGAGTGGTCAATCTCGCTTTGTTTACAAGCAAACAGCTCCACTGGACTCCTCTCCCCTCAGTGTCACTCACTCCGGCTCCTAGCACGAAAACACCTTGTGTCACTGGATCCATGCTAAGCCGCTCATCATAAGCATCATGTAAAGTAAAATATGCCAAACATAGCGTAATCCTGTAAAGATATTTATTATAAAAAAAATTCCAATCCACTCACATGTATGCAGTGTAAAAACGGCTCAGAACGCTGAACGCCAAAATCCAAGATGACTCCTGTGCAAGCCACTCCGGAGCCACCCCAGAGATGTGAGAGCCGGTCACAGTCTCCTGTCATGCAAATTGGATTTGGGGAAACCTGCATCCAATTCGCATAGGTGTGATCCCAGCCTCAGAGTTTTTTTCCATGACAAAGTCTCTTTAGGTTTGGCATTTCACCGATTAAGGCCAGCAAGAAACTTACACTTTTGCACATCAATTAATAAGTCTGACAATTTTTGACACGTCGGAGGCAAACCTACCAGACTGGGTTTTAGAAAAAAATTGTGCAGAAAAATGTTTAAAACATGACCACATACTGATAAAACGATTTACTCAAATATGATCGTTTTTCCTAGGTTCATTGTAAGGTAAATTAAGCCATCTGTTATTAGCTGTAAATTAAGACATCCTTTCTATGCTTTTGTTCTCTTTGTGATTTATATGGGCTATTTGTGGAATTAGGATTATTTTCTTTAAAGTGGAGCTCCAGCCACCTTTCTGCCCATCAATCACCTCCTACTCTACACTCTCATTAAAGCTTCCTTATTTTATCACTCTGTAACAGCCTACCGTATACATATTTTGTCCCGCAGTCTTCAGGCCAGTCCAATCCTTCCCCTTCTTCCTCGGGGCAAAGACTGGTTCTTCCTCTTGGACCGAGCAGAGCTCATGTAATGACACCTCAGGCCTCTGCTCAGTATAGAAGTACTGTAAGCTCAGGCTATGTGAAGAAACACACCACCCAGGGTTGGGTCTATGATTAAGCGGACTCCAGGTCCGTGAAACGCGTTAACCCTTACAGCTGTGTTGTAACCTCTGCCTGTACCATTTTCACTTTGACGGTTCACATTAAACCTTCCTTGGGACCTTTGAGTGCAGTTTCTCTCATTGATTATATTGGGTCTATGACAGCCTGGGCTCTTAGGAAGTGGGTTGAATGATGCTGGACCATCATTCAACCCAGAAGCCACCGTTGCCATTGGACTGAGTAAAAGTGAAGGACATCTCTGGAGCATGGAGAGGGTAGTAGTCAAGGTAAATTTGATGGACAGTGTAACTATATGTCAGGTGAATGTGATCTGCAAAGCTACTTTTTAATACAGTCCCTCTGTGACACATTCCTGATCTATTTTCAATTGTCGCCTTCTGTGTGTCTCCAAGTAGTGCTGCTTGTCAGTATCAGAATAATCACCACTGAGGTCAAAAAGTCCTGGGCATAATTCTGACAGTAGAAATGGGAGGATATGTACAGAATATCATTGTTGCACATTGTCTACAAACCACCCTTCAACTAGCTAAATAAATGCAATTTTCACATTCATGATGGTATTTTATGAATTTAAAAAGTGGTACTCTTACGTATTTCAGAAGAAAATGTAATTACAATTCTTTTTTTTTACTTCCTTATCTAGATTACAGAATGAACAATATTCAGCTTCCACCTTCTTCCAAAAAATATAATACATTGTCATTCTCGCGTTCTTTCCATAACTTGTCTCATTTGCCACCATCCTATGAGTCTGCTATTAGATCAGACATTAGCAGATATTCATCACTAAAAAGACTGGGTAAGTTTTGTAGAAGTTATACTGTATGTTTGATTGTTAGCTTTGTTTGTCTTAGTTTCCAGTCACAGCTACAAGTTGTACTATTGGGTGTTGCATATCACTGCCTGCATGGTTCCTGACCTTTCCAATTCCAGAAAAAAAGAACAGCCATGGTACATTGTTCCTTACCTTACTTGAGGTGATTGTAGCCATATTAGTGCAGTTGCAACAGAAACAATTGAGTACTGTCAATGATACTTTTTTTATTTGCACTAAAATACAAATTTTCAGGACAAGCTTTTGGGGGTATCATGGACAGTACTCAATTGTTTCCTCACCTTAATAATACCTGAGAAAGAAACAGTCACTAATACATTGTTTCTTGCTGCTACATTCACACCGGCCTTTAGGCCGGTGCTTGTTGTAATGGAAAAAAGTACTATAATGATAGGTTGATGGAGGCCACAGCTAGTCGTGACTCTCTACGCAGCCAGTGATTACCTGCGGTGATTCCTGCTGGATGCACTTTGTGTGCATCCAGCAGCAATCACCGCAGCTAATTGCTGCCTTTATGGACATTACCAAATAGCTGTGGCCACCGGAAATCTGTAATTACAGTGAATTGGGCTGCTGGCCGATCTCTGATTCCTGTCACCACAATTTTCACCAGCCTAAATCACCGGTGTGAATGTAGCCTTACCTTAATAATGCCTGAGAAAGAAACAGCCACTTAAACATTGTTTCTTACCATAGTAATGCCTGAGAAAGAAACAGCCACTGGAACATTGTTTATCTTAATAATAACCAAAAAAGAAGCAGTTATTTTTTACCATAATAATACATGAGAAAGAAACAACCACTGGTACATAGTTCTTTACCTCAGCTATTCCTGGGAAAGGAAGGGCCACTGGTGCATTGTTCCTTACCTTAGCTATTCCAGGGAAAGGAAGATCCACTGGTACATTGTTCCTTACCTTAGCTATTCCAGGGAAAGGAAGAGACACTGGTACATTGTTCCTTACCTTAGTTATTCCAGGGAAAGGAAGAGACACTGGTACATTGTTTCTTAGCTCAGCTATTCCTGGGAAAAGAAGAACCACAGGTACATTGTTCCTTACCTTATCTATTCCAGGGAAAGGAAGAGTCACTGGTACATTGCTCCTTACCTTAGCTATTCCAGGGAAAGGAAGAACTACTGGTACATTGTTCCTTACCTTAGCAATTCCTAAGAAAGGAAGATCCACTGGTGCATTGTTCCTTACCTTAGCAATTCCTAAGAAAGAAAGATCCACTGGTACATTGTTCCTTACATTTGCAATTCCTGAGAAAGGTACGTTGTTCCTTACCTTGGAAATTCCTGAGAAAGGAACAGCCAGTGGTACGTTGTTCCTTACCTTTGCAACTCTTAAGAAAGAAGAGCCACAGATACATTGTTCCTTACCTTAACAATTCCTGAGAAAGGAACAGCTGCTGGTACAATATCCACACTGCTGTGCCAGCTGCTGCCATTTTATACCATGCTCTAATGCTAGAGAAACACAGCTTGCGGTCTAAGTGGCAGTGGGCAACAAATAAATATATACAGTATCTCACAAAAGTGAGTACACCCCTCACATTTTTGTAAATATTTTATTATATCTTTTCATGTGACAACACTGAAGAAATGACACTTTGCTACAATGTACAGTAGTAAGTGTACAACTTGTATAACAGTGTCAATTTGCTGTCCCCTCAAAATAACTCAACACACAGCCATTAATGTCTAAACCGCTGGCAACAAAAATGAGTACAAATTGGGCCCAAAGTGTCAATATTTTGTGTGGCCACCATTATTTTCCAGCACTGCCTTAACCCTCTTGGGCATGGAGTTCACCATAGCTTCACAGGTTGCCACTGGAGTCCTCTTCCACTCCTCCTTAACGACATCTCAGAGTTGGTAGATGTTAGAGACCTTGCGCTCCTCCACCTTCCGTTTGAGAATGCCCCACAGATGCTCAATAGGGTTTAGGTCTGGAGGCATGCTTGACCAGTCCATCACCTTTACCCTCAGCTTCTTTAGCAAGGCAGCGGTCATCTTGGAGATATATTTGGGGTCATTATCATTTTGGAATACTGCCCTGCGGCCCAGTCTCCGAAGGGAGGGGATCATGCTTTGCTTCAGTATTTCACTGTACATGTTGGCATTCATGGTTCCCTCAATGAACTGTAGCTCCCCAGTGCCAGCAGCACTCATGCAGTCCCAGACCATGACACTCCCACAACCATGCTTGACAGTAGGCAAGACACACTTGTCTTTGTACTTCTCACCTGGTTGCCACCACACACGCTTGACACATCGGAACCAAGTATGTTTATCTTGGTCTTATCAGACCACAGGACATGGTTCCAGTAATCCATGACTTTAGTCTTCTTGTCTTCAGCAAACTGTTTCTTGTGCAACATCTTCAGAAGAGGCTTCCTTCGTAGACGACAGCCATGCAGACCAATTTGATGCAGTGTGCAGCGTATGGTCT
This sequence comes from Glandirana rugosa, assembly GCA_018402905.1. Taxonomy (NCBI): domain Eukaryota; kingdom Metazoa; phylum Chordata; class Amphibia; order Anura; family Ranidae; genus Glandirana; species Glandirana rugosa. The sequence continues at coordinate 288,251 of BLSH010276114.1, read as the reverse complement.
GAGCACTGACAGGCTGACCCCCCCACCCCTTCAACCTCTGCAGCAATGCTGGCAGCACTCATATTTCTATTTCCCAAAGACAACCTCTGGATATGATGCTCAGCACGTGCACTCAAGCTCCTTGGTCAACCATGGCGAGGCCTGTTTTGAATGTAACCTGACCTGTTGGTCTTGTATGCTGGTCCCCAGCTGAGAAATTTAGAAAAAATAGCTCCTGGGCCCAGGAGCAGGGCATCCCATGATCCAAAATTGGGAAGGGGGAAAAGGGAACAAACTTGGATGGGGACTGTACAAATGAATACACACAAAAATATAGTTCCATCTTTGTGACTATATACACCTGCACACAATATTATACATTCCTGACTACCATCCCTGCACCTAACAGCACGGGAAGCAATCAATATACATTTCCTGAGCCGGAGCACTTCTCCTGAGAGAAAAGTACTCTGCTCACACAGTTGTAGAAGATGATTTTGACTCTCGCCGAATGAGGATGAACAACCGTTCCATCCCAGGAATCCTAAGAGAAGAGAAAATAACTAAACTACAACTAACTAAACAGCAACAGGTCTATTGGGAGGGGGTTATAGGCCTCCCAACAGAGCAACAACAGCACACTGCAACATTTTCCTGCCTGCCCTGTCAGTGAGGGGTTAGAATTCCACTGACAGAGACAAAGAAGGAAAGAATAAATTAATGAAATTAGTCTCTTTAAGAGTTCCTGATGGGAGGGGCCCCTCTCCGGACAACGGGCTCTTTAAAAATCAATAGGCCTGAACACACCTCACCCCAGCGTCCTTTCAATGAGCCAAGTCTCTGCCATTGGGCGCAGGGTGGCAGGTTCCGCCAAAAGTCAGGAAAACAACAGAAAAACCCAGCAGCACTCTCCAACAGTCCTTCGGTTTAGTCTATGCAATTTTCCACACAGTCTCATGCATAGACTCGAGGGTCTGACAACTGGCTTCAGCCACCCTCTGCTGTTTCCCTGAAGACAGAGTGGTGCTGGGTCGGCTGACCCACTTTGACAATCGGCACCCTGTCCCCATAGATGGATCTCCAAATCTGCCGCTCCTTCTTGATCTTCAAGAACCGGACCCATAACCTACTCTCCAGCTCCCTCTGTGGCTTCGGGACATGCAGATAATCCCAAACAAGGTCATCTTCCCACTCCGCCCTGGAGCTCTCCACAACTTCCATGACTTAGGATGGGACATATGGAAAGTCCAGGCCCCACTCTAGAGCTACCCTCCATTGTACCTCCCTCTGAAATCTGGACAGTCTCTGTAACTCTAGGATTTCCTCTCCCAGGGAGTACTTCAGCTCTGGGTGATCTCAATGGGTGCCTTGGTCTGGGTGGTGGATGGCCTGCGTAGAAACAGCTGCTGGATATAAACTGTAGCGCCTGCAGTAGGTTCAGGCGTTACTGTGGGTTATGACTTTGTGATGAGAGGAACTATCTGGATAATTGACCTCCCAATCTCCCATTCCTCTTCCTCTGAGCTGGACCCGGGAGATGACCACTCTGTCAGTCTCTCTAGTGACCCAAACTCTGCCTGTAGTCTGGGAGAGCCCAGATCCAAGCCCTCACCTTTCCCATCATTATCACCTGAGAAGGCATCTCTCTCTGGAAACAGCTCCTTCTGGATGGGTATGGCGAGGGACTTAGGGCTGACCGGCACATCAGGGACTTTAACTGGTTCTAGCATGGCAGTACTTACCGGTACCAGACCTCTGCTGCTTCCCCTCCCTTGTCTTCTGCTTTCAGTGGGAGTCGCCAGGTCACAACTCTACCCCGCCTTTGGGTGGTGACACCAGGCCCGATCCGGCCTTCCGGGACTTTCATGACTGCGGATGGCAGACTCCTGAGCACAGGTCCACTGTGTATTTACACAGTTCCTACAGCCGAGTCAGCAGCTCATCACAATGGCCACACCGGGCCCAGGCAATGACCTCTGCAGTTCGCATAGCAAGCATAGCCACTCAGTCCCCTCTATCATGCCCAGGGCAAGTCCCCCATTTGGCTCCAAACAAACACCCATGTCCATGAGTGTCCTCTCCGGCTTTTTCCGACAACCATGGTAGCGCAGACAACATCTTGCCACCCTACACCTTTTTCAGCTGCCTTGTGGTGTCTGAGGCTAACTGCAAGCTATGCAACTCTTCCAGGGCGTAGCACCACCCCTTGTTACCAGACAGGCTGGTGCCAAAAGTACTGATTGACAGGCTTGCTGCAGGTCACGCTGCTGTAACCCCTTGTGTGAAGGATGGAAACTTGCAGATGTGCTGACCCTAGCAGGACTTGTCCAGGCATGCTGACCTTGCTGGTGGTTGCCGGTAGCAACAGTAATTGTAATAGCCACTGTTTCTCCCTTTGATAACAAAAAACAGTCCCAGGCATACTTTACAGGAAGCAGGAGTTTCGAGCACAAGTGTAAAACGTCCAGCTTTTGTGGAACGCTGGGCATATTTGTAATCCAGTGGGTAATGTCCAGCCTTTGCAGAGCGCTGGACATATTTGTTGGTTGGAATTATCCAGTATCCAGCACTGGTTGAGCAAATGGGTAAGCAGGAACTCCTAGCAATTGGCGACTGCTCCCGCTGGTTGCAATGGACAACAGTCCTTTCCCGGGTTCAATTCTTGCTAATAGAAAACAGTCACATTTCCTTGGCTCAGTTCACTTCCATTGCTAGGAGTAACGACTGGCAGAATTATGTGAAACAGGTGAATCCCAGACAAGCACCCCAAGTGTAGCAAATGGCCCCCTTAGGGGTGGCTGATTGTTGTGGTTCACCTGATCACACTGCCCTCAATCACACTTTTTTCCTCACATCCGGAGACACAGAACAGGCTGGTACTTTGGGTTTTTTTTATTAAGGGATTTGAACTTGGATGGGGTTTGGATGATTATGGGATGCCCAAGAATTGAACAGTTCTTCACACAGGACCTCTATATACAACTCCGTATATACACTTCTTCTTCCTCCAGCACAACACTTGCTTCTCCTTGTTCCTCTCTCATGCACAACATTTGCTTCTCACTGGTGAGACCTGGAAGGATATTTACCATGCCTCCAAAACGTCTTTTTAGGCGTAGCTAGCACATGGTGAGGCCTGCTGTAGCTGAAGCAGGACCTCCGGACTGCCCATTACAGGCAAAGGCTAAAAACCCCCGAAGTGTAGCAAAGAACTCTGTGCTAGCTAGTGTGATGGACTACTACTCCCAACCCATTTCTTCCAGGCCCTGTCAGCTCCTCCAGCTATAACGGCCTTCTCCACTGCCACAGCAACATCAAAGTCCCACACTGGCCATTGCATCCTTCCCAGACTGTTTAACACCCCAATCCACTCGGGGATGCCTCCTCCAGTATCCCAGGGTATATTGCTCACTGACTCCAGATACTTGTAGTTCCACACTGAAGATTTCTCCCAATAGTGCTCTCTTCTGCTGTCCTTTCCACTCTACCTTGTGTTTCCCACCAGGATCTCGCTCCTCCTAGCTGCACCCAAGCACTCCAGGCCCAGGGTCACCCTCCCTCCCAGATTGGGAGCTCTTCCTAGACTGCGACAGCCACCACACTATAACATCTTCAGACTTCCACCCAAATTTCTCCTGCCTCCCACTGGGCAGACCACAGTATTTAAGGAGGCCTGCCCCCTGCCAATCTAGGTTGGGGATTGGTCAGAGCTCCTTAACATACTTCAGAAAGCCTCACCTGCTCTTCCTATCCCCCTTTCCAGAACTTTCTGAAGAAAAGGGGTGTTTCTTCCTGCAGTCTCCAGCTCTCCCTGGGCCACTCACCTGCCCAGAATCAAAACAATCAGGCCTACATTTAAGTCAGGCCTGACTAAATTTGCCTCACCTAGCAAAAATCTCACTCTAATACCTACCTAGCGTAGAGGGAGCTACATGTTCACGTTAAAGCTCTGACAGAGGTAATTGTAAGGCCAACCATAGACGGAGCGATTTTCTGTAGTTGCAGGAAAGAAAATCACTTGATTCCTGACTGTGTTGATGGAGGGAATCTCTAACTCGAAGCCATTATATTCTGGAGTTGAGAACCACTGCTTTAGAGTATGTTCCCATTGCTGTTCTGTTAATTTCATTATACTTCTGGTCCCTGCATTCTGCTCTGTGTTGTTTCCAAACAAGCAGTCATCTCCATATGGTGAGGCATGCACCTTTAACAGCAGCTTCAATTAAAAGAATTTCTTGCCGTTCTCCTTTATTATACAAAATCTGACCCAACACCATTTTCAGCACCAAGTAAATTATTCCTTGAAGTGAGAAAAAAATCTGTTCTATCCAGGTCAAATAAAACACTGTAAGAAATTCAGAAAATGGAGAACATCTTATCTGCTTAAGCTTATTTTTTGCAGTTTACATATAGCACATGTATTAATCAACACTTTTCAGAGTACAGGGATCCAATTTGCATCAATCCCTGTCCCAGAAAAGGAGGAAGCCTATAGACCTAGAGGGGGTTGATGCAGTAATGTAAGCACAAGTATTAAAGGTCTTAATTTTATCTTTGTAGCCTATGCTGGAAACAAAACAAAACGTATGTTTTTATTTTGTTTATCTTGTCTGTGTCTATGCTTTTTTGATTGTATGCCAGTGCAATGCAGGCTGTGTCCAGCAGTGGTTAGTATAAGTGGTCAGTAAAACGGGTAACTTGTCAGACTTCTGAAGAGGCAGTTTGGCTGTACTTCTCCTGTGGATCACAGGAGTGCAGTTCGTTCTAGCGGGCTGAAGCTGGTCCAGGCTGGGGCAAGATCGCAACAATAAAGTTGGGATCCACCTACAACCCAGGACTGACACCAGGCTCAGTAAGCCACTGAGAGCCTGAGCCAGCCGCTCCCACCCTCTACACAGCCAGCGCTCCAGTGAGCTTGGAGGGAGGGTTGACAGTCACCGGGTCTCTGCTCACAAAGCTCTGAGAACCGAGTGATCAGTGATGTTTGATCACTCGGTTCTCAGTCTTAGAGCCAATGCTGCATCCACCTAGGTAAGTATGAATTTGAAAAACAAAAACCACAAACTTCTCTTTTAAATAAATACTGTAGATAGTTATGTCTCTACCAGCGCAGCCTAATTACCTCCTATAAACTATATTAAATAATTCAAAAATAAAAAAATACAATGTGTTGCTGACTGTAACACTTTAGGGTGATTCCACTACACTTTCTTCCACTGAAATGATTATACAAAAATAAGTCTAGAGCAACACTCCTATGTGATATACTGTCAATGTGTACATCAAACTATTAATACATATATAAAACAATATTTTATTATTAGTCCATGAAAAAATAAATTTACAAAAGAATTTCTTAAAATAACAGTGAACAAAAAATAAACAGCATGCACCCAAAAAGTGCAATAAGTGACCAGCTATCTCTGCTTCTTCACACGACTTGTGCATGTCTACCAACCAGGTGAAAAACCTGCTCACCTCAAGCAAGCTAAATACAAGCTCACCTGTATCCTCCAAATGGCAATGATCACAAACTTGGCAGACCCTCCAAAGCTTTCCTCAGACCCTGGATGGCTATACCCTCGGGTCCCAAGTATACTCATGTAACATCCAACGTAAATTATATGGAAAAAAAGGCAACAACATAGTGCTCTTTATTTCTAAAAAGTTTATCAAAACCCCAGCCAATGTAAAACACTTGGCCTACTGAAGAAGCCCAATCGGAGGGAGGAGCCGAGCCTGTGACGTCACACCGCTGCCATATGAGTGTGGGTGGAGTGGTGAGCAGGCTGACGATTACATTTCAAAAGCGCATTGTAATTTTTTCCCTGTGAGTGCTTTATATTGGCTGGGGTTTTATTAAACCTTTTAGAAATGGAGCGCACTATGTTGTTGCCTTTTTGTTCCATATGATTTATGTTGGATGTTACTGAGTGTTACACTACACTTATTTTTGGATAATCAAGTACTGTAGATAGTTAATAATAGGGGCATCAAATGTCTATGTCATAACTGATTTTTATGTGTTTCTTATTGTTTCATTAAGCTGAGAAGGACATGGATGAATTTTATCTAAAGAGAAAACACCTAGCAGAATTAACACGTGGTACCCTTCCACTGCATGTCATGAAGATGAACTATGACCGTGATGGCTACCTGGAAAAATCTCAAACACCAAGACGAGTCATGTCCCAGGAGCACATCCTTTCGGACAATCACTACCCAGTTCACTATGATTACACTATACCCAGAGACCGCCTCATTTCTCAAGAACGTCTTCTTTCTCGTGAGGTCTTGCACTCACAGGAGCACCTGCTGTCTCCTGAAAGGATACACCATCGTGGGCCACCGCCATTCCAGGAAATGCGTCTTGGACATCAGAAGGCCCTGTCTCACACCAATGTCTGTGCTAGCACCCCTATGCTAGACCGCCACCACATGATCAAAATGAATTCCCACCCTACTTCTTCTAATTCCCCCAAGACCACGTGGGATATGGCCAACCACACAGCAAATCGACGGCAAGCTTTTGCTGCTAAGCGCCAGAATACCATTGAGCAACTTCAGTTCATTCCTGGCCATCTTCCGAGCCAGCACCTGCGTACGGGGAGTAAGAATGAGGTCACTGTTTAAGCTGCATATTTTTACTGTTTATTTTCTTCCTTAATCAGAAAAAGAGGCAGTTGGTTTTCATTCTGTGGCTTCCTTACTATTTTTGCATTGCTAGTTTGAACTTATCAGCTCATACAGAAGTAAAACCAAGAAAAGATTGCTCCAGTTTTCTGGAGAAATGAAAAGGGAGTATTTCTACCTGTTTTTTTTCACCTTAGTTTTACTGTTTTAAAGTATGCAGCTGCCTCCACTGCCAAGTTGATGAAACAGTCAATGGCACTAAATGATGTCAAAGATGATGGCATTCACAAACAAGCAGAAAGCTATGACTCTGGCACCAGCCTATTCTCTGATGGATGAGGATCATACAGCACCTTACGTGGCTGGCAGGTAGAGATTGGTTAGCCCAAGGTGAAACAGTGTGTTTTCAAAATGAAAGAAGAGATTTGAGTTCCGATTGTGTTTTCTTTCCAGTGAAGAATACATCCCAGAGAACAACTAGCAATCAGAATTAAATCAGGGTAAGGTCAATATATGACGCCAACTGATAAAAAAAAATAGTTGTTGCACACATTTTTTGTTACAAGGACAATTATGTATAGGATGAAAACAGTGATGTCACTGCAAGGACTGGACTTTAAAGTCTCGATTTTCCCAAACGTATAACTTCACCCCTTTTACTAGCAAGGGAACTTGGTCAAGTGCAATCCAATCTAGTAGCTAATACAGGTGGTTCAGTACAGCACAAACTATGCCAGGTATTCACAACAATATTAATGTAATTAGGTTTCTTTGCAATCTAAGTGGCTACAATTAGCTGCATTCAAGTTTTCTTGCTTTTTTTTCATGAATACAAATAAGGACTTGTCTAGAAAAGGAATAGTTTGATCGTCTTGAACAGTTTTATCCTCTAACGTTTGCAGTGCTTGCTGTCTGGATCATTGTCTCCAATTCAAAAACCAATTTTTGCATCAAAAGAAAGCCATCTGGTTCCTGACGTTACGCTATCAATGCGTCATATGATTTGGTTGTATTATTTAAAAAGAAAAAAAGGATCGTGCCATAAAGAAATCTTTATTTTATTATTATTATATTTTTTAACTCAATGACATCACAGTATTTGAGACTACTATTTGGACTTTTATCTTCATACCATCGCAGATGGTACAATGACCTGTATTTTACCCCCCCTTTCCTTTCCTACTCTATACACTTCCATGGAGAGCTCTCAAACAGGAATGGCCTTAACTGTTTCAATAATATCTCCCCTCAGGCAGTCTTTTTTTGGTTAAGATCTATTTAAGATTTTTTTTTTCTCTGCCAGACACAAACTTACTGATCTGCCATTTGTGAAAATTACCCTTTTTCTCTCTGCCGCATTACAAACTAGATGTCAATAAGCTAGAATATCTAATTTCTTAAAAACATTAACACATTTGTGAGATTAGTCGGCTTAATTAATTGTACTGAAAACGTTGCTTTCTTGACACTTGATTGACTGTCCATCTTGCATTCAGAAGTCATGTTATGCTGCTAAGGTTACATTGCTAAGATACTGAATTCACCTACAATAATTAAAAAAATACCCTACTGTTATCTAATGGTGGATTTGCAGAGATGTAAAGACTGATTCACAACCAGTGGAGGGAAGATTCCAATGTGTAGCATGAATATATGAACAAATATGTGCATTATTCTTTAAACCTTCCATCAAGCTTATTGACCTCTACTGCTCTAGATGTAATGCAAATCTTTCCAGGATTATGACATGAATATACAACAGGCTGAAGATCTTTTTTTCAACACTGTGGCATTGTCATTTGCACTATTCAGTGCTTTCAGCTAATGTGATTTAATTGTAGCTACCGGTATTTTTTTTTTCGATTTATTTATACATATGAGAGATGCTTGAACTGAGGATTTGTGAATGCCTCCTTGTACACATCAAATCAAAAGTGCTGTTTTACTCCTATGTCATACTCAAATAACATTACTGATCTTGAAGTGTTAGTCTTCACAACAATCCACTAGGATAAATTAAGTTAGGAAAAAAAACCCTTTCAACTAATTATAATGGCCCTAGATAGCATTTTCTTCTGCCTTGAAAAATATCTGCTTTAATCTAATGGACACTGGACCCAATAGTTTGGTTTGAAATACTATATGGTATCAAATATACTGTATAAACAAAGGGGGGCATTTATCAATTCTATCACATTGCTAATCAGGAGCAGTGTAGACAGTTTATGAGACAGATTTACTATAACAGTTCAGTGGCATTTATATAACAAAATAAAACCTGCCCCTGACCACTTCCTAATTGTGCATTCGGAGTCAAAATCTATCTTATGTTCTGTGGCAAATCTGCGGCAGACCTTGCAAATCTGTCTCAGTTTAATGCTAAGAATTATAAGCTTAGGGGGTCACAAAAACACAGGAAAACCATTGTGTTGACCTTGCTATATGAGAAGCAGCCTAATTTGTGTCTAGTTGCATTGCTAATTTGCTTGATAAATGTCCTCCAATATGTTTTGCCATAAAGCGTCATAGGGAAAATTGTATGAAGAAGTCTCTTAGCATTTATTTGACACAGTACAGTTCTATTAACCACAGTTACCTTGGATATGATTTTGTGACAATTGGTAGCTTTGGTTAACCTCACACCCCAAAATACCTTGGCCAACAATTAAACTCAGCACAGTCACACATTGCTCTGTATGCAGCTACTTTATGAGTTAAAATCTGAACCAGCAGTCATTACACTCTATAGACTCCCAACTACATCTTTTGAAAATATTTGACCTGAACTTTAATGTTACTTAAACAACCCCCACCACTGAGAGGGCATGAATGCTAAAGTTGTATATATGAGATACTGCTGATAGAGTTTTATGCCAGTCAAGTCTGCATTTTCTTTTCTCTTTCTTTTCAATACCCACTATTGTTACTTCCATGGCCACATTTATTTGATATTTCAGCAAGAGAAAAACTGAACTTAACTTAAAAATTGAACATCAATTGATATGTATGTAGATGATGAAACCTATTTATAAAGAACTGTGTACAATGCAAATTAACCTAACTTCTCAAACTATTTATAAAAAGATGAAGCTATCTGATTTCGCAGCATTCAGTGCTTTTTATTCCCATATCATTTTCACTGAGAAATCAGTTCTTAAATGCAATGTGTCCTGTTTATAGGCAGGTTAGAAGAACATTTTACTTTCTCTACCAAGGGTATTGTTTCCCGCAACCTGGGTCTAGCGTAATCAATGGATGTGTACTAGGGCCATTACTGGTACCGCTATTGTAATTTAGCAGAAGCAGCGCCGTTTATGTATTTATTTTTTATATCTGTTACAAATAATAGGAATTCCATGCCTGATTACCCCCAAAGGGCACCAGCCCAGAACATCAGCTATCCATACAATTTAAAATAGGCTGGCTGGCCTGTGGCTACTTCTAAACTAATAGCACTAAAGTCTGCCAGAATTCTGTAGAATTGTAATTCCATCGCTGATATCTGTAGGCTCATGATTTCTATCTCCTTACACCAACAGCCCTATGCTAGGATCAACTCTTTAACACGCACCATTTAGGGCTCGTTTACCATTGCAGTCAGGGTGGTAATATAGGCATCCAAAAGGGATTATACACATGCAGCGGCCACAATGCTTTTCTTCATTGTGCAGCAAAAATGATACACTCTATCACATTTGGCAGGCAGTACCACTGGTGAGCGCATCCAAAAGCTAGGCTTGTAGTTGTGGCACAGTATTCTCATTGAAAAACCCTGTTTAGCTGTCAAAAATTAAATTGGCATTCAGGAGGTGGCAATATTGCCTCCTGAATGGTTATCAGCTGAACCTGCACAGCTCGCTTTTCACAAGTAAAAACTAAGCCTTACTTGTTTTCCTGCTTCTAACCTGGCTTTGAACTTGAGGATACTGTGTAAATAACCTAATATAAGATGATTATATGTACTAATAATGGAAGAAACTAAAAGGCTAATAATTGTACAGATAAAAAAATAACTCATTACCCCAGCTACCTATAGGCACATGCCTACTATGCCTAATGCAAATCTAGCCCTGGGGTTAACCCCTCCTAAAAAAAAAAAAAAAAAAAAAACAAGATCCCCTCTCAAAACACCAATACCTTGATGCTCTGGGCACCAGGCTATTGCCCACCTTTGATGGCTAAGTTTGAAGTGTGGTGAGTAATATTTATGATAATTCCCTGTAAATTGCTACTCTCTGCCTTGTGAGTTATTATAGCAACCAGTTTGAACCATGC
>BLSH010276114.1:258571-277354 GCA_018402905.1 Glandirana rugosa | reverse complement strand
CGCTCTATCACATTTGGCAGGCAGTACCACTGGTGAGCGCATCCAAAAGCTAGGCTTGTAGTTGTGGCACAGTATTCTCATTGAAAAACCCTGTTTAGCTGTCAAAAATTAAATTGGCATTCAGGAGGTGGCAATATTGCCTCCTGAATGGTTATCAGCTGAACCTGCACAGCTCGCTTTTCACAAGTAAAAACTAAGCCTTACTTGTTTTCCTGCTTCTAACCTGGCTTTGAACTTGAGGATACTGTGTAAATAACCTAATATAAGATGATTATATGTACTAATAATGGAAGAAACTAAAAGGCTAATAATTGTACAGATAAAAAAATAACTCATTACCCCAGCTACCTATAGGCACATGCCTACTATGCCTAATGCAAATCTAGCCCTGGGGTTAACCCCTCCTAAAAAAAAAAAAAAAAAAAAACAAGATCCCCTCTCAAAACACCAATACCTTGATGCTCTGGGCACCAGGCTATTACCCACCTTTGATGGCTAAGTTTGAAGTGTGGTGAGTAATATTTATGATAATTCCCTGTAAATTGCTACTCTCTGCCTTGTGAGTTATTATAGCAACCAGTTTGAACCATGCAGAAATAGTTAATAAAAAATATTTCATAATATACTACCCTACCACCCATTCCCCAGTTTAAAATGAATGCATCTACCTCTTCCAGGTCTGCATTATAAAATATCCTGCTTCAAAACATATTCCCATTGAGAGGAACTGGCAGATACGCACAATGCCGTTCCCATGATCAAAAAATTAAATGTGAATATAATGCAGCCACAATAGAATGAATATGATTTTTAGGGCAAGCCCCTTAAAGAGGAAGTAAATCCTGATGTAAACTCTGATGGGTTTACTTCCTCTTAATCACCTGCAATGTAGAAGCATAATAGGCTAGTATGCATCGCATACTAGCCTATTATGTGCCACTTACCAGCCATTGACGCCCACGCTTTCCCCACAGAAAGAAGCATCCATCTTCGCCCCTCTTCCTTCCGGGGCCATGAACTCCGGTGCTGCGACTGGCTGGAGTCGCGTGACGTGAGCCCCCAGTCGCGGCCCCCAGTCGCTTTCAGTGAAGAAACGGCACGGAGGCCGCTTCTTCACTGCGCAAGTGCCGAATGATGTTGGCACATGCCAGTATAGCGTATATCTCCTAAACTGTACAGGTTTAGGAGATATACAGGGAAGCAGGCTTACCTGTAGTTTAAAGTGGTTGTCAAGAGTTGACAACCACTTTACAGCAACTAGCCAAAATTAAAGAGAAAATTGTCTATTACTCATTTATAGGACACTGGTTACTAGCTGGCCATCTTGCTAAAAAGATACTGGCCTATAGCTTTTGTGTGCTCTGCTGAAATTCTTTTTAATGGTTAAACAAGTAGACAAAGTTACCACCTCTCAGGGAATAGGTGTATGGTGCCACATCCCAAATATTGTAGAAACCCCATTTGAAGGATCACCTTCCAACATACGGGGACTTTTGAGGCACCATATTCAAATAGACAACTGAAGTAGATAAAACAATATATTTATTCAATACCGTTAAAGTAAATGGCTGACCTTAGTCACCATGTCAAATTTGCAGAATATGGTTCTACGCTAAACTTTACAAAATATATACCCCAAATATTAAAATTAATAAAGATGCACAAATATTAATACAAGGGATCCTAATACCAATCCCCCAACGGATCAAAGGGAAAGGTAAGTTGGACACTGAACCACACAGATGGGAGGCGAGGGCCACAGCCAGCCACCCAAGCACCACTACAGAAAATAAGATGAAGCACTATTAGATATACAGCTCCCATCATTGGGGTTACTACACAACCAAGATAGTATTCACAAAGCGAATAGAGGTAGATGTCCTAAAGTGGTCCCCTCTCTTCAACGGATGGTTAATCAAGGTTTTTGGTTTTTTTTGCATCTTAGGAAAAATTGTGTTACAAAATATAGAGATGAATAAGAAGTACCACTTTTGTAACTGTTCCAAGAGCACTGTTAATAACAACTGACCTAGCATACATCCATTAACAGGATATACTAGTGAAAATCTTCATTCACAGCGACTTCTTATTAGGTTTTTAGGATCAACTTCGATTTCTCTGCATGGAACTTGATAAATAGGTAGAAAATTTTGGTTTCAATATGCGATTTATAATCTGGGATACATGTTTGTTTGGAGTTCTTAAAAAATAATTATTTGGAAACGTAGTTGCAAATCAATGTTTTTTCCTGACCACAAAATTGTTTCATAGAATTAATATGTCATTTATATTACACCCTAAGCTACAGTTCTGTGTAGCAGTTAGATTGACTATCAGCTGTCTCCTAGGTCTTCTTTCCAAAATTTGAGTGGATTTGCACTGCATTGTTTATTGCTGAACAAAGCTGGAAGAAATATTGAGTCATTTAACAAATGTCAATTACTTTCATAAGGCTTTATGAATTAAAATGAATAATCCAACAATCCAACTGTTGAAGGCCTATATCTGGTTAATATATTTAGCCACATGTTGCTCTTTGCCAGGTTTTTAAATGTTACGCATAGTGGGTGGGACTTAACATTACCTGTAATTTTAGAGGAGTTCCCAAAGTGCAAACCATTAAAACAGCATTTCTCCTTTTTACTTTATTAACTCCACCATTATCAAGTACCCTGTGGTGTGAGTCACTACATTTCAAGTGGTCAAAGTGTGCAGCTGGGAGACAGGGAAGTAGGCTTTATCTAAATAATAAGCAACCCTCCAAGCTTTCTCCCATTACCACATTAAGGAGCATTACCATAACTTGTATATATACAGAACATAGAACTTATTTACCTATCAGTATCCTCAAAGCTTGTTCCCACATGATATACTGCTGGCAAAGGCTAGAAACCTTAAGGAACACTGTACTTATGAAGCATAAAACTCTATGTCCAGCCACCCTTTTTACCTGGTAATTAGTAAAAAATGTTAATCAGAAATTGTTTGCCATATGCCACCCATCCTATCAAAGACCAGATAGTGCTTCACCAACCCGGGAGCCAACATTTCTAAAAATAGTGCGCATGCACTGACTTCTTATCATATAGACTATCATGGCCAGCCCGTCTCCTTACAGGCTTCCAGAGATTTGGTCTGGCTATTATACTTTATAGTCAGTTATTTACCATTATTATTTATTACAGGTATTTATATAGTGCAGACAATTTACACAGCGCTTTACATATATACAATAAAAGAAATGAATCACTGCGCTCTATAAAATAAACACATTGAACTTCAAATAATGCTGCTGCTTTTAGTAAAAATAATATCCAAAATAGAAAACTAAAAAATGCAAACGTTTTCAGCAGCGCAATATTAAAAAATCGCATATGTCATAACATAAAGTGCATGTGCTAACAGTCCATCTGAGACAAAACAAATGTCCTTAAATTGCTTGTGCAGCAAAACTTTAAATCAGGAACTCCTCCACCAGTGCCACCACGTGAAATCAATGAACACACTAAGGCTCACCAGATGTCCCAAGGTCAATGGGCATATCTTATATCTTCAGTCCATACATATATCAGCGTCAACCCAAATCAAATAACACAACTTGAACATAAATATTTGTCCAAAAATGTGCACACTTTTAAATAAGGTGACAAATTGCTTAAAAAGTGCTCTTCAGTACTTCAAAATCCTGAGTGCAAAAAGTGACACAGTGACCGGTGACCCTCTTGTGCCCTAACTCACCGAACAAATGGTCCTCTCAGAGGCTCTGCGTTGATTGGTGAAGGGGCGGGCACAGACGTGACGGGGTGTGGCCTGTAGGTGGGTGTGCTGTAGCGCTGCATGTGTCCTCTCATCTCCTGACTTGTGTATTGCTGTGCTCATCCCGCTGTACAGTACTCCTGGAACGATTGGCTATCATTGTGTATGTATGTGGCTTACTCCTGGATCACCATCCAAGCAAGATCGTTCCTGTCCCACCAGACTAGAGCTCATTTGATCTGCTGACTGCAAAGCAGCAGGTCCATTTGTTCTGGTGAGTGAGGGCACAAGAGGGTCACCAGTCACTGTGTCACTTTTTGCACTCAGCATTTTGAAGCACTGAAGATCACTTTTTAAGCATTTTGTCACCTTATTTAAAAGTGTGCACATTTTTGGACAAATATTTATGTTAAAGTTGTGTTATTTGATTTGGGTTGGCGCTGATATATGTATGGACTGAATTTGTGTGCAGGTATCACCTGGGTTCAGCGGCCCCCATTATTTAACAATTTTTCTATGTTTATAGCACATTCACCAATTATGTTATAACAGCAACAAGGTTGGAAGTAGCCGCACTCAAACAATCCAATTTCCAAAAACGATTTATTGCATCAAAGGGTGATATAGACAACGAACGAAAGGTCCACTGACGCGTTTCGCACCCTACAGTAGGTGCTTACTCGTAGCTATGAGTAAGCACCTACTGTAGGGTGTGAAACGCGTCAGCTGGACCTTTCGTTCGTTGTCTATATCACCCTTTGATGCAATAAATCGTTTATGGAAATTGGATTGTTTGAGTGCGGCTACTTCCAACCTTGTTGCTGTTACTACTTGATTGCTTCATCAGCCGGCACCTGCCCTTGTGAGTCAGCACACCAGATCCACACGAGCTGTGTTACCCTCTGAGCGGTGAGCCTGCACCAATTATGTTATATTGGCACTATATTTGATTATATATTTTTACATATGAATTTGATCACTTGGTTATATTGTTTAATGAATTTGGGTTGGCGCTGTTTGTGTTGTGTACTATATCTTATATCTTGGCTTCTGTGTTCCTTCTGGCCTCAAACCAAGTCTACAAAAAGACAAAGTCTCCCCCGGTGTGTGCGGATGGCAGGCTGGGCTCCTCCAGATGAATAATATCCTCTTAACTGTGCTCCCTGCTAGTTGATTCACTTAGTCCCCCAGTAACACTGAGCTCCTTTTACTGTGTGTGGTGGGAATAGGGGCCGGAGAGAGCGGCGGAGAAGATCCGGGGAGAGGAGTGTGACATCCAGGAGAGGAGAGAGGATATTATTCATCTGGAGGAGCCCAGCCTGCCGTCCGCACACTCCGGGGGAGACTTTGTCTTTTTCTAGACTTGGTTTGAGGCCAGAAGAAACACAGGAGCCAAGATATAAGATATGCCGATTGACCTTGGGACATCTGGTGAGCCTCAGTGTGTTCATTGATCTCACGTGGTGGCACTGGTGGAGGAGTTCCTGATTTAAAGTTTTGCTGCATAAGCACTTTAAGGACATTTGTTTTGTCTTAGATGGATTGTTAGCACATGCACTTTATGTTATGACATATGCGATTATTTATTATTGCGCTGCAGAAAACATTTGCATTTTTTAGTTTTCTACTTTGGGGCTTTACATATATACTGTATATTGTACATTCACATCAGTCCCAACCCTCAGTAAGCTTTCAATTTAAGGTCCCTAAACTCACATTCATACACACAGATACTAGGGCTAATTTAGGCAGGAGCCAATTAATCTACCAGCAAGTCTTTGGAGTGCAGGAGGAAACCCACGCAGGCACAGGGAGAACAGTTGCTGGATGGTCAGTATTGCAGGAACAAGGATGGAAATATTACACATTCATGGGCAGATAAGTAGTGTACATCAAATTATTTCTAATTCAAAGCAGGGCACAGGGAACATAAAGAACTGTATAGCTCAAAACTAAAGCTATCATCTACATTGCTATAAAAGTATAGTTATATTGCATTTGCCGACTAATGTTCTGTTTAAGAATGTGAAAACAAACCACACATTTCAAATAAAAGGACTTGACATATCGAGGCACTGGGCCTGGTTACATATTTGGTAGTGAGGTACTGAACTTTTTTTTTTCTTCTTTCAGCAAGCTCTCCTCCCAGGATTTATACATACCAGAGGTCTGTGCTGGTCAATGGGTTTTGGCACTAAACATGTAATGTCCTGATTAGTACAGAAAACAATTAAAGTGACATTAAAGGCTCTTTTTTTGTTTTTTAAATAACAAAAATGTCATACTTACCTGCTCTGTGCAGTAGTTTTGCACAGAGCCATACAGATCCTCTTATCTTCGGGTTCCCCACCGGTGCTCCTGGCTCCTCCTCCTCAGCCAGTGCCCCCAATAGCAAGTCACTTCCTCTGGGGGCACTGTGCATGCCCACTTCCGAGCCCCACTCTATGCTTCCATAAGATACATAGAGCCATGCAATGGTCCCACCCCCCGCTCTTTCCTCATTGGCTCACTGGCTGTGATTGACAGTAGCAGGAGCCAATGAGGAATAAGAGACCCGGGAGAAGCTTAGCTCTGGTGCACTTTGCTGGATCGAGAAAAGAGCTCAAGTGAGTATTGGGGGGGGGGGCTGGGGGCACCACTGCACATAGAAGGTTTTTTTACCTTTTTTGCATAGAATTCATGAAGTTAAAAAACCTTGAGCATTTAAGGCCACTTTTAAATCATAGCTCACACAGACACACCGGGTTTAATAGAGGCAACGAAGAAAGGGAATAGATCCAGTAAGATCTAGTACGGCATAGCTACTCATGTCCTATCCTTTAGGGATACATACAAGCAAGGATTTTAGATACAGTTTACTTAGAAGCCAAACCCTTTCTTCCTTTCATTACTGTTTGTTTGCGAAATTCAAAAAACTATGGGAGAGTCAAAGACTTAGAAGAATAAATATATGGCACAACAATAAAAACTCCCCAACCCCAACAATAACAGCTGTTTTATTTGTGGTCCAGTATTAGGAATACCTATTACAGTAGGAATGTACAACTACAGTCCACACGCAGGAAGGGATTTTTAGGGAAGACAGACATTTGTTCAGTCATTTTTGTTCACTCACTAAGGGTTACAATAGCAACAACTTTTTTTCTTGTGCCTGGTGCTTAGAGGTTGCTGATATGGCATGTAGCCTATTTTAGAGGTTTTTTATATCTGCCTGCTTAATGTAGATCAGTGGCCTACGTGGATGGAAACTTGTTCATTTGACCCGCTGCTTACAAAACGTACTTATGTGACCTGCTGCTCACAATGCTGGATCACATGAGATACTGCTCATAGTACCTGATCATGTGACCTGCTGTTCAAAAGAAAAAAGCTAGAGTAGTAACTAAGTAACTAATACTAACTTTCTCACATCTCCCGTACACTTGCTGCACTTAATAGTGTCCTACTTACCTGCATAAAAAAAAGATTTATACCCACTCATCTACTTGTGGGTGCTGACTAATGGAAGTCTGGAGCACAGATAGAAGGCCTGTATTTCTGCAATTTTACATGTCACTTCTCATACCTCAAAGTGCCAAATGTAGTAATAACAAACATGTTTCTTCTGTCCAAACAAATCATCAAATACTCCTAATATATGTGTATATATATCTATATATATTTATAGATATATATACTTTTTTCTTATGATGTTCCTATCTGTAACTGTGAAGAATGTGTTCAACTGGCAGACTATAGGTTTTTACAACAAAATGTGGAATATCAAGCTAGCAACAAATTTGGTTGTTCCCTGCTTTGCTTGTACCAAATGTTACTCTAGAACAGGGGTCTCCAAACTTTCTAAACAAAGGCCAGTTGATTGTCCTTCAGACTTTAAGGGGGCCAAACTGTGTCAAATGTTTTTTATTTCATTTATTATGGGGAGGAAAAGTTCCCCAATGTTGGCATCATTGGGAAGAATAGCACCACATTGTTGATTTCAGTTGGAAGAATAGTGTATCAGTGGGAGGAATTGCCCCAAGGGCCAGATAAAGGCAAACAAAGGACCAGTTTGGAGACCACTGCTCTAGATTACTGTACATTGGTAGTAATCAACAGCTTTAAGATTGACTTTTAAAAGCCATTTTCTGTGATTTAAAATTTGTGAGAAGAGAGCTTGTTCGGAATGCTTAGTAGATTTCCTAACTGCCGATTAGTTAGTTAAATAAATGATACTTAGTACAACTTTAAAGTTTTGTAAAATATTTGTTTCATTCAGGGACTTGTTCACACCAGTAGCATTGGGCTGCATTTGGCAGAGTTGCCTAACACAGTCTCAAAGCAAGAACAAGGCCATTTGCCCTATGTCCTATGGTTTAATTTCACATCAACACTATGTGCCAAAAAAAATAGGACATGTTGCAAACTTGCACAGCGCGTTCCAAAGCACCGTAACGCATCAAAACCCTCTACAGTGAATAGTAATATCAAAAAAGTAAAAAAAAAAAAAAAAAAAAAAAAAGAAGAGAAAACAACTTTAAAAAAAAAGCACCACAACATGTTTAAAATGCATATCAACACAATTTGAAAACACATACCAGTATGTGTTCTAGTGCATGCACTATGGCTTGAAGCCTTAATATAACCGTAGCCACATCCGAGGCTTGAGATCAGTATATCCGTTTTCCTCAGTGTTGTGGGGCATCAGACATTAGAAAAAGATTGGTAAAGGGACCCTTAATTTGTCATTTGATCACTTATGCTTTTAGACTGCCCATAGAGAACTTAATAAAGGCAAGTCATGTTTCTGGTGCCTATTATTTCTCATGGGTGGGTCTTGATTCTACATCACTTGTATGAGTCCTACAAGGATAGAAAGATAGTTCTTGGCCCATTGTTCTCAGGGAGATGACCAGTCTTGGAGGTCCTGAGTGAAGTGCATGAAAACCTCATCTGGAAAGAGTCCTTTCTGGTTGAGGCAGGGGTCAATACTAATTGACAGTTTGACCAGAAATTAACTCACCTCAAATTATTCATTCTTTATTTTCGGTTCATCTGAGTGCACAGTGCCAATGGGTATTGACCTCTGCATCAACCAGAAAGAACTACTTTGTCTCTGGAACACACATTAATACATTGCAACGGGATTGTAAAGTGTAGAAGCACTCAGTGTGCAAAAAGTGGTTATTGTGTATAAAAGTATACCTATCATGCAAAAAGGAAAAACCAACCATTACAACCTAAGTAAAACTTCTATAAGCTGAGACACATTTATTTTGAAAGATCTGTTAAATTTAAAACTATTCCTCTGATTATCAGTGCATGAAATGCTAAAGCAAATACTATTACCTTAAGCAGCAGCTTGTAACCATGCACAGCCGGTCAGAACACCATGCTACTTGCTGGTACATTTCAGCCCAAACCAGGTTCTTATAAGTATTCTCTGTGACAGTAGATATGTTTTCATTCAAATATTTGCTTTCCTGTATGATGAGGATTATATATATATAAAATCTAGAAGGAACTATAAAAATGTAACACAAGCAGTGTAAATAGGACTAGTTATATGATGTCTCTTCAGACATAATCAGATGTTCACGTGGAAAGGTGATATCCCTGTTTGAAATGTTATCCTGAATGCTGTGGTAGGTGTTACTTTTTTCTTCTCTCATATAACAGCAAATAGAGGGTCAGGTAAAACAAGAAGGAAAGAGTAAAGCATGCTAATCTTTCATGTTACATACCAACATATCTCTGATTTCCAAACTTAGACTTGAACATGGGGTTCTGGGAAATACTATTTGTGCAACACGTCCCTTTTTTTCCTAAAGAAAATCAAACGTAGTAAGGATGTGTCCTTTTAAATGAGCCAGGAAAGCAACTCTTATAAGAAATAGCTTATATGTGTTTTGTCTGGGATTCATTTGAAATCTAGTATTTCATACCGTAATGCACAATAGTTATATAAAAGACATGATTGAAATGTTTAATACAATATTTGCAGCCTCTCACTCTCACCCTTTGACCAAGTTTGCAGGTGTCTCCAAATTTGTAGGTGTCCTTGTCCCTTTTTTTCTGAAAATACACCAATTTGTTCCAAAATTCTAGATACCAGTAATCCATATTTTCATCACACAGCTGTTTATTCTTCGAGAAATGTGGAAAATGATTGTCCAAATGATTGATCTGCTTAAACGAAAATTGGACGATCTAGTATGGTATGAGAAAAATTTTCAGGTTTGTCCCTTCTGAAAATTTCGGACGACAGCTGTGTACAGAAGTGAAGACTTCTGATTTACTTAGGGTACATTGGGTCTCACCCCAGTACTTACTTGATTCTTTCTGATTTTCCTTATTCCAGTCAATTACTAAGATTTGGTATAGCCAGGTTGGTGTAAGACAATTCCTTTCAGTCTGTCTAATTAATTTTTCAACTTGCTATTTGCCTTAAAGCAGATTTTAACTTTCCCAATCATCATTAGCTATTTTAATATTTTTGCTGCTAGTCTTAGTAAATAGACGGGAAAGTATATTACTTTTACTTGTTTTAATTTTCCTTTACATTTCTACAGTTGCTTCCTGGTTTCTGAAATAGGCCAAAATGATGCCATACATCCCAGGAGTCTTAAAGGGCATTTTTTTCCTTTCATCTGAAGGAGGAAAGAAGGGGCTTTCTCAGCCTGCATGCCTGAGCTAAGGACAGATAGATTCCAGAAAGTAAATGCTACATGAATCATCTATCCTTACTCAAGATGGCCGCAACTAGAAATGTTAGAGGGTGTTTTTCAATGTGATTTCTCAGCAAAATACAACAAAGAGACATGGATGGGTGGGTGAGTCTGCCTTGAATATTAAAAATTAATTAAATAGATTGCAGTGCTCAGATACAGTTAGGTTCCACTTTAATATATAGATACTACTGTGACATTTAGAAAAAAAATAACCTAAATTGGCAGAAATAAATGGTGGTAGGTATACAAGTCACTGGAGGAAGACATAATACTCCATATTGTTATTTTAGAGAATGTGCCATAAGTGCAATGCTAACCTTTTTACTCCGTTATCTAGTGACAGATATAATCTGGAAGTTACCGTTTTTGATTGGCGGCAGATGTTTCTTTCACTAAAACAAAACTGAGGGGACATTTTTTTCTGATATATATATATATATATATGCCTATATCTTACAGATAGCATGGTTGTAGGGAGCCTTTTCTTGAATCTACATCGTAATCATTTTCTAATTAAATTTTCCAGGAAAAATTAAGGGTGGAAAGACTTTTTTTGTATTTTGAAAGCTTGATGACATATTGCAAACCAGTGTGTATTAAAGTACCCCAAAACATTAATTTTTTTAGTTGCCTCATCTGGTCATATGAGAAATATTTTTAAATTGACAATTGCATCGTTCTGCAGCCATTGCTGGATAAAACCCAGGTAGACAATGCACCCACAATAAATCCATCGTGAACCTAATGTTTAGAACGCTTTCTATGGTTGCCCATGAAGATACATGTACCTAGACTCTTTAAACTGCCCACTAGCTAATAGACTTGGCTGACTGGTCTCTTATCTCTGCATTAAAGCCCAATTGAAGTCTGACCTCTTTCCATCTCTTTATAGTCCTATATATAACAAAAAGGCATATTATGATTTGTGTCTGCCTTTTTTGTTGGAAGTGCTTTGAAATACCTTTTTTTTTCTTTTAGGGCACATTCACACCTGAAAATGCATGTGTTTTATGCATTTCCATATATGAGTTTACATGTGTTTGCGGGTGAGTTTTTTTCAAAGTGTTTTTGTCATGGGGGTGGACAGGTCTTCCAAGGAGCCAAACTTGTTTTTTGCTCCCAGATTTACGTGAAATACACATGTTTATACACATTTGTATTGCTAAAAAGCAGCTTGCTGTACTTTTTTTTTACTGCACTGCATTGCAATGTAATGCAATGGGGTGAATTATGCTCATTACCCAACATAGATTTTGGGCTGTCGGTGTAGCGGGAATCCATTCAAAAACTCATCCCACTGCATCTGGTATGAATGGGTCCTAATGCTGCTTTCCCGCCATGCTCTACTGTGTCTGACCAGCTCTGAGTGAATTATTGAAACCTCAGGGTCCAACTCTGTGGGATATTTAGACACAGCTGCTCTAATAGGAAGGTTGAAGTAAAGCTGGCCATACATGTTAAGTGGCTGTATGAGAGAAATCAGTTCCTCCATCCAAGCTAAGCTGTATAGATGGACGAATCTGCGATGCTGCTATTATATTCTGACAGCCAAAGTACCCAAACAGTGCCTGCATCTGATTGGATGTAGGTGCTCTTTGACCAAGAATGTTCTGCATGACTCCTTCAACAAAAGTGGATTGAAAATGACTTTTTTGTCGAGCCTGGTGGTGCCAGCAGTGCCACCCACCTAAGTACTTTCCTGCTGAATCTGCTTAAATTTGATGTGTGTATGGCCAGCTTATGACTTTGAAAATTAAAGTTGTTATTATTTTGTCTCTCTGACTGCATATTTATCCCTGGGACTTTAATTTAGCTTTAATGTGCCTACCAATTAGCGAACACGCTTACATTTACAACAGATAACACCCGAGAATGTGCAAACATTTTGCAAGCTTTCTGAAAAACACTTTTTCTGACTTTGACTACCTGCTGCTGTATTTCCTGCACATACACCCCCCACTTTGATTACACAAAAGATAAGCATTGGAACATATTTTTCCTCCATGTATGGGAACCTTCAAATTTTTTTTTTTTTGCAACTTAAGATTGAGAATTCACTTGTTTGTGGAATAGACTATAGAGTTAGCTACATCCATAGTAGATACACCTTAGCAAGGCCAGTAGTGCTACTTTCTTCCATTAGCCATGTGTCCTTATAAGCACTAGTATAGCTTGTCCGCTTAAGAAATTGTATATACAAAAGAAAGAGTGATTGCCATATGCACCATATAGCATCATGTACATTTCCATATTCACATTCCTCTTTGTTACTGAAGAATTGTGGGAGCTTTTTACTTCTTCCTATCTCTTTTATAAATAAAAATATGAATATATATGTTATTCAGAGCCTGGCTATAAAAGGCAGTTCTCTGTTTAACTTTGTAAGGGCTATTATATGCTACTCAAACCTTTTTGCTGTCAATAGGCACCCGACTCGGCATAGAAGACTTTGTTGGGTGCCCATTCCTCAGCGTGCAAAGTGTTCTTTTTTTGTCCCTAAGACTTTTTTTTAAAACTTTTTTTTTGTTTCATTTTTTCAAGACATGTGAAATATTAAGTTACATCTATATCTCTGTGTAGATAAAACGTACTTGTGTTCATTTTAAGTATAGAAAAATAGATTTTGTATAAAATATTTTGGAGTCCGCTTTTTTTTTTCTTTAAAGCAGAATATCTGATTGAGCACAGTTGTAGAGTTTAATGATTTATCATTTGCTTATTTGTTCCTCCTGCCTAATAATCAAAAAATGACAGTGAACTTCAATGTTCTTCCCACTAGTCTGTGGGTGGGGCATATTGTGTTCTCACCGCACAGATCCTTCACTAGTTAAAGCCTTCATTGTTAAATTGTCTACCTGATGTTTAAACTAAGGGTCTATGCTTGCATGCAATTATATCAAAGTACTCTAGGAGTTGTTGTGCTTCCCTCAACATCATTGTTTCACTTGAAAATATACAATTAAACTTTGCTTTAGTAATTAAAATCACAAGGACGTAAAAACCTGATTCCACAGATATTAGTACAGTAATATCCTGCAATATTGTGGTTGCACATAAGAGTATTGCATGCTACTGTACAATCATCTAGAAACATAACACTTAACCTTTTTGCTGCAAATTAAATATTAAATCATCATGCCCAATCAAGACCTCCAGAAACTCAAAAAATAAAGGAAAACTCCAGTCAGGACAAAACAAAACAGTATTATTGTATCAGAATATGAGCATAACTATTTTTAACAGCTGTCTATATTGTTTCATACACTTTCTGAAAATGCTGCTTGCCCAGCTGTAATGTTAATCCAATAGTTTCCATACTTTCTGGGCCACTTACCTGTAACAAGTATCTGAAGCAGCCATTCTCCACCAGGGCTCAATGAAATCCTAGGGTTCCTCTAGAGTAGGGGTTGCCAAACTGCGGCCCTTTGCTTGCCTTTATTCTGCCCTTGGGGCACTATTCCGCCCACTGATACAAGACACTGTTCTGCCAACTGACATCAACAATGGGGCACCATTTTGCCCAATAATACCTAATACCAAATGTGATGTTTACTCGCACTGATGCCAGGAAAATTTCCACTCCCGCTGGCCTCAATCCGGGCCCCCTGAAGTCTGAAGGACAAAAACTGGCCCTTTGTTTGAAAAGTTTGGTGACCCTCTGCTCTAGAGGTTGCTAGGGGTCCCTTGAGCTGTGGCTGATTGGCCTCCCATTTGATGATGCATTTATCAGGACCAATGCCACTTGGCAGAGACAGCATCATGCCACCAATGCTCTTTTTAGCTGTCCTTAAAGTCTTACTAAACCCACAACAGTAAAAATCAGTTTGCATATGCAGTAAAGCATACTTGTCATACTCACTGTGGATCCTAAGGGGTTAATCTTGTGCATTGTGTAAAAAGGCTGATTGATCCTGTTTTCTCTGATCCTCCCCTTCTTTCACAGTCCCCAATCCATCTCCAAATAGTACAGAGGCTAGGGGACAAGCTGCACATGCTCATTTTGGTGTGTATTGCTAGAGAGATTTTTTTTCTTGGGAGAGTGCATGTGATCAGCACAGGGCCAATCAGCACTGTTCAGACAGAGGGTCAGGGGTCCTGCAGCCTCATAGAACAATCATGGGAGAATGAAAACTCCTCCTACAGGTTTTAACCAGATACTGATAGAAGTCACAAGACTGCTCTAACTGCTGATGAGAAAGGGTATTTAGCAGTTTATATTTTGTACAGTCTTGGGGCACTCTGCATATGCTCATCTTGGTGTGTGTTGCTAGAGAGTTTTTTTTTTCTTGGGAGGGTGCATGTGACCAGCACAGGGCCAATCAGCACTGTCCAGACAGAGGGTCAGGAGTCATGAAGCCTCACAGGACGGTTAGAGGAGAATGAAAACTCCTCCTACAGTCATAATACTTCTGCTATGCTATATACTGCTGATGAGAAAATACTTACTATACTAAAATAAATGCATTTCCATGTTCTGTGTACTGTGGGAGAAGAGATATAGTGAATGCAGGGTCGTGGGTTTAGTAACACTTTAAAAGTGGCATTCTGACCATCACTGTAAGATTTGCATTTTTTCTACTCCAATTGAACCTTGATAAATTTGGTTTTACTAAGGGCTCCCCGAGACCAGATTATTTTTTTAGGGGTTCCTTTTGGGGTAAATATTTTGAGGATAGCCAATGGAAGCCTTCATATTTCAGTACATGTTTTCCTTTAGAGGATGTTAAATAAGCTATACATACAGTTTAACTATATCTATGGTATGCAAACTGTTTTACCTTTCAAAATTCACATAATGCTGTAATTTCTTTTTTGTGGTTCACACACCATTTTAGCTAGAAGGTAACTCCATTGCTCAGAACTTGCAAGACCCGTTTTATCTCCATATCTCTACCTTGCTAACCTAATTAAACATGAGCATCACCCCGCTGGTTAGATCCCCCTTGTGCTCTGCCACATTACCCCACAGTGCCTGAAACATATCAGGTTACCATTATTGTGCAATGCGATAGAGCCTGCCTTAGATCGCACTGTTGGTACTCATGCTGAAAACCCAATTGAAGCCATGTATTTTTAAGTATTATATAGTCGGGCTGCAGAACAAGTGAAGAATATGTGTATTAGAACAGGTGCATCCGAGCTACTACCTCCTGTGCAATGCCTGGCCAGCCTCAGGAGCACCTGGGAAGTCTCTGCAAACCTTCATGTACAATCCGTGCAAAAAGGGAGAAAGGCTGGTGCCATCAAAGTTGGCTAAACCATTGTTTTATTAACCGCTTGCCGACCAACCGCCGCAGTCGCACTGCAGCAGGTTGGCACGCTTGCACAAATCGCCGTCATTGTACATCGGCTGCTTTAAGAGCTACGGTGGCCTGCGGCGTGACGCTGGAGCCGATGAGTGTGGCCGGCTACCCGAGATCACTCCACAGAGACAGAACTGAGATCTGTCAATGTAAACAGACAGATCTCCGTTCTCCAAGTAATCCGGAACAGTGTTCTCCCTCTACTCCCTGTCAGCCCAGCCCCCACACTGTTAGAAACACCTCCCTAGGGAACATTTAACTCCTTGATCCCCCCCTAGTGTTAACCCCGTCCCTGCCAATGACATTTATACAGTAATCAGTGGCTATTTTTAGCTCTGATCGCTGTATAAATGTCATTGGTCCCAAAAAAAAGTGTCAGAAGTGTCCGATCTGTCCGCCAGAATATTGCATTCCCGCAGATCACCACCCCATTACTGGTAAAAAAAATAAATAAATAATAATAATGCCATAAATCTATCCCCTATCTTGTAGACGCAATAACTTTTGCACAAACCAAGCAATATACGCTTATTGCGATTTTTTTTTTTTTGGATATTTATTATAGTAAAGAGTAAAAAAAAGTTTGTTTTTTTTTCAAAATTGTTACTCTTTTTTTGTTTATAGCGCAAAAAATAGAAACTGCAGTGATGATCATATACCACCAAAACAAAGCTCTATTTGTGGGTAAAAAATGGACATCAATTTTGTTTGGGTACAACGTTGCAGGACTGCCCAATTGTCAGTTTAATCGACGCTGTGCCGTATCGCAAAAAGTGCTCTGGTCAGGAAGGGGGTAAATCCTTCCAGGGCTGAAGTGGTTAATTTAGGTGAACAACAGTAAAAAAAATCCAAGAGTTTCATCCATCAGGCCTTAATTATGGCCATGATTAAGGCCTGAGAGCCAAAACGCGTTGTTTTTTTTTTTGACTGT
This sequence comes from Glandirana rugosa, assembly GCA_018402905.1. Taxonomy (NCBI): domain Eukaryota; kingdom Metazoa; phylum Chordata; class Amphibia; order Anura; family Ranidae; genus Glandirana; species Glandirana rugosa. The sequence goes on along the minus strand of BLSH010276114.1, from coordinate 260,654 downwards.
TGTTTACCTGCATTAATAAAATAATGTTTCAGCCGCCTTCTATGACACCAGCTTTCCTCCCTTTTTAAAGAATATGTGCGTTTTTAAAATGTGTAATAAGTGCTTTACTACTACATGAAACTTCCTTGGAAGGGCAGCATGATTGAGATCCTGACTGCTATTCTCACATAGAACACATCGGTCTGGATCTCCAGTGATCTGGCATGCCCCATGGACAGTAGTCTAATTAAAATCCTCATCCTCCTTGAGCAGTGTTGTTACCCGAAACAACATGTAGGAGGCATGCTGGATAATTGGAGATCCAGACTTTATGTGAGAGCTGCAGTCCAGATTTCCAGTGCGCTGTTGGCACAGGAAAGCTTGTCATAGTACTAAAGCACTTTTAACACAATAAATAAACATATTCTTTACGTGTTAGCAGCCAGACACAGCATCAATTGGGTTTTAAGATTGTTTTATGGAGGGTGAAGGATTATGGGAAATGAACATAGATTTCAGGTAATTATACTTTGATGAGTACACTAAATGATTTTTATATTAAAAAATGAACTAGACTTAAGGGTACTTTTTTGTATTTTCCCTGGATATCTGCTGAAAAAAAAAGTCTACTGCAAAGGCCTAAACATTTGTGAAAAGCAGGATATGAGAATTTAGACTTGAATATCATTGTGTGCAATGGCTAGCTGCAATCACAACTCACACAGACAAGTTGGTGTCAATAAAAGGCCTTTGTTGCAGTTGCAATCCAAAACTTTTATGGGACCTCACAGTATTCTGCTAACCAGTGCATCCAAAAACAAAAAGCAGACACAGGTAAATGTGCGTTCCTTATATTTATTACTGAATTTTGTGTTTTGTCTGGAGTTCTCTTTTAAAGTACTGTGAACCACTGTATGGATATAATTCTTTAACTTTGAAATTCAATTTTCTTTAATAGTTTTAGTATTGATTTTTAGTTTTAATCAGCAACATTGCTAAATTTGCAAAAGGGAAAATCAAATTGCAGGTATTTAACTTGTGTAACTCCATTTTGCTACTGTAATTTTGAATACACTATTTGATGTTATAGAATTTACTACATTTTTGAAACTCTGACAACAAAAAGGTTAAAAATGTCTAGAACATTTCCAAATTAACTGCTGCTTTAACTGATGTTAACAGTCTTTATCTTTACCATGCAACTCAGCCAGGTTGACTTCAAAGCAGCATTGTCATTTGTTTGTTGTAATCAATCACATTAAAAGCCTTTTACCTTCGACCTACTGTTTCCTTTTTGTTATTTACAAAACTAAACTGATATCCCACTGACAGACTTATAGAACCAGTGGGAAAAGTCGTTCTTGTTTTCAAGCCAAAATATATTTAATTTGCGTTGGATAGAGCATGTCTATGTAAGTTCTCATTTATCCAGGTCATGGTATTGCTAGTAGCAATTCATCACATTCAATTGGACTTGTTCTGTACTGTTAAAGATGTTTCATAGCCGACCCAGGCCACTGGGCTTTTGGTTTTAAAGCGGTAGTAAACCCATGCATTTAGCAGGTTAAAAACCAGTCACGTGCTGCATGTGCCGGAAATGTAACACTCCCATTGGTTGTGCTCTAAACCATACTGTCAAACCATCCAATGGCTGGTGTCATAGCTGATCACATGTGCAGCATCATGGCAGTTGTTGATTAAACAGAGGCCAAGATGGCAGCTTCCTTGGCTGAAAATGATAGGAGGGTTTACTACCACTTTAACCACTTACCAACCGGAAGGTTTTGCAGCTTTAGGACCAGAGCACTTTTTGCGATTCGGCGCTGCGTTCGATACTGTGGTCGGTAACCTACCAAACTGTCATACCAAATCTCGTGTTGGTTACCCTCACAATGTAAAGGCCGTGTACGTCGTGCACTGACCAAAAATTGGACGATTTACGTACCCAAATGATGGCGAAATTTTGGTTTTCGGGTCACCGGACCCAGCCGATACTTTGTAGAAATTGTCATGTCTTGTTCAGGTTAACTTACACTACTTAACGATGATCGTTATGGTACTGGACCTATTTACTCTTGAATGTATCTGTACGAGATAGGTTGCG
>BLSH010276114.1:246316-258148 GCA_018402905.1 Glandirana rugosa | reverse complement strand
TGGGGGGGGCATGTCGGACCATTTTGACACTTTTTTGGGACCAATGACATTTATTCAGCGATCAGAAATTTAAATGTCCACTGATTACTGTATAAATGTCATTGGCAGTGAAGGGGTTAACCTGCAGGGGGCGATCTAGGGGTTAATAGTGTTCCCTGGGTGTGTTCTTACTGTGGGGGGGTTGGGCTAACATGGGCATGAGAGATCTAACTGATCCCAGTGACAGGGATCAGTAGATCTCTCATGCCCCACTGACAGGGCGGGGAACCGCCGTGTTTACATCGGCGGTTCCCCGTTCTTTTCCCTGTAGCCGCTCATTGCGGCTCGCCGGCGGACATCGGGTCCGCCCGAGCCACGGGCACACTCCCCAGGAGTGCGCCTGGTGGCCAAATGCGAATCGCCGCTTATTTACGGCGATTCGCGCAGGGCTCCCCGACTGCCGCCGTGAAAAGACGGCGCGCGGTCGGGAAGCAGTTAAATGAGTGTGTCAGAAACCTACCCCAGCATATACACTCACCGGCCACTTTATGAAGTACACCTGTTCAATTGCTTGGTAACACAAATTGCTAATCAGCCAATCACATGGCAGCAACTCAATGCATCTAGTAAAATAAATGTGAATAAACCTTGTGAGCTGCTATAACTGCTCCTATGTAGCTGCCGGCACTTCTCACAACCCTTATGTGAATAACCTAAAGAAATCAATAATCCAAGTGCATCACTTCCTCGAATGTGAACTGACTAATAAATGTGCATACATATGACAATACATGTGTATATTACATATATAATAAATTCTTATGCAATAAACAATCAATATGTGTAAATAAGTGTCTGTAAACAATAATAATAAAAAGTGCTCATATACATATAATAATCCATAAGGCGCCTCTAGAGGTGATACCACTCTAATGTAGATTCATAATCACAGTGGTTCACTATCCAGACCAAAATGATGAAAGCGAAAAAAAAGGAAAAAATAAGGAAAAATAAAACCCAGATCGGTTCAATAAAGTGTTCTAGTGCTCATAGACAGTAATTGAAGAATATATCCAAAGTCCTCCAGTTATAATAGTATAAATTATATTCCTCTCTCCTCCACCTTCACTCCGTGCTAACGCGTTTCATGCCCTTCTTACGGGAGTTACTCATAGCTGCTAAGAGTAAGCGCCCGTAAGAAGGGTGTGAATGCACTGTATGGACCTTTATTTACAATAAATAAGCATTTTTTGCAGTGTGGCTTTCTGGAATTTCTTCTCACCTAAATACGGTTTGCACACCGAGCCAGCACCCACAGGATCATGGGTATTTTGCTTGGGACTTCTCCTCTGCAGCGGGTACTCCATATATCTGCATGTAAGATTGTTATAGTGCTCCAGTAATATCACCTTTCCCAGGTACTGCAGCTTCCTAAAGATCAATAGTATACTCCTTCACCTAGTGAGAAAGCTGCAGTACCTGGAGGATGGAGTGGAGAAAAGGAGTCATCACCCTAGCCGCAGTTGAGTGATTGCGAACATCAGGCTCATTTTGTACGCCCATAAGGTGAGGGCACATCTGGTGGAGGTGTATTGTAGCACGGAGTGAAGGTGGAGGAGAGAGGAATATAATTTATACTATTATCACTTGAGGACTTTGGATATCTTCTTCAATTACTGTCTGTGAGCACAAGGACACTTTATTGAACCAATCTGGTTTTTATTTTTCCTTTTCATCATTTTGGTCTGGATAGTGAACCACTGTGATTGTTATGAATCTATATTAGAGTGGTATCACCTCTAGAGGCACCTTATGCATTATTATATGTATATGAGCACTTTTCATTATTATTGTTTACAGGCACTTATTTGCACATATTGATTGTTTATTGTATGAGGGTTTATTGCATAAGAATTTATTATATATGTAATATACACATGTATTGTCATATGCATGCATATTTATTTGTCAGTTCACATTAGAGGAAGCGCTGCACTTGGATTATTGATTTCAATGCATCTAGACGTGGTGAAAATGACTGGCTGAAGTTCAAACCAAGCAGCAGAATGGGGAAGAAAGGGGATTTAAGTGACTTTGAATGTGGCATGTTTGTTGGTGCCAGAAGGGCTGGTCTGAGTATTTCAATAACTGCTGATCTCCTGGGATTTTCACGCACAGCCATCTCTAGGGTTTACAGAGAAAGTTCAGAAAAAGAGAAAATATTCAGTGAGTTGCATTTGTCTGGACGAAAATGCCTTATTGGTGTCAGAGGAGAATGGGTAGACTGGTTTGAGACGATAGAAAGGCAACAGTAGCTCAAATAACCACTCGTTACAACCAATGTATGCAGAATACAATCTCTGAACGCACAATATATTGAACCTTGAAACAGATGTGTTACAGCAACAGAAGACCACACTGGATGCCACTCCTGTCAGCTAAGAATAGGAAAATGAGGCTACAATTCGTACAGGCTCACCAAAATTGGACAATAGAAGATTGGAAAATGTTGCCTGGTCTGATGAGTCTCAATTTCAGCTGCGACATTCAGATGGTGGGGTCAGAATTTGGCGAAAGCAACATAAAAGCATGGATCCATCCTGCCTTGTATCAACGATTCAGGCTGATGATGGTGGTGTAATGGTGTGGGGGATATTTTATTGGCACACTTTGGGCCCCTTAGTACCAATTGAGCACAGCCTACCTGATAATTGTTGCTGACCATGTCCATCCCTTTATGACTACAGTGTACCCATCTTCTGATGGCTCCTTCCAGCAGGATAATGTACCATGTCACAAAGCTCAAATCATCTCACCACTGGTTTCTTGAACATGACAATGAATTCATTGTACTCCAATGGCCTCCACAGTCACCAGATCTCAATCCAATAGATTCCATAGATTCCATTGTTTCCATTCCATTATTAGGTTGTACCTAATAAAGTGGCCGGTGAGAGTATACTGGCACATCGCAGACTCATCTTAATTTGTTCACAATGGAATGTGTCAAGGCAGATGTTGATTGTCCAAGAACAGGATGGGGGTTGTAAAATGTATTTAAACTATAAGTAAATGCAGAACTTTTGTTATGTAATGTTGGACAAAAAGGACAGGAATTATAACACATCAGTTTTTTGCTGTCTGTGTCTTTGTAATGGAGAATCACCCTCTCTATTTGTCATGTTTACCATTATCATCAAAAGCGAAAGTAAAAGAAAATCCTACATTTCAGGTTGTCCCCAGAAAAGTAATAGCAGGGACACTAGTTCTAGTGACCCTGTTGACAACCATGGATCCCCTCACTTTGGAGGGATATCCTTTCACTTTCTGTTCTGGTTCTGGGGTGAGAAGTGAAGGGAAAACCCCCCAATGGGACACAGATGGTAACCATTCCTTGCTCTATCTAAAACGAAAAAGTAAGTTTTGCCTTTAGTTCTACTTTGTCGGTATGAGGAGGTCTGCATAGATGTTAATCTTTCTATTTACATGCCTGAAGATGTGAATTGTTGTCAAATCGCTGGCATAGAAATGTCAAAACAGCATTTTATGTGGAAGACAGGCCCTGGTAAAAGCCACCCCCACTCTTGTGTGAGAATGGTTGTTCCAGTTTGACATAAATTACCTCTTTCTCGCCTTCAGAGACAATGAAGTGCACATTTTGGACAGAGAGGACAACTGTTAGAAAGAGGCGTGAAAGCCTGTGTTACCTGTGTGGAAACAATTACCAGGGTATGTGAAAGGAAGGGGTTACTGTATCCTCGGCTAGCTCCTGGACCTCAGACAGGCACCTCAGTGACCAGCAGACATGTCTGGAGACAATCCCATGAATAATGAATAAACACACATACTCAGCACAGTTATCAGGGAATTGTCTGTATTATGGTACTCTAGGGTGTCTTTTTATAAGACAATACACGTCACACAGAATAATTGGGAATTTACACATGTGTAGTATAAAAAATGACACAGCAGGAAAATAAGCAGTTACTGTCAGGTCCATAAATATTGGGATATCGACACAATTCTAATCTTTTTGGCTCTATACACCACCACAATGTATTTGAAATGAAACTAACAAGATGTGCTTTAACTGCAGACTTTCAGCTTTAATTTGAGGGTATTTACATCCAAATCAGGTGAACGGTGTAGGAATTACAACGGTTTGTATATGTGCCTCCCACTTTTTAAGGGACCAAAAGTAATGGGACAATTGGCTGCTCAGCTGTTCCATGGCCAGGTGTGTGTTATTCCCTCATTATCCCATTTACAAGGAGCAGATAAAAGGTACAGAATTCATTTCAAGTGTGCTATTTGCATTTGGAATCTGTTGCTGTCAACTCTCAATATGAGATCCAAAGAGCTGTCACTATGCAGGTATGCAGAAATGACATCTATGAGCGCACAAAACATTGAACCTTGAAGCAGATGTGCCTACAGCAGCAGAAGACCACACCGGGTGCCACTCCTGTCAGCTAAGAACAGGAAATGGAGGCTACAATTCCCACAGGCTCACCAAAATTGGACAATAGAAGATTGGAAAAACGTTGACTGGTCTGATGAGTCTTGATTTCAGAATTTGGCGTAAACAACATGAAAGCATGGATCCACCCTGCCTTGTATCAATGGTTCAGGCTGGTGATGGTGTAATGGTGTGGGGGATATTTTCTTGTCACACTTTTGGCCCCTTAGTACCAATTAAGCATTGTTTAAATTTCACGGCCTATCTGAGTATTGTTGCTGACCATGTCCATTATTTTACGACTACAGTGTTCTTCTGATGGCTATTTCCAGCAGGATAATGCATTATGTCACAAAGCTCAAATCATCTCACCACTGGTTTCCTGAACATGACAATGAGGTCACTGCACTCCAATGGCCTCCACAGTCACCACATCTCATCCAATAGAGCACTTTTGGGATGTGGTGTAACGAAAGATTTACATCATGGATGTGCAGCTGACAAATCTGCAGCAACTGCGTAATGCTGTCATGTCAATATGGACTGATATCGCTGAGGAATGTTTCTAACACCTTGTTGACTCTATACCACAAACCGATACTAGCAAAGTGTACCCAATAAAGTGGCAGATGAGTGTATATTCCACCATATCCCTAAGATCGGGGGTCAGCAACCTGTAGATTGCGATCTACCAGTAAATCGTGAACAGGTGACGAATAGATCATGATCTGGGCTTACAGACCTGCCATTCCAGAGCATGAAACAGAGGGCTTACTTGTAAAGTTGGAGCTGAAGTAATTTAATGTAGATAAGGCACCAAGTGAGTTTAATTACCACCTTAATCAGCCTCACAACCTGTGTAATTCATATGTGTTCGGGTTTAAAGGGATGAGGTGGCAACCCTAGTATGAAGCAATACACTGGGCATAACACTATAGGGCTGCTTTCACACTGATGTGCTGAGGTTTACCCACACCGCGGGTGCAATGTACCTGCAGCATTCCTGCAGGGCTGTTGTGTTTAGCCATAGACTTCTATTATATCCTGTGGGTTTAGTGCACTTTCTGAAAATGGCTCTTTCACAAGTGCAGCAGGCACTGCTGCTCCTCTCAAAAAAGCAATCCCAGTCTGCTTGACAGGTGGTGAGGGGCCTTCTCACCACCTGATTTAAACCCATGATTGCTGTGCAATGCACGCAATTGCAACACAGTGGTACGGCAATTAGAGGTTTAAATCAGGTGTGAGGAGGCAACACTGTGCCCGGTAATCTTTGACTTCTCCCATGTTGTTCAGGTAGATCTCTACCTCTTTAACCACTTGCCAACCGGTCCATGTAAGAACACGGTCCGCAAGGTGGATTCATTATTCTGGGAGGGTGTACTATAACGTCCTCCCAGAATCGCACTCCCACGTGCCCCCGGCCCATCACCGATCGCAGTAAATGGCCGCTCGTAGCGGCCCTTTACCACATGATCGCTCCATCAAATAAAGGATCAATCAGATGTAAACAAGCCGGCGGATATCCGGCTTGTGTCTCCCCTTTGTACCGATCGGAACAGTGCGGGAGAAATCGGATGCAGCAGCGCTGTGGGCAGGATCTGTAATGCCCACAGCGCTGCTCTGTGCCACTCACTCATCCATCCAGCCATCCATGCTCACCCATCTATCCGTGCTCAGTCATCCTCGTCCTTGCTCAGTCATCCCCGTCCATGACATATCCATGCCATTACAGTGTCAATCAGTGCCACTACACTACCCATCAGTGCCACTACAGTGCCTCACAATGTTGTAATTGGTAGTCAAATTAGATTTGAAATTCATGCCCCTAGAACACCTGATGGTGCTCACTGCATGTTGGGCCTCTGTATGTGGCCAGGCTGTGTAAAAGTGTCACACATGTGGTATCACCAAACTCAGGAGAAGCAGACTATATTTTGTGCTGTAATTTTTGCTATGTACATGCTGTGTGCTTGAAATATTGTATAAATGGACAGCTTTGTGAAGAAGAAAAAAATGCATTTTCATTTTCTTTCCCCATTTTCTAAAAACTTGTGGAAAAAAAAAAAGAAATGTTCAAAAGACTCATTATGCCTCATAGAATATACGTTGGGGTGTTTACTTTCCAAAATGGGGTCATCTTTTGGACGTTTCCATTGTCCTGGTGCTCCCAGACCTTCAAAAATGCAAGAGGTAGTCAAGAAATGAGATATGCAATTCATGCTCCTAGAATGCCTAATGGTTCTCCCTGCCTATTGGGCCTCTGTATGTGGCCACGCAGCGTAAAAGTCTCACACATGTGGTATCACCATACTCGGGAGGAGTATAATGTGTTTTGGGGTGTAATTTGTGGTATGCATATGCTGGGTGTGAGAAATAACCCATTAATATGACAATTTTGTGGAAAAAAAATCTTCATTTTGCAAAGAATGGCTTATTAGTGTCTCAAAAAATGAGATAGGCCGTTAGTACATCACCTGTGATCAATTTTCAGTGAATGGCACCATAGCTTGTAGACTCTATAACTTTCACAAAGACCAAATAATATCCACTAATTTGTTTTTTTTTCTTTTTACCAAAGATATGTAGCAGAATAAATTTTGTCCAAAATGTATGAAGAAAAATGACTCATTTGCTAAATTTTATACCAGAAACAAAGAAAATGCATTTTTTTTTACAAAATTTGCAGTCATTTTTCATTTATAGCGCAAAAAATAAAAATCCCAGTGGTGATTAGATACCACTAACGATCAGACTATCATACGATTAGTCTGAAAGCGATTTTTATCATCACACAATCTGACCGTGTGTACGAGGCATAACTTTCACAAAGACGAAATATACACTACGTGGGTTATTTTTACCAAAGATATGTAGCCGTAAAAGAAGAATTACAAATTTGATACATTTTATAACAGAAACAAAGAAAACTGCATTTTTTTACAAAATTTGCGGGTAATTTTTCATTTATAGCGCAAAAAAAACCAAAATCCCAGCGGTGATTAGATACCACCAAAAGATTGATTTTTAGCGGACGCATACTGTACTGGTTAAACGATTATCGTTCGCTGGGCTATCATCCAAGCAAAGTTGTTGTGTTTGTCCCTTCAAATATTGTTGGGTGGACTGTCGTGATCAGCTGCCGAAAGCTCTGCACTAATGATTAGACTATCATACGATTAGTCTGAAAGCGATTTTTATCATCTGATAATCTGACCGTGTGTACGAGACACAACTTTCACAAAGACAAAAAATATACAGTGGGTTATTTTTACCAAAGATATGTAGCCGTAAAAGAAAAATTACAAATTTGCTAAATTTTGTAACAGAAACAAAGAAAATGCTTTTAACAGAATTTGTTTTTTCATTTATAGCGCAAAAAAAAAAACCCAGCAGTGATTAAATACCACCAAATGAAAGCTCTATTTGTGTGAAAAAAGGACAACAAATTCATATGGGTACAATGTTGCAAGACTGAGTAATTGCCATTCAAAATGTGAGAGCACTGAAAGCTGAAAATTGGTCTGGTTAGGAAGGGGGTTTAAGTGCCCAGAGGTTAAGGTTGCCTACCCCTGCCTTAGAGGAACTAAATGTAAACTGCACAGCTGCTATAACAGTCTATGAGCAAAGAGTTCTAAAGATTATTCATTTATTCAGTTATACCAGCCCATCTTATTACTCAGTATCAAATTATTAGCCAATAATGCAAACCTACATAACTATGTTATTCACCCCTCACCAATTGGGTTTCCTTTGCAACACTATTGGCATCAGAAGAGTGACTGCAGCTGCGGTGCCAACAAAATGGCAACTCTTCCTTTTCCCCCTTGTTACTCCTGAGTAGAGTTGAGCGGACACCTGGATGTTCGAGTTCATCGGGTTCAGCCGAACCTCGTGAAACCGTTCGGGTTTGGCACCGAACTCGATCCGAACTTGACCCCGGACATCAAACCCCATTGAAGTCAATGGGCACCCAAACTTTTGGGCACAAAAATGGCTGTAAAAAAGTCATGGAAAGGGCTAGAAGGCTGCAAAAGGAAGCAAATTGGGGGTAAGAGTAGGAAAAGTGCCCTGCAAACAAATGTGGATAGGGAAATAACTTAAAATCACATAAAAAATATAAAAATGGGAGGAGGTGGATGTGGAGTAGGAGCCTAGAGGTTGACTAGGCCATGACCGTGGCAGTGTAGGTGGAAGTGGCGGTGGTGGAGGAGGGGGAGGAGGTAGCCAACACTGTTTTTTGTTTGATTGTTTTTTTTTAGAATTGGGGTAGCCCCCAAAATATTGAGACATATTCAAAAAATAAAAAGAAGGATACCAATGGCTGTGTGAGGCCGCTCTAAATGTCTATTCTGCACAAGGTACAGACAAGTCTTGCGGAAACCATGCCTGGTTCATTTTAATAAAGGTTAGCTTGTCCACGTTGGCTGTAGACAGTCGGCTGCGGTTGTCTGTGATAACGCCCCCTGCCGTACTAAACACACGTTCAGACAATACACTGGCTGCAGGGCAAGCCAGCACCTCCAAGGCATAAAAGGCAAGCTCAGGCCATGTGGCCAATTTGGAGACGCAGAAGTTGAATGGGGCAGACCCATCAGTCAGTACGTGTAGGAGTGTGAACACATACTGTTCCACCATGTTGCTGAAATGCTGCCTCCTGCTAAGACGTTGCCGTCAGCTGGTGGTGCTGTTTGTGGTGGCGTGCTGCTGACAAAGCTTTTCCACATTTCGGCCATGCTAACCCTGCCTTCTGAGGTGCTGGCGGTGCCACAGCTGCGTTGGAGACCTCTTCCTCCTCCTCTGCCTTCGCCTTGTGCTTCCACTGAGCCCCCGGTGTCATTTGGGAAAGCCCTCAGCAGCTTGTCTACCAGAGTGCGCTTGTAGTCGCGCATCTTCCGATCACGCTCCAGTGAGGGAATTAAGGACGGCACGTTGTCCTTGTAATGGGGATCCAGCAGGGTGGCCACCCAGTAATCAGCACAAGTTAAAATGTGGGCAACTCGGCTGTCGTTGAGCAGGCACTGCAGCATGTAGTCGTATGTAGGTGTATCATCTGTGTCCTCCGTATCCCCCCAGCCACGCTCCAGTGATGCTCACGAGCTGCGTTGGGTGCCACCCTGCTGTGAACACGGTTCCTCCTCCTCCTCCAGAACTGTCCCCTGGCTTGAAAATTTTTTACCTGGCCTATGCTGGTGCAGGAACCCACCCTCTGAGCCACTTGTGAATGACTGGCCTGATAACCGTGGAAATGACCCCTCTTCCTCCTGTGCCACATCCTCTTCCATCATCACCCAAAGTGTTTTTTCAAGGAGACATAGAAGAGGGATAGTAACGCTGAGAACAGCATCATCGGCACTGGCCATGTTTGTGGAGTACTCGAAACACCGCAATATGGTACACAGGTCTCGCATGGAGGCCCACTCGGTGGTGAAGTGGTGCTGTACACGACTGACCCGTGCATGCTGCAGCTGAAACTCCACTATTGCCTGCTGCTGCTCGCAGTCACTCCAGCATGTGCAAGGTGGAGTTCCACCTTGTGGGCACGTCGCATAGGAGGCGGTGAGCGGGAAGGCCGTAGTTCCGCTGCAGCGCAGCAGGGTGAGAACGCCAAAAGCGCGCACAGACAGCCCGCACTTTCTGCAGCAACTCTGACATGTCCGGGTAGTTTTAGAAATTTCTGCACCACCAAATTCAGCACATGCGCCAGGCAAGGGATGTGCTTCAAACCGGGTAGGCCCAGAGCTGCTACGAGATTTAGCCCATTATCGCACACCACCAGGCCAGGCTTGAGGCTCAGTGGCAACAACCACTCATCGGTCTGTTGTTCAATGCCCATCCACAGCTCCTGCGCAGTGTGGGGTTTATCCCCCAAACATATCAGTTTTAAAACAGCCTGCTGTCGTTTCTGCCTGGATGTGCTGAAGTTGGTGGTAAAGGTGTTACGCTGAGCGGATGAGGAGGTGGTAGAGGAGGAGGAAGCGCAGTAGGAGGAGGAGGCAAAGAGAAATGCCCTGCAATCCTCGGTGGCGGAAGGACATGCGCCAAACGGCTAGCCGCCTCAGGCCCACCCGCCACTACATTTGCCCAGTGTGCAGTTAGCGAGATATAGCGTCCCTGCCTGTGCTTACTGGTCCATGTATCAGTGGTTATGTGGACCTTGCCACAGATGGCGTTGCGCTGTGCACACTTGATCTCGTCCCCGACTTGTTTGTGCAGGGAAGGGATGGCTCGCCTGGAAAAGTAGTGGCGGTTGGAACCACGTACTGTGGGACAGCCACCGCCATCAGGTTTTTAAAACTGTCCGTGTCCACCAGACGGAATGACAGCATTTCAAAGGCCAGGAATTTTAAAATGCTGGCATTCAGGGCCAGGGATCGCGGGTGGGTAGGGGGGTACTTCCTCTTTCTCTCCAGTGTTTGGGAGATGGAGAGCTGTAAGCTTCCATGGGACCGTGTGGAAATGCTTGGGGACGGTGGCAGACATCGTGGCATTGCTGTCACATTGTCTGTTTGCTGGGTGGCAGGTGACACTGTCACTGTAGAGGTGGAGGAAGAGGCCGAGGCAAAAGCAGAAGAGGAAGCAGGAGGAGGCCGAGACCTTTCTTGGATTTTGAGGTACTTATTCCACTGCAGCAAATGCTTTGGAGGTTGTGCTCAGGTTTAGAACATTTGTGCCTTGCTTCAGCCTCTCATTGCACAGCGTGCAAACCACTTGTGTCTTGTAGTCAGCACATTGTCTGAAGAACCGCCACGCTGGGGAACACCTTTGAGCTGCCTTTGGTGTGCTAGGTCCCTGGGTGCGGTGGGTAGTAGCAGGCATACTGTCTAGGGGACGCTCGCTCCGCTTTTGCAACCTGCTTCCTCTTTTGCTGTGCTGGTGCCTCTGTGAGACAACCTCCTCTTCCTCCAAACTGCACACGTCACTCGCATTACCTTGATTCCATGTGGGGTCTAGGACCTCATCATCCTCCACATCATCTTCCACCCACCCTTCACCACTGCCCTCCTTGTCAGTCTGCACACTGAGGAAAGCCGCAGCAGTCGTCACCACTTCCCACCCACCTTCTACTACACCTCCTACTACTCCAGGATCTGGGGTGTACCTTAGTTCCATTACGCTCACTGCACACGTCAAACCTCCTTCTCCTCCAACAGAGTGTCTCCGTGGTCGTGTCGTTTTCTCCTTCGTCCAACGTTTTCGCCTCGCTCGCAGGGGATCTGTCATACGGACGATGATGGGTGGCGTGGGTCCCTGGATCGTGTGGTTTCCGTCGAGTTTCCACAAGGGGTCGCACCGCCAAGAAGTCTGTTACACGACTGATGTTCTGTGTTCACCAAACGTGCGACACGTTACTCTCCGACTTCGTTCCGTGTTTACAAGATTTGGACTCGTGTTGG
>BLSH010276114.1:201324-215196 GCA_018402905.1 Glandirana rugosa | reverse complement strand
CCACGCCCTAAGGCGGCAGAGGGGTCCACTCACCAATCCTCGACGGGCGAGGCGGTAGCCACCGGAGCAGACTTACCATCCCCTAGGGGAGGCATGCTGCTGGCCAGGCCCTTGGACAGGCGTACCTAGTCACTGGGCTCTAGTGGGTTTTAACCACTGGCCGCCCGCACGGAACGGGCGCTATGCGGTGGGCACCCCGAAGGGCGTTCGCATAGTGTCGGCTGGACTGGGGAAAGATTTGGATTCTAGATATCCTCTATACCACCAGCCAGCTTCTTGATAGCAGTCTTCATCAGATGAATCTTCAGGAGACCGCAGCTCCCAAAGGGAACCAGGTCTACTCCTTGCACTAGGCAAAAGAAAACTGATGTGCTATGCAGAGCAGGGGGATTATATGCTGAGGTGAGGACGGCCCCCTGGGAGGGGCCAACCTACGCTTTTGTTTGTTTTTGCCTAGTCTACTGCTAGTAGGATGAGCATAACCCCATGTGTCATAAGAAGGCTGTGTCTGTCAGTGAACGGAAGAGAAAGGTAGGTTACAGCCTTATAAATGCAAAGCATTTTTTATAATAAATGATGCTGTGGTAAAAAGCTCTCTGACACCAAGGATAACATCATGTAGTAGCTTACCGGAACGGAGAGAATTTCTGGATAACCGGTGACTATAAGGACTACGAGCATGTTTTTGCTCTCCCCCTCCAGCCACAACAGGAGATAAACATATTGCCCTTACTTGCTTTATGTAATCATTACTTAACTGTAGACACATGGCCATAAATATGTATTATACAAACTGCACTCTGCTGTAATTCAGTATTAGAAATATTCCTCCCCCTGCTGTAGCTTTGAGATCTTTCTAACAGCAATCAGTGTTTGTATGATGTATGTGAGCACATCCCTAGCCGCACCACAGAAAGAAAGAGCCGGGCCATGCTGCTTTACATCAGCATGTGGCACAAGTAAATGTTGGCATGAGAAAAATAAATTACAGCGCTAACTTACTAATCAATAACAATTGTGGAACCCTCTAATGTATGGAAATCAACACAAATGTCATTACCACAATACCGGTCTCTCTGATATGCAACGTCACATAATACACATCAAACTGAAAATAAGACAAATAAATGACAATTTGCAGGGATGGTGGAAACCCCTCTTACAGATATTTGGTAGTGGACAGTGTCCAGTACTTATCAGTGCAGCTCATCTTGCCCAAAAGTGCAGCCGCCTCAGTGCCCATCAGTGCTGCCTTATCAATGCCCAGAAGTGCAGCAGGGATTGTTAGGAGACAGGCTGGATGACAGACCCGGGATCTCCGGTTAGGACAGGTTTTGCATGTGAAAACACTGATCCCCGACCGGCATTGTGATAGACAGCACACTGGTCCAATGCTAATCCAGGAGGCAGGACTTTCTGCAATCAGTGTTTTCACATACAAAACAGATACGGAAAAATCCTCCAAAGAAAGGGACTTTGAAGTATACATAAACCTATTGGATGAAAGAACTGATCGCATCTTTCATCCAATAGGTTTATGTATACTACATTTTGTATAGCCCATGTCATTTGTATGTTCATGCACTGTTCTATGCACTGTGTCGCATTTCTTTATCAGTTTTATCAGTACTGGCCTTTTAAGGCCAGCTCATCAAAAAAAATATTTATTGATTGTTATATTGGTCTTCAACTTCCTTTGGTCCGTTTATGCCTCACAGTCCCTTTCTTTGGAGGATTTTTCTGTATCTAATGCTATCTGGGATGTCGGCATAGTTTCAGCTTATACACCTCACCCCTCTTTGTATCACATCCAAAACCTGTCACAGCCGGAAATCCCAGCTCTGTCATCCAGCTGGTGTCTAACAATCCCTGTGCAGCAGCGACAGGTGATTGACGGGAGGGCGGCAGGCAGTGGGGGGTGACTGGCATGTGAGACCCCTCTGCCCACTACAGCAAGTAGGAACGGAAGTGCATAGCTGCTTGCTGTAGATAGGACTACAAATGGGCTGTGACAAGCCCGGTGGCTGAGGGTACAGCAGGAATAGCAGCCAACGGTCCTAAAAACAAGAAACCACTGGAGATTAATGGCTGTTCTGCAAAATCATCAGGCTACTGCAGAAGAACTACAGAGCTCAGAAGATGGATGGTATAGTTGGTAAAGGAAGGAGAGAAACAAGGACATGGAAAAAAAAAAAGTTTTTGCCCAGAGTTCTGCTTTAAGAATTACAAACAGAAATAATAATAAATGCAACAGCCTTGGGCTAAAAAGTACAAAATGAGGGAAAACTGGATCACAAAACCACATACAAGACCTTTTGCCCAAAACAGGACTCTGCAGACAGACATCTACCTGTTAGACCTTAGAAAACAGGTAAACAAAAGACCAGCCAGCAGTCTTATAAATTTGAAGGGCCTAATGCTGAATAGCACAGGAAGCATTGCTGATCATGGTGGAAAGGCCTTGACCGGAAAGGGAGGAACTCTGCCCCCAATACCAAAGTGAAACGGGCTGACGAATCTGCCTAGAAGCTGGGAAACAAAAAACTGTAAAAATGAAGATGCAAACTTCAGATAAACTTGAACAGCTTAAACAACATTAAATGTTATTAATGTCCTGATTCAAGTGGAACAAAGAAAGCACCTTAGGTAGAAAGGAGAACCAAGGCCTCAATATCCTTATTCTGATGAAAAACTATAAAAGCTACCCAGCAAGCCAAAGTAATGTCTACCAAAAGACAACCTTGCAAGTTTCTACATACAAAGTTAAACTTTCCTTGAGGAGGGTAGGGATTATACAGAGTCAGAAACAACCCTAACCCTCTGGACTTTGGCATCAACAGTCATGCTTGCCAAAGCCAGCAAAATGTAAAGCAAGGTGGCAGACTGAACCATGCAACAGCAAATCTGGAGGAGCCCGCCGCTCATCTGCCAGGAGATTCGCAATGTCTGCATACAATGTTCTTTCTGGTCAAGCAGATGATCAGAATCACCAGAATGCCCTTCATCATTAACCCGCACAAAAGACAAGAAAAAAGCTGCATAGAAGTCACCAGTGCATCTACCAGAAATGCCTGAGGATCCCTGGTTTAGAACACAAACTTGTCCAATTTGTTGTTGAAACTGGACGCCACAAGATCCACATCTGGTATCTCCCATGACAGACACATTTCTGCAAACACCTCTGGGTAGAGTCCACTCTCCTGGGTTAAGCTGCTGATAGCTAAATAAAGCCCACATGGCAATTTTCCACATCAGGAACGAGTGCTGAGGGGCAGAAATTTAAGTTCTGCTAAAGACAAGATCAGGTTCACTTGTTCCTGAGCACTGCCACTTCTTGACCGCCCTTGAGTACACATGGTGTGGAGGGGAAAAGCAGCGCAACTCCAGCTTGTAGCCTCTGGACACCACTCTGTAGACCCAGTTATCTGACTTCCCAAATTCAGGCTGCCACAAAGGCAGATAGATGTCCCCCTCGAACTTGCACAAGCGGGGCTACCCCTTTGCTGTGAGGAGGATTTGCCTCCTGAATCAGGTCCTGCTCCAATAGAACAGGGAAGTAGGATTTTGCTCAGAGCCCAAGGCTGGTTTACTTTTTAAAGGAAAGCTTCTTGGTTTCTGAAGGTGTCACTTGTTTCAGGCTTGTCAGCCCCTTCTTAAAAAGAAAAGAAAAGGCTTTCACACTGAGGCGGTGCGCTGGCAGGAAGGTAGAAAGTCAGGATGTTTGGAGCACTAAAAAAAGTGCCCCTCTACATTGAAATGAATGGGAAGTACCTCAAAAGGGTTCTAAGAGTCACGTGACCTTCAAAAAAAAAAGAACACCGCTAACCCATCAAAAGCGCCTGGCATTTTAGGGCGGTTTTCAATCGGCTCTGTGTGATAAGGTTCTTAAGGAAATAAACGATTTGCTGTAACTGATTATAAAGTATTTGCTGGAGTTTGGCTTCAAATTTGTTAGTGTATTTAAATCCGCACATACATCTAACACTTCCCCTCACCCCTAGACTAGACTGACCATGTTGCTGTCCAAATGTACCCCCTGTGCTCCTTCATCCAGAGTGGGGGCACTAATACCAGGTGTTACTGGTCAGATTAGGTAAAAATGAGGGGGAAGACTAAAAATTAAAACAAAAGCAGCCACCACATTTAACCACTGGGCACTTAAACCCCCTTAACAACCAGACCAATTTTCAGCTTTCAGCGCTCACACTTTGAATGACAATTACTCAGTCATGCAACACTGTACCCATATGAAATTTGTGTCCTTTTTTTTCACACAAATAGAGCTTTCTTTTGGTGGTATTTAATCATCGCTGGGTTTTTTATTTTTTGCACTAGAATTAAAAAAACCGAAAATTTTGTAAAAAAATGAATTTTTCTTCGTCTGTTATAAAATTTTGCAAATTAGTGATTTTTCTTCATAAATTTTGGCCAAAATTTATACTGCTACATTTCTTTGGTAAAAAAAACCCACAAATTACTGTATATTATTTGGTCTTTGTGAAAGTTATAGAGTCTACAAGCTATGGTGCCAATCAATGAATATTGATCACACCTGATGTACTGACGGCGTATCTCATTTCCTGAGACCCTAACAAGCCAGGAAAGTACAAATACCCCCCAAATGACCCCTTCTTGGAAAGTAGACATTCCAAGGTATTTAGTAAGAGGCATGGTGAATTTTTTGAAGTTGTAATTTTTTCCCACAATTCTCTGCAAAATTAAGTTAACAGGTTATTTCTCACACCCAGCATATGCATACCACAAATTACACCCCAAAATACATTCTACTACTCCTCCCGAGTATGGAGATACCACATGTGTGACACTTACACTGAGACCCAACATGCAGGGTGTACTGTCAGGCGTTCTAAGAGCATAAATTACACAGATAATTTCTTGACTACCTCTTGCACTTTTGAAGGTCCTGGAGCACCAGGCCAATGGAAACGCCCAAAAAATTACCCCATTTTGGAAAGCTAACACCCCAACATATATTCTAGGAGGCATAGTGAGTCTTTTGAACATGTCATTTTTTCCACAAGTTTTTGGAAAATGTGGAAAGAAAATGAAAACGCATTTTTTTTTTACACAAAGTTGTCCATTTATACAATATTTCTAACACACAGCATGTACCTAGCAAAAATTACACCCTAAAATATATTCTGCTACTCCTGAGTATGGCGATACCACATGTGTGACACTTTTACACAGCGGGACCACAAACAGAGGCCCAACATGCAGGGGGCACTGTCAGGTATTCTAGCGGCATACATTTAGAATCTAATTTGACCATCTTTTACACTATTGTGAGGCACTGTGGTGGCATATATAGGCACTGTAGTGGCACAGATGGGCAGGGTATTGGCACGGATGAGCAGTAGAGTGGCACGGATGAGCAGTAGAGTGGCACGGATGAGCAGTAGAGTGGCACGGATGGGCACTGTAGTGGCATGGATGGGCAGTGTAGTAGCACGGATGGGCAGTGTAGTAGCATGGATGGGCAGTGTAGTGGCACGGATGGGCACTGTAGTGGCATGGATGTGTCACGGATGAGAACTGATGTGGTATGGATGAGCATGAATGAGGCACAAATGAGCCTTGGATGGGTGGGTGAGCACGGATGGATGGATGGGTGAGCACGGCTGGGTGGGTGAGCATGGATGGATGTCTGGGTGAGCATGGATGGATGGCTGGGTGAGCACGGTTGGGTGGGTGAGCATGGATGGATGGGCTGGGTGAGCATGGATGGGTGAGCAAGGATGGATGGCTGAGTGAGCACGGATGGATGGCTGGGTGAGCACATATGGATGGCTGGGTGAGCATGGATGGATGGCTGGGTGAGCATGGATGGATGGCTGGGTGAGCATGGATGGATGGCTGGGTGAGCATGGATGGATGGCTGGGTGAGCATGGATGGTTGAGCACGGCTGGGTAGGTGAGCATGGATGGATGGATGGGTGAGCACGGCTGGATGGGTGGGTGAGCATGGATGGATGGGTGAGCATGGATGGATGGGGGAGGATGGATTGGGTGAGGTGGGTGGGTGGTGGAAGGCTGGGTGAGTAGTGTATGGATGGTGGGGGTTGCGGTTGCCAACTGTCACCTAGCAGCGCTGTGGGCATTACACATCGCCCACAGCGCTGCAGCACCTCCTCTCTCTCCTCACGCAATGCACCGATCGGTGCGGAGAGAGAAAAGCCGGCGCTTCCGCCGGCTTTACATGTGATCAAGCCGTCATTTGACGGCACGATCACATGGTAAAAGGCCGCTCACAGCGGCCATTCACCACGATCCGTGATCAGTCGGGTCCCCCGGACCAGACTGTCACGGATGTTCCCGGGAAGCGCGTCAATAGACGTCCTCCCAGAATTAAGCAACCGCCCTGTAGACGTCTTGTCTATAGGGTGGTTGTTAAGTGGTTAATGATTGGTAAGAAGAAATATTTTGGGGTTAATAACACCAAGCCATAGAACTATAGACATGGTGCCAACCCTTGAAAGCGGTTATATGGAATTTTCCAAGAGATCCATCAAGAAACTCAAAGCTCTTAAGAGTGTTCCAGAAGCTGCCAAATGGCAGATCTTTTGGGTTTGATTCTTTGGAACACAGCAGGCTGCAGAGCCACTCCAACTGTTTATCTATGGCGCCTTTAAAGACTGGGACTTCATCCACCAGGACAATGGTGTTCAAGTACAGGCGGTCCCCGGGTTACAAACAAGAAAGGGACTGTAGGTTTGTTTTTAAGTTGGATTTGTTTGTAAGTCGGAACAGTTACCTTTTTTAAGTGTAGCTTCAGCCAAAAAAAAACTATTTTTAAGCTTTTTGGATAGCATAGGGAGGGGGTAACACCACTGTGATGTTTGTTTTGCGGTCTATGTTTCTGTTCAGAAGATTTCACCTTACGTCCTGTCCCAATAATTGGATTTTGAAAAGTTTGGTTTGTTGTGGAAACAAGGATTGGTGATAAAGCATCAGTAGAGACCCCTTTTTTTCCCCTAACAGGAGTGAATTTCCCTTCCTAGGGGGAGACTTCCGGTTGTCTCCCTCCGTTTTTAAGTAGGAGTCGTTTGTAAGTCGGATGTTTGTAACTAGGGGACCGCCTGTAGATGTTAAAAGCCAGAGAACCCCATTTCCAGCCAAACCAGAGTGCTTTCTGCATGGGGTACTGGTGAGCAAAAATGCTTCAGTGGTAACAAAAACCCTACAGTTGTGGCCAATTGGCATACAATCACTACAAGTACATGAGAGTTCCAAAACCAGTGAATTAAAGGAAATATTTTGGCAGCAGTATCTTGTTTACCACATCCACCAGGACAGCCCTGAACTTAGATTCCTCCTGGAAGGAATCGTCCACAGAGGATTCCAGATCCTCAATATCCACCACTTCCTCACCCTGAAGAATTTCCTCAGACACCTCATACTCCCTAAAGAGGGGAGGAAAGGAGAGCACCCACATTTGTGTTTCAGGCATTTCACGCAAGCGAGACACTGAGCAAATATTTGTTGACTGATGAGAGAAGAGTGGCACCAGTAGTGATGAACAGCCTCAGTAATGAACCCCAAAGGTGTAATGTGCACAGTCCTTATAATTCTCTATAATCAATCTATAGCAATCTTGTGGTAAATACTGAGACAGGGGCAGCAGGCAGGAGAGTATAAGCGAGACTGTGGGGAAGGAGAAAAGAAATCAGCGAGCCAGACCTAAGTGCAGTATTAATGAACCACATTTATTAGGATACAGTTAAAAATGGGTACTCACAAAGACAAGGCATAAAGGCATGGTCACGGCAAAGAGCCGGCTAGCTGTGTCACATTCCAGAGTGGATGACCAGGATGGAGGGTTGCAGGTCGGCTGGCTGAGCCGCCTGTGTCTTAGGGTCTCTCCTCGGAAAGCACCGGCGCCAGTGCTTTCCGAGGAGAGACACTGACACACAGGCGGCTCAGCCAGCCAACCTGCAACCCTCCCTCCTGTTCCATTCCGGTTATCCACCCTGGAATGTGACACAGCTAGCCGGCTCTGCCGAGACCATGCCTTGTTTTTTGGGAGTACCCATTTTTAACTCTATCCTAATAAATTGTGGTTCATGAATACTGCACTTAATTCTGGCGCGCTGTGCTCTTTTCTCTAAATATTTGTTGACCCAATGGGGATAGGGTGCCATTTTTAGGGGCCCTCAGAAGAACATCACATGCTCATAATCTGGTGGGCTCCTGCTCCCTACATATACAGCCACTGTAATACATAGGCTCACAATTACAAAGCTTGGCCTGCCCTTCTGCCCCCATCGTCCACTCAGCCCATTGATGTACCAGATGCCTGCCTGATGCCACATTTAGCTGATGAAGTTTAGGTGCTGGTCCTCCTCCCAGCACCTGTAAAAGCAGTTACATGAAGGCAGCTGGCTGCCTACCCTCTTGCCTCCGTGAAATCACTAGCTGCAACAGTTATGTAAAACCCCTGCATACCTTTGTAAGTAATCTAATACATTGCTCCTCCATACCTAGAAATAAAGGTGGTTTGGCAAAGTGGGTCACTTTACCTTATTGACCAAAATGAAAGATTCTTGAAATGTACAACTCAGGCTATTTAAGATTAGATGAATTTAGAAGTTTTGTGATCAGCTTAACACATTGTGTATGCCTGAGCAAAATATAAAAAACATTAGTACATCACGCTAGATGCACATTTCTCCATGTTGCATCTCCAACACAAATACAGAAAATACTTCCCAATACTGCCAGAAGTCCATTGCACTCCTAATCTCCAGTAGTAAGAAGACAATGCTATGCAGAAATCCTGTTTCTAGTTTCCCATGAGTTTTCCCCTAATGGATTACAGAACACTGCTCGTGTTACAAGATGAGGAGAGGGAGGTGCTCAGTAATCCAGCAGGGAGAGAACTCAGGCAGGTGTGACAATACTGCTTGGGATTTCAGTGCAGCAAATGAAGCATCAAATCAATCAAGCTTGGCGCACACTGGATTTCTGGCAAACAGGTAGGTTTTTTTGTACTTGCACATTTGCCCATATTGTCTTTTATAACACTGCATTGCAAAGTACTGAACACATGGGGAAATGTGCATGTATTACACAGAACAGAATATTTTTTTTATTTTGTCCATACATTTTAAAAATACTATAATTGGAGCGCAGCAGTAAATGCTGCTGGACACCACCATAATTCTGCCGTAGTCTTCATTAGCCACCAAGGGGAAGAATACCAAGATAAGCCGTCAATCATCGCCAAACCAACCATGGTCTTATAAACTCTCAGGACAGTCCGTGAGTATAATTATATAATGTATGTTTTTGTTTGCTGCAGAACAGGGTTGAGTATTCACCGACCATGCAGGTAAGTGCACATTTTTCACTGGAGATACTTTCCCAATTTTGGCTTAGGTTCTCAGCCATGTACAGTGAATATCAAAATTGTTTTCCGGCATTTAAAGAGAAATATGTTCACATAGTGCTTTATGAAAAAAAGTATTTAATAGATTTATAATTTAAATAACTTAGATTGGAAAAAACTAACAAAAGCAGGCTGTAAAAAACAAAACAAAAATGGGGAAAAAAAAAGGATATGGATGTAATTGCTCCCCAGACTTTCTTCACCGGCCCTCCCCACCTGGTCTAAAGTTCTCGTACATAATTTGACCTGAATACTTCCCTGCCCCTTTGGGTAAATGTTTTTTTTTTTTTCTTTTTTCCAACTTAAAGTCGCCTCAAGGCTCTCTTTTTGTCTGTTTTCTTTTTAGCTGCAAGTTTCTTGTCTCGGTCTCCAGCATGTTTCTTGGCCATGGGTCCATCGCCAAGAGCACCTGTTGCTGATGCAGAGGAGCAGGGGTCCGTAGGATCCTTGCCCCTTAAGGATGAGTTGTGTGCATGAATTTCTGTCATGAGTCTTGCACGGGATGCGTACTCTTCATAGTTCTCCAGTAAGAGACGACCAGCCTCTTCATTCAATGCCGACTCTGGGTTTGGGTGAATCAACAAACACTTTATTGTCTTAAGAGAAAAAAATACAAACATTAGTGAAAGAAACCTTCAAACGTTTACCAAAAAATACAAGTTCTTTTGTATACAAAAACCTTTAAGTTTTTCAGTTAGCTCTTGCCTCAAATATTTTAAAGTGGAACGTCACCTAAAAAGGGAAGATCTGCTTATCCTCGCCCCTTATTGTAAAAGTTGGGGGGGGGGGGCAGTTACCCAGTTGACAGGTACCTGCTCTCACTGGGATCGCCTAGAAGTTTGCCCCCAACATCTAACTTTGATGTTCTTGCTCCAAGTCACTGGCTTCCCTAAGGGCTCATTCCCACCTGCAACTAGGGCAAGACAGCAGATTCCCATAGCAAGAATCTGCAGATTCATGTAACTGAAATCACAGGTGAATGCAAACAGCTGCATATAGGAAGTCTGCAAAAAACAATGATAGGCTAAATGGAGCCTCGGCTGTCCATATGTATGCACACAATTGATTACCTACCATGGACAGATTGCATCCAGGGTTGATTTGTCCCTAGTTGCAAGTAACCCCTGGATATCCAGATAGTTGTAGGAATCTTCTGTCCAGCCTAGTCCAGGTGTGTATAAGCCCTTAGAGTCAAACCAGAAACCAGTAAACTGACCCCGGTGTCAGAGCTCAGCAGCCATGATAAACTGCGGTCAGTTTACGAGGTGGCATAGCCAGGCAGTATCAGCCAGGTTTTTTAGGTGATATAAGGGGCCAAATTACACAGCAAAAGCACTGTGCTGTTATTCATGTTTTAAGGGAACAGTATCTGTTTTTTTTTTTTTTTTAGGGTAACACTAACTCATAGTAAGCCAACATTACAAAGCAGCTGAAATCCTGGAATTCTGCTCTATAGCTGGCCATGCACTATACAATCTGATTGTACACAACTGGACAATCTTGCACTGTACCAAAGCAATGCAATATGAAGAGACCTAAACAATTATTTTGATTATTATCCAAATAAGCAGACCCTTATGCTACTTCGTTAAAGTGGATCTAAAGGAGATTCTGAACTCACAGTTAAGGTTATTGTTGGCTGACCATACACTACAATCTGTAAAATTATTGCTACAGGATTACCCATTAAAAAAAAAAAAAAAAAAAAATAGGGTACGAGAGTGAGGGAGTGTAGTAAGATCCTCATTTACTGTCTATGACACTATAACTGACTTAAAAAAATAAACTGCACTGTCATTGGATTATACAGGTGTGCCACTCATGCTGGGTACACACTGCTCACCTGAAAGCTATGCAGCATACCTCATTTTACCAACTTCCTGTTCCACATCTGCCTATTGCATTTATGCACAGATTTGTAAATGCTCCCTCTAGTGGTCATCCATCAGGGATTAATACCGTTACATAAGGCAACTTAATTTCACTTTGAATAGAGTATGTGAGGGGTTTTTTTCACCCTGTAAGTTTTAGGTTTGCCATTTCCATTCCATTTGGGAGGTTTCCTTTCACTACCTGTCCCATAGCTAAAACAGGAAGTGAGGAAATCCCTGGTTGTCACCAGAACTAGTGTCCCCTATTAGAAGAGCCCTCCTCTATTCCTGTTCTGTGACAACCAAACATTTGAAATTTACTTTTGCTCGCTGTGAGAACAGTAAAAAGGACAGAGGCTGAAATCACCCTAAAAGGGACAGACAACAAGGTGCTCTAACCTTATCTAACCTATTATCTAAATCGCTGGCAAAAAAAGTGAGTACACCCCTAAGTGGAAATGTCCAAATTGGGCCCAATTAGCCATTTTCCCTCCCCGTTGTAATGTGACGCGTTAGTGTTAAAAGGTCTAAGGTCTGAATGGGGAGCAGGTGTGTTAAATTTGGTGTCATTACTCTCTCTCATACACTCTCTTATACTGGTCCCTGGAAGTTCAACATTACACCTCATGGCAAAACTCTGAGGATCTGAAAAAACTTGTTCTACATAAAGATGGCCTAGGCTATAAGATTGCCAACACCATGAAACTGAGCTGCAGCACGGTGGACAAGACCATACAGCAGTTTAACAGGACAGGTTCCACTCATAACATGCCTCGCCATGGTCGACCAAAGAAGTTGAGTGCGCATGCTCAGCATCAGATCCAGTGGTTTTCTTTTGGGAAATAGATGTATGAGTGCTGCCAGCATTGCTGCAGAGGTTGAAGAGGTGGGGGTTCAACCTCTCAGGGCTCAGACCATACGCCACACACTGCATTAAATTGGTCTGCATGGCTGTCGTCTCAGACGCCTTTTCTAAAGATGATGCACAAGAAAGACTAAGGACATGCATTACTGGAACCATGTCCTGTGGTCTGATGAGACCAAGATAAAGTTATTTGGTTCAGATGGTGTCATTGTGTGTTGGCAACCAGGTGAGTACAAAGACAAGTGTGTCTTGCCTATAGTCCAGCATGGTGGTGTGTCATGGTCTGCATAAGCGCTGCCGGCACTAGGGAGCTACAGTTCATTGAGGGAACCATGAATGCCAACATGTACTGTGACATACTGAAGCAGAGCATGATCCCCTCTTTTCGGAGACTGGGCCGCAGGGCAGTATTTCAACATATGACCCCAAACATCTCCAAGACGACCACAGCCTTGCTAAAGAAGCTGAGGGTAAAGGTGATGAACTGGCCAAGAATGTCTCCAGACCTAAACCCTATTGAGCATCTGTGGGGCATCCCCAAACGGAAGGTGGAGGAGCGCAAGGTCTCCAACATCTATCAGCTCAGTGATGTCACCATGGAGTGGTAGAGGACTCCAGTGGCAACCTGCGAAGCTCTGGTGAACTCCACGCCAAAGGGGGTTAAGGAAGTGCTGGAAAATAATGGTGGCCACACAAAATATTGACACTTTGGGCCCAATTTGGACATTTTCACCTGCGGTGTACTCACTTTTGTTGCCAGCGGTTTTATACCCATTTTTACATACAGGTAAGCCTATAAGGCTTACCTGTAGGTAAAATGAATATCTCCTAAACCTGTACGGTTTAGGGGATATTCACCCTGCAAGGAGGCGCTGACGTCACGGTGCATGCACCGCGATGCTCCAGTGCAGGCGTGGTGCATATTGCCGGAAAGTCTGTGGGAAAATAGCGCGCGGGAATGACATCTCGTGGCTCCGGCCACTCACAGCGCCGGAGCCGTGAACCTGAAAGGAAGCCCTGAGGGAAAATGTCAGTTCACTCTGCGAGGACTGAGTCGCCCGGTCGGATCTTCATTCTGAGATAAGTACTTCATAATGAGCTAGTATGTGGTGCATACTAGCTCATTATGCCTGCCTTAAAGGATTTTTTTCCCCCTATATGGAGTAAACAACCGCTTTAATGGCTGTGTGTTGAGTTATTTTGAGGAGACAGTAAATTTACACTGTTATATAAGCTGTACACTCACTACTTTACATTGTAGCAAAGGGTAATTTCTTCAGTGTTACATGAAAAGATAGAATAAAATATTTACAAAAAAAATCATCCACAAAAGGAAGCCTTTTCTAAAACCTGCCAATGCAGGACCAGCGCGTTCCGAAGCTGCAGCGTTAGGGCGTTTTTGGCGCTGAGCCAACAAAACGCTCAAAAACGTGGCTTAACGTATACACAGCACTAAGCCTCGTCAGGAGTTTCTCTGCATTTATTCAAAATCAATTGTTGCCTATGGGAGACAACTGATTTGAATAGAAGTTGCACCAGAAGTCGGATCCGACTTGCGGTGCAACTTGTGTCTTGTGGGCAGAGGATCTTGAAGGAAAATCCATGCAAAAATTAAAAAGTGGGCGCGGGGGGGGGGGGGGGGGGGGGGGGGGGGGGGGGGGGGGGGGGGGGGGGGGGGGGGGGGGGGGGGGGGGGGGGGGGGGGGGGGGGGGGGGGGGGGGGGGGGG
>BLSH010276114.1:171169-186174 GCA_018402905.1 Glandirana rugosa | reverse complement strand
GTTATGCCAGGTATTAGCATCACCTAACTTAGAGTGCACAGTGTCCCATACCCTCAAGGTGGTGTGCATTGGTGTGCAAAGGACGCTCAGCATACGAACCCAGCAACGCTGCCTCAAGAGTCGAGACCGGGTTGTCCCCCCCCCCGCCAGTCACCAGCGGACCGTAACCAACACCACCGCCCAAAAGTATTTTAAAAAACTGGGGAGAGCTAGACCACCAAGAGAGGTGGGTAACTGCAGCACCGCCCTGGCTACTCTGGGGTTTTTGTTGTTCCAGATAGAGGAGACGATTCCTTCAAGTTTGGTGAAAAAGGAGAGAGGGTGAGCACTACTGGCGTCTGCCGAAATATATAAAGAAATTTGGGGAGTGCTGACATTTTAACCAGATTAACGCAGCCTACCAGGAACAGGGGCAAAGATTTCCAGGCAGCACATTTGCGGGTCAGTGACGTCATCACTGGGACCAGGTTAAGGGCCAGAAATTTAGACAGGTCTCTGTGGATTTCCACCCCCAGGTATTTAAACTGAGAAACTATCTGCAGGGGAGTCCAGCATCAACCCTAGCCTGTGGATTTTCCCCAATGCGAATGCCCGAAAAGCGCCCGAAGGTGTCAAGGATGGAGAGTGCCTCTGTTTTAGTCGTTTTAGTTTCTGATATACAAAAGCACATCGTCGGCATATAGGGATGCTTTTTTCATGCCAGGGCCCAACCGTTCTCCCCTCAACCTGGTCTGAGGACCGCAACAGAATGGCCATTGGTTTGATGGCCAGCGAGAGGGGACAGCCTTGCTTGGTGCCCCTCTGGAGGTCAAACAATGAAGAAAGAGCCCTGGGAGAGCTATAGAGGGCCTTGACCCGTGCAATATATTTGGGGCCAAAGCCACATTTCATTTATGTTTATTACTATGTGTAACTTTTCAGGCATTTAGATGAGGATCGCGTGTGATGCGGGATTCAGCGCAATTTCGGAGCCGGTTCCCACATCGCATTCTTCCCGAAGGCAGTTCATGATATCTGCTTTCTGCGAACCACTGCGAGTGTCATTACAAAGTTAATGACGTCTCCAGTTTTGTTCACAGATCGCAGTGCGAACCGTGAACTCGCACATGAATCGGATCGCATGGGTGAGAACACCCATGCAATGTGATTGCACTGCGGGAATTTTTTTGTGCAAATCCAATGCAAGTTTCACCCATACAACTATGACTGAACTCGCATTGCTCAGAGATCACGTGATCGGCACCTGCAGTGCGACTCACATGCGATCGCACAAGTGTGAACCCGGACTCAGTTGTACTTTAATTAAGTTTTGACTGGACTTTAACCACTTGCCAACCGCTCATTGTAGAAAAATGGCCGCAAGGTGGCCTCATTCTGGGAGGGCGTACGATAACATCCTCCCAGAATCGCCCAACGCCGGGAACATCCATCACCGTAGGGTCCCCTGCATGGATCACAGTAAACAGCCGCAGACAGCGGCCCTTTGCCACATGATCACTCCGTCAAATGACGGAGCAATCAGATGTAAACAAGCCGGCGCGTGTCTAGGTTATTTATCCCCTCTCCGTACCACGGTACAGTATGAGGGGAAAGGGGAGAGATCGGATGCACTGCTCTGTGACAACGCCTACACTCATCCTGCCATCCCCATCCATATTCTGCCATCTCCATCCACAGCTCATCCATCTCATGGCTCAGCCATCCCCACCCACACCTCATTCATGCCACATCACTTCTCATCCGTGCCACTACAATGCCCATCAGTGCCACACAAAAGTGTAATAGGTAGTCAAATTAGATTTGAAATTTATGCCCCTAGAATCCCCAATGGTGCACCCTGCCTGCTGATCCTCTGTATGTGGCCAGGATGTGTAAGTCTCACACATGTGGTATTGTCATACTCGGGAGGCGTTGTAGAATATATTTTGGGGTGAAATTTTTGCCATGTACATGAAGTGTGTTAGAAATATTGTATAAATTGACAACTTTATGTAAAAGAAAAAAATGTTTTCATTTTCTTTCCACATTTTCCAAAAACTTATGGGACAAAAAATGACGTTCAAAAGACTCATTACTCCTCCTAGAATATACGATTGGGTGCTTGCTTTCCAAAATGGGGTCATTTTTTGGGCGTTTCACTTGTCCTGGTGCTCCAGGACCATCAAAAGTGCAAGAGGTAGTCAAGAAATGAAATGTGTAATGTATGCTCCTAGAATGCCTGATGGTGCTCCCTGCATGTTGGGCCTCTGTGGGCAGGCTGTGTAAAAGTCACATATGGTATCGCCATACTCAGGAGTAGTAGAATGCGTTTTGGGGTGTAATTTGTGGTATGCATATTATGCGTGTGAGAAATAACCTGTTAATATGACAATCGTGAAAAATAAAATAAATCTTTATTTTGCAAAGAATTGTGGTAAAAAAAAATACTTAAAAAAACTCAGTGTCTTTTACTAAATACTTTGGAATGTCTACTTTCAAAAAAAGGGGTCATTTGGGAGATTTGTACTTTCCTGGCTTGTTCGTGTCTCAAGCAATTAGATAGGCCGTCAGTACATCAGGTGTGATCAATTTTTAGTGATTGGCACCATAGCTTGTAGACTAATGCCTCGTACACACGTTCAGATTATCATACGACTTATCGTTCGCATATAATACATGTCTTTTTTGGGGCCCTGTCTTCACAGGGTCCCAGATCCACTTCCTCTCCTAGAGCCGTGGCTCCGGAAGTTAACCTTCCTCCCCTCCCTCTCGGCGATCTTCTGGGACATGCAGTGCGCGCCCAGCTTTGAAGCCAAAGCCGGGTGGCCACACTTGTGATGCCAGCACCGCCGAGGGGAGGGGGACAAGAGCGAGCCCTCGGGTGACCGCATCGAGTGTCCGATTGTAAAGTCATACTTTTTGTAGCGGCTGACTCAAATGGGTGGAACTCCGCTTTAAGCACTGTACAAAGTGCGATTTTTTTCGTAAGATTCTCAGAAAGATTCCTGTTTGCGTAGCTACTCATCTGAAATGATCCCGTTTGCGTAGCTGCGTTCATGATCATGCGTAGTGTTCGTCTATCGATTTTTAACGGACGCATGCTGTACTGATTAAAAGATTATCGTTTGCTGGTCTATCGTCCGAGCAAAGTTTTCATGTTTGTCCCTTCGAATATTGATGGACTGTCCTGATTGCTGTCGAAAGCTCTGTACAAACGATCAGACTATCATATGATTAGTCTGAAAGCAATTTTTAACATCCGATAATGTGAACGTGTGTACGAGGCATAGCTTTCACAAAATACCAAATATACACTACCTTGGGTTGGGTTATTTTTACCAAAGATATGTAGCAGTATAAATTGACCAAAATTTATGAAGAAAAATTACTAATTTGCAAAATTTTATAAGCGGAAGCAAAATGCTTTTTACTGGATTTATTTTTTCGGCCCTCGATTGTGCAGACTGCGTGCATATGGTAGAGATTTGTTTCTAAGCACCATCAAGGGCAGGAACTGATTTGAATAGTGTGCATCACTTAAAGCAGAGTTCCACCCAAATTTTTTTTTTTTTGCTAATATGCTACACTGCCTTAAATACCTAAATACGTTTGCTTAGTAAATTCGCCGGTCAATTCTCTTTTTTAAATTAATGTTTTTGTTTTACAGAGCATGTCCATCTTCTTAACTGTGTGCATGTGAAGCCCACTAGAAGTTAGTTCCGGGATATGGTGCTGCTGATTATCCAGCACGCACCTCCCAAACTCGCACTACATTCCACTCTTACCTAGCATCCTTTTATAGAAAAAAAAATAAAAATTATATAAATATATATATATATACATATATATATATATATATATATATATATATATATATATATATATATATACACATACATACATACATACATACACACACACACACACACACATTACAGTGATCTTTTTAAAATCTATTTTACAATCTTTGGTTGTGCTGTCCCCTGGACTCTGTTTGCAGAGCTGACATGCTTAACACCCGGCAATAATGAATACAGCGATGGTGCCCTTCTTATACATACACAAATCTGCTGTCCGGAACACGGCCACCGCAGATCAGTTTGCCTGGGTAGTAGTTTGGGTAGCCATGGCAAAGAAAACCTGGTTACCCTTTTTATAAATGGTGCTGGTCGCTGTAGTGTCCTTTATTGAAATCCAACAGAAATGGAAACCAGAAGTGACGTTCCGTTGTCACCATCTTGCTACACTCGCACTTGTCTGTACTAAGGATAGAGAGAAGCCGGCAAGCGGACTTTTTTTTTTACACCCACCAGAGATTTTAATTTCACACATGTGTCCCCTGCTTCCTTGTCGAACAAACTTTTGATTTTAACAATTTTAATAAAATACCAGCGTTTTTTTCACGATGAAAGCCTCCCGGTCTTTTTACATGAGCTGACTGGACCTCCTGCTTCTGTTCCTCCGGTGTGGATCCGCTGGACAAATACTTACAACCATGCGCTGATGATCTGTAATGGGGATCATGAATGTCTGGTGAGTAGGAATTTTGGCTATTTCACAGATGCAGGACCGCACAGTCACTTTGAAAGTCTATGAAAATGTCTGTAGTTAGACAGACTGCTTGGATGGACTTGTCACTATTAATGCACTAAGGATTTTGGATTTCTGATCACTTGCACTTTACAATGGATGGAATTCAACATGAAATGGGATTTATGAACTATATTTGTATAAGTTTGATCATATGCACTTTATTTTTTGATTGCCATTTGCACAATGGGTTTACCCTGACCCCTAGTGGTCAGTTTACCTTTAGGAGCTCGGTTAATATCTATTTTTCTACTATTACACTGAGACTATTGTTCATACCACCAGCAGCTCTACATAGGAAGCTTACATTGCGCTGGCCAAAGGAATATATGTGTATTTCTTGCTATCATTTCCAGATCGTTGTAATTACCAGTAACAAAATAAAAACGCCATAAATCAATTTGCATAGTTTGTAGACGTAATAACTTTTGCGTAACCCAAAAGCTTATTGCGATTTTATTTACCAAGAGTTTGTAGAAAACATTTTAGCCTAAACTGATGAATAAATTTGTTTTTTTTTGGATATTATAGCAAAAAGTAAAATGTTTTTCAAAACTGCAGCTGTTTATAGCGCAAAAAATAAAAACCGCAGGAGGTGATCAAATACCACCAAAAGAAAGCTCTATTTATGGGAAAAAAAGGACATCAATTTTGTTTGGGTAAAGCGTTGCACGACCGCACAACTTTAAGCTAAAGCGCCCAGTGCCGTATCGCAAAATAAGCTCTGGTCAGGAAGGGGGCAATTCCTTCTGGGGCTGAAGTGGTTAACGCATGGTACTGAAGTACCGAGAGGACCAAATTGAGGTCCAATGGCGGCAAAGGTGAACGTACCTGGGGGGCGACATGTCGAACCCTCTGCATTAAAGTACGGATCAATGAATGCGGTGCCAAAGGAGGCTGAAAAAAAGAGCAGGAACCTGACCCTTGATAGTGCTCAACGCCAGTTTTTGGTCGGGGCCCTTCTGTAGGAAGGCCAGAACTCGAGACACTGAGAACGAACGAGGATTCCACCCCCCGGCTTCGCACCAGGCGATGTAAGCCTTCCAGGTGCGGTGGTAAATCTTACGTGAAGTGGCCTTACAGGCCTTCAACATGGTAGGAATCACAGAGTCCGAGACCCCTCGATCCCTCAACACCTGGGATTTAATAGCCAGGCCGTTAAAGCCAGAGGGGGTAAAGCAGGATGCAGGATGGGTCCCTGGGACAGAAGATCCTCGTGAAGCGGAAAGCTGCCAGGGAACGTCCACCACCATCCGTACTACGTCTGCGTACCAAGGACACCGTGGCCAATCTGGAGCTACCAGCATAGATGAGTCGATAACGAACCCACGGAGCTACAAGAGCATCTGCCGCAACCGCTAGGGGGTCCCTTTGTCCTGCTCACGAAGGTCCGCACCTTCCGATTGAGACGGGACGTTAGTAAGTCCACGTCCGGGACACCCCATCTCAAACAAATCTGATGAAACACACCCGGGTGCAGGGACCACTCTCCCTGGTCCAGGCGCTGACGACTGAGATAATCCGCCTGCCAATTTTCTACGCCCGGTATGTGGATGGCAGAGATTGCCGAAACGTGGCTTTCTGCCCACCGCAGGATGGGAGTTACCTCCGAGGCTGCAGCCGAGCTTCTCGTCCCGCCCTGGTGGTTCACGTATGCCACAGACGTGGCATTGTCCGACCGAATCCGGACAGGGCACCCGTGTAGTCTCGACGTCCAATGGGAAAAGCAGCACCAAATTGACCGCAATTCCAGGACGTTGATCGGAAGACTAGACTCCTCCGGAGACCACCGTCCGTGGGCTGAGAGCAGCCCCAGGACTCCACCCCAGCCTGTCAGGCTGGCGTCCATCGTGATCACTGTCCAGAGAAGGGGGAGGAAGGACTTCCCCGACCGAAGAGCCGGGGACCGCAGCCACCAGAGCAGCGAGGCCCTTACTTGGTGATCCATCCTAATCACCCGATCCAGGGAAGATGGGGACCTGTCCCATCTCAGGAGAATCTCCCGTTTTAGAACCCGGGTGTGGTACTGAGCGTAAGGGACCGTCTCGAAGGAGGCCACCATGAGGTTCAGGACCCACATGCAAAACCGGAGTGAGGCCCATTTCTGGGACAGCAGGGACCGAACCACCGACTGAAGTGTCTGCCGCTTGGTTGGAAGGAAAACCTTTGCTTGGGCTGCCTCCAGGATCAGTCCCAGATATTCCAAGCGGTGAGACGGAATCAGAACCGACTTTGGGAGGTTGATCAACCATCCGAACTCCTGCAACGTATGCAGGGTGATCGACACATTGTCCCTGAGCGCTGGAGCCGAATCCACTCGCAGAAGGTCATCCAGGTACGACACCACCGCGATGCCCCTCTGCCTCAGCAGAGCCAGAACCGGGGCCAGCAGTTTGGTGAAATTCCGAGGCGGCGATGCCAGGCCAAACGGGAGGGCCACGAACTGGTAGTGATCCTCCCCAACCGCAAAGCACAGGAAGCGCTAGGCACAGATGGGAACATGCAGGTACGCATCTTTGAAGTCGAGAGAGGCCAGGAAATCGCCCTGGTGCAGGGCCGCTACCACCGAGTGGACCGACTCCATGCGAACCCGCACAAACCTGTTAAGGTCCTTCAGGTCCAGGATGGGACGAACCCAGTCCTTCGGAACCACGGAAAGGTTGGAATAAACCCCTTGGGAACGTGCCGCCCGTGGCATGGGAACAATCACCCACTGACCCAGCAGGTCCTGCACAGCCCTGAACAGGGCCCGAAGGCAGCTGCAGGTTGGAGGCGGGAATGAAATTCTATGCTGTACCCCGAGGAGACCACCTCGAGGACCCAGTGGTCCAAAATGCGGGAGGACCACATGCCTGCGAACCTCAGGAGACGTCCCCCCACCCGAACACCGGGTGGGGGCAACCCTTCATGCGGAGGAGACCTTGTCCTCTGGCTTGGTGCGCTTACGTGGCCAGAGACGCTTCTGTCCACCCGCGGGGGCCTTGGTGGGCTGTGAACCCTTGCCCAAGATGCGGAAGGGACTAAAAAGCCGCCTATGGGCCGGAAAGGAAGGGCCCTGCCGGCGCCGGGGGTCCGAACTCCTCGTAGACTCCAGGAGAAAGGTGCTCTTCCCCTCCCGTTAGATTTTTGATCATCTCATCCAAGAAGTCACCGAAGAGCCACCCCCCCCTTGCAAAGGCAAGTCTGCCAGGGCCTTCTTAGAAATCTGGTCCGCGGACCAACACTTCAGCCAGAGCCACCGCCTGGCCACCACCGAGACCGCGGACGCCTTGGATATCAGGGGGGCCGCGTCCAGGGCTGCATCGCACAGATACTGAGCCCCTGGGATCATGCGATCTGCAAGATCCACACTCAGGAGACGCCTGTGTCTTGCACAACTCACTGTGTAGCAGCTTCGCCCACTCAGTGAGTGTTTGACACCAGCGCAGAAGCCACAATGGGCCACATGGCAGACCCCGTTAGAACAAAAAAGAGATCTGACACAAGCTTCCGCCTTCCCGTCAGCTGGGTCCTTAAAGGACGGCGTGCCTTCCACCGGGAT
The DNA here is from genome assembly GCA_018402905.1 of Glandirana rugosa. Taxonomy (NCBI): domain Eukaryota; kingdom Metazoa; phylum Chordata; class Amphibia; order Anura; family Ranidae; genus Glandirana; species Glandirana rugosa. The sequence continues at coordinate 178,064 of BLSH010276114.1, read as the reverse complement.
GGTGGTCGCCTTACTCAGGCGGGCGACAGGGGAATTAACCACGGAAGGTGATGCCCACTTCTTCAATAATCAATCCTCAAAGGGATAACACAGCGAAACGCTTCAAATCAGGGAGGGAGCTCTGGGGCCGAGCCCAGTCCCTATAAACAAACTTTTCCAGAAAATCCACATACGGAAAGACCTTAGCCGCAGGGTCCGGTCTATGTGACCCGAAGGGGACGGGCACCCTCTGAGAGGGTCCCGCTGCTTCCTCCAGTTGCAGGGTCTCACGCACGAGGTGATCAGAGCGTCTACAAGAGCCTTCTCGTGCGCAGCAGCGGACGCCTCAGACTCACCCCCGCTATCAGGGGCGTCTGGGATCTCGCCGTCCGACAGCTCAAGTGGGGTCCCCGCAACGGAGGAGCCCCCTTCGGGGTCCGAGTCCTCCCTAGAAGGGGGGGGGGGGGGCCAAGGGCGTCCCTGCGGTTCCATAGGGACTCTACCCGGGAGTCTCCAGAAATGTGGACAAGGCGTCTACAAGGGAAGGGGCCCCTGAGAGGTCCGGTGGGGAAGCACCCGCGTCGGCTGCCATACCGTCACCCACTCTGGCCGCCCCAGAAAAATGAGGCCTATTGCCAGGAGACCACTGCACCCCCCACCCTACAGCTGTGCAAGGCTTGTCACAGGGGGCACCCCAGGGGGGACTCACCACCGGACCAGAGAGGAGCCGCGTGCTGCGGCTGTCGCTGCCTTCACCGCTCCTGATGCCGACACTGCAGCTGTGCCCAGAGCCACCGCCGCCAGGGAGATCCGTGCCATGCTGGGGGGGGGGGGGCGGTGCCAGAAACGGCCAGGACCACCCCTCAACACATAGGCCTGCCACGTGTAGAAAACGACAGGAAAATGGCCGCTGATGCACACTAGAGGCTACACCAAAATGGCCGCCGAACGATCCCCTGCATGCAAATGCGGCCAGCTACAAGAAAATGGAGGCCGGGCGCTGGCAAAATGGTTCCCAACGATTCCGACCGCCGAGCACGAGGAGGTGGGGGGGGGTGGGGCAGGGAGTGAGGCGGAAGGGGACCAGCTAGGGCCCATACACCCATTACGCACTGGGAGCCGCAGTGAGGGGGAGGGGGGGTACAACAGCGGGGTACCGGAGGAGTGGAGAACGACCACCCACTACGCTCACCCCGGACCCACCAGCTCCCCCACCCTCGGGCCCCCGAAGGGGGGGGATGTACTTACCCCATCTAGTTGGGCGGTGCGGGGGATCCCACCCGAGACAGCTTACACTCTCCCGGCTAAGCCGGAGGGAGCGGTCGGCCCTGTGCGCACAGCATGCGATGGCTGGGGGTTTAACCCGCAGGGCCACCCCAGTGCGAAGCATCCGGTCTAACGCGTGATGGTCGGCTGGGGAGACTACCTGGATCCAAGAACCAGCCTGTCACCCAGCACAGCTGCTTGATTGCAGTCTTCATCTGTGAGGCTGTCTCAGGACAGCCGAAGTGGACCAGAGAGGTACCACAGATCCCAACAGGGAGCCTAGGTCTAACTCCTTGCACTAGGCAGAAAAAAACTGAGCTAGCAGCAGCTGGGTGTGGGGTTATCTGCCAGTGGGGACTGCCACACATGTTTGGGGGTTGTGAGTAATCTTCTAGCAATAAAAAGTATGGTTTTTACATGTAGGAGAGAAATGTCAGAATTGGCGTGGTAGGCAAGTAAACTTCTAGAACTGGAAAGTTCACCTAAGTCACAGGTTCAACACATACACAGATGACTGCCTGATCTTCCAAGTCATAGCTTAATCAACTATTTCCTCATACCATCCTCACTAGCAAACAGTTGTAATTTTAAGGAATTAAAATTGAGTGATTAACTTTCAGAAGTCATACCAATGAAAACTCAGTACACACATATATACCCACAAAGTATAAATAACTTGTTATGAAAGCTTTACAAGTGAATCACTGGTACTAAAACTTAGCAATATACAACACATGTAAACCAGTACTCAACTCCTGCCAGATCTGGGGCTGCACAAATGCCACTGCAAAGTCTCCCAGCAGGATTGGGGTGCATCACAAGAGGCTTCGATATAGCAAGAGAGATTTTTTCCAGGTATGTGTGGAAGCTAAGCGCTTGGTTGGGAGACTTAACAGTGGTGGCTGTGCGGTTCCTAGCAAGATCTGGCAGAAGGACAGGCAAGTATAAGGGTGCTTTCTCATCGCTCTTTGGCCGCACCAAGGGTGAAGATCAATGTAGCAGAGGTTTTTGTTGCTTTTAGCTACGTTTTTCCGTAGACATCAGTGTCTTGCAGTTTTGGTTCATTTTCAGAAAGTGCACCAGAAGTCTTGCATGGAGGATTTTGGTAGCATAAGGGGAACCTACTCAATATTAGGTGGGATGTCAATGTTATGGCTAATCATTGAATCTACCTATTTCTAAGTGCTGATTTATGCCAGCAGCCCCACTGATTGAACTGCTGCTAGGGTCCGGTGGTGCCTTTGGGGTGTGCTGGTTGGCACTGGACAAAATACCAAAGACCCGTCCCATCGCATGGGGTTGTTAGAACTTGGTTGAAATGTTCCTATCCTTTACTGCCATCTTAGCCTTTGATCTGCAGTCGCCATGGTGTGCACGTGGTCAGTTGTGATACCAGCCATTTGATGGCTTTACAGGTTTAGAGATCAACAGACCGTAATTCACAGCATGCAGCATGCCTTGAATGCAATGGTTTTGGAAAGCCGGTAATTAAATGGGTTTAGTTTGGGAGGGGGTTGACTAATATCGTTTTTCCAGGGCCGAAACTGATTTTTCGGGTGCCTTTCATGCTGATATGCTGTAATTTTTACACGGTCCTTTTAATTTTTTTTTTTTTATCACTGTTATTGTAGTCACAAGGAATGTAAACATCCCTTGTAATAGGCAGTGACAGGTAATCTTTATAGAGGGATCTGGGGTCTATAATACCCCAAACCCCTCCTCTGCACTTGAAAGTATTCGAAACGTCAAGATCTGTGTTTTTGAATATCTATTTTTTAAAACTGGCGCCTTTAGGATGCCAGTAATCCGGAAGTGACAGAAAGGTTTTTGGCAAGGCACTCATAGGTCATAAAAGCTGCTCCATCCCTGAAATACTATAGACACAAAGATATCTCCCATGGGATTATATTGGCAGCAATAGAAATCACACAGTGTAGACAAACATTTTGAATAAAAAGTCTAATTTTATTTTAAACAGGATAAAAGGACCATTTGTAAGTCATTGGTCCAAAATGAGCCATGCTTTTGACCATGCAAATACATTTAAACTTGAATCAATACAGATAAAATTGGAATGTATGTCCACCAGAACTTACTGATGATGGCCGTTAGCCATAGGCTGAAACGCGTCGAGGTTTGATTGCGTAATCACGACGCACTTCCGCTTGCGCCGAATTACAGGGAAACGAACGGGAGCCAGCACAAACGACCGGACTACAGACGCCAGTTTTGGGCTGTTTTACCCAATAAGTAAATTGGCTGCCCTTACGTTCGGCGCCAGGACTTATGGGCACCTGCAAATGTGAGAGTTTTGATTTTTTGATTTTAATTGAATACATGTTAAAAACATTATTTGCACTATGGTTTCTTCTCTCCATCCACATGGTGATAACTATGCTGGAGTGATTGCTGGAGGCGCAGAACGCCGAAAAACCACACAGGGGTCAACTACACTCCCCAACAGGCTTACTAGACCACACTAGAGATAGGTGGTCACTGGAGGAGGGGTGAGTGTACATCCATGTGGGGCACATTGAGCACGGTTGAAGCACCTATGTTCATCTGAGCACAAGCACTTTTGTTCACTACAAGTGGGGACAGTGTATATTGGTCTAAAGGTTTACATAACAGTTGTTCACCAAGGACTATTTAAATAAGACTTTATCCATATACTTTACCTCCAAACCGAGCGCGGTGATTTGTTTTACTATTACTATGTCCAACACCTTTGTTCCAACTCTAAAACAAAAGTCTTCCTCAGGGAAGAGAGGATGGAGACAATCAGCAATGGTCGGCTTGGTCCATTTAAAATGGCCAAAAGTGGTAGTGGAGGCAGCCCAGCCCAAACCCAGGATAGACTCCCGGTCCCACAGAGGATCAAGGGTGGTCAAGAGGGGGAGGAGGCAGAGTGACCCAGAGTCTTATATCAATTGAGCAACAAAGCAAAGGCCTGGAAATGCAGTTAACCCAACGTCCAAATACAGGGAAACCCGTTAGGACCCGCACAAAAGCCTGCGACACCTCACGCTCTCTCCGGACCCCTTTTTAGGAGACACTTGTTTAAGAGTTGAGACAGTGATTGACATACAATTCAATTTTATCTGGATTCAAGTTTACATTTGCATGTTCAAAAGCATGGCTCATTTTGGACCAATGACTTACAAATGGTCCTTTTATCCTGTTTAAAATAAAAGACTTTTTATTCAAAATGTTTATTTAGTCTATACTGTGTGATTTCTATTGCTGTCAATATAGTCTCATGGAAGACATCTGTGTCTATAGTAATCTGAAAGTGATGTCATGACATCGCCTCTGGGTTACTAGATCTGAGACTCGTACAAAGCAGATCGGCTATAAGGCTTACCTGTAGGTACTGTGAATATCTCCTAAACTTGAACCGTTTACGAGATATTCACTGTATCACCTTGTGCTGACGTCATCGGCACATGCACACTGAAGAAACGGCCTGAGGGTGCCGTTTCTTCAGTAGCAGTGCCTTGACCGGCGGCTCCGGCCAATCACAGCGCCGGAGCCCGCTAACCCAGAAGAAGCATGTTGCCGGTCACATCGATGTGCGGGGACGGCTGCAACAGCTTCGCTCTAAGGTATTTCATAATGAGCTAGTATGTGATGCATACTAGCTCATTATGCCCTTGTCTTGCAGGTTTTTTTCCCCTAGAGTTTACAACCACTTTAAGATACCGGGAACCTGAAGACAGGCAAAGAGCCAGGTCAGGTGAGGACATCGCAAGATACTGGGACAGGTAAGTGTGTTTTTTTAAAAGTCAGCAGCTACAGTATTTGTAGTTGCGGACTTTCACATTTTTGTTTGGAGTGAAGATCATCTTCAATATTCTATTGAAGTTGGACTCATTGCTTTAGAGCCCTTAGCAAGCCAGAGTTTAACCTGAATGACGTCTAAGGCAGTCAGTCCACAGATTTTTTTTCTGGTAGGATGAACAAAAGAAAACAGACTAAATTCCTTCATCCACACATTCAAGGTGGATGGGGGAATCCTCTCTACAGAGGCTTTGTATTCTGACAGGTCCGGGACTTCCCTGCCATCAGAACACATTGATCAGTGCTAATCAGGGTGGATTTGATTTACTCACTAGTAAAAAGGCTTGATATACATCAACTCAATTTAAATCAATTTTTAAAGAGCAACTGTCATTAATGCAGTGGCGCTTCCTCTGCCCCACTGCGGACTCACCAACAGTCCCACTAATGAGGGACGTGGTGGCAGCAGTTGTGTGGATGCCCGCTAACAGGCACTGCCATGATGGATCTGAAATGACAGGTGCTCTTTAAATGTAGAGTACATATATTCTTGCTGGTTGTTAGAATCTTTAATATTTCCAAACAAAATGAAGGTTTCCTATTTAAAATAAGCTGTCAGGTTAGTAAACAGCGATATCAGAAGCGATTCAATCATACAGTTTGTAGTGTACAAAGATTTGCAAAACAATGGGAAAAAGGAATATTCCTGAACTTTGTTTTATCTCATGGTTACTGTGAAATTGCGTGAATGCATCATTACAACGGATGTTACCCCAGCTTTCAGAACTTGGATTTATTAAATGAGTTTACCAAAAAATGGAAATATTGCAGAATATACAGCCTCATGATAGATACATAATTAAGCTTCATTTCGTGCTGAATAAAATAAATGAATGTATCCTAAATAGAAACTTTCAGATAGATTTTTACTCCAAAAGCATTAAAATAAATCCCATTTAAATAAAATAATTGATTTTTATCCACCCTAGTGCTAATCGAGTGGCAAAAATCAGATACTCGTTTTACAAAAGTTGATTAGAAGATCAACCTCTGGTACAACCACCCTTGTCCATACATGGATTGAAAATTGCTCGATCCCTGCTGAATGCTGTTTTTTTTTTTTTTTTTTTAGCCCATTGCTAGCCCAATCGAGAGGATGGGCTGCCTTAACGTAATGTCAATTAAATGGACACTAGACTATATCCTTATGTTTTATCCTGCAATGGTTTTACTGCATCCTCTCCTTTTCCCCCTTACTTCCTTTTGTTTGTCATGAACAGTGCACTGCCCTATGCACAATACAAACCCCATAGTGCCTAGTTGACCTCAGGAGCGAGCAAAATAGGTTTTCTACATTCCTACATACAGTGGGACCATGGAGAACAAACAGTCACCCTCTAACAGGAAGAGAGATTGCAGCAAAAACACATCACATCTGTACCAGTCCCCATAATATATGTCCCTCATCACATCTGTACCAATGCCAAAAAAATCTCTCCCGGTCCCCCGTCACATCTGTCCCAGTCCCAAAAACATCTGTCCCCGTCACATCTGTCCCAGTCCCAAAAACATCTGTCCCCCGTCACATCTGTACCAGTCCCCAAAACATCTGTCCCCATCGCATCTGTACCAGTCCCCAAAACATCTGTCCCCCATCGCATCTGTACCAGTCCCCAAAACATTTGTCCCTCATCACATCTGTACCAGTCCCCAAAACATCTGTCCCTCATCACATCTGTACCAGTCCCCAAAACATCTGTCCCCCATCACATCTGTACCAGTCCCCAAAACATCTGTACCCCCTGTCTACAAAACCCCTGACCATGTCTACACTACTCCCTGTCTACAAAACCCCTGACCATGTCTACAC
>BLSH010276114.1:142398-152620 GCA_018402905.1 Glandirana rugosa | reverse complement strand
ACTACCCGCTGCCTATATCCACCTCCCCCACCACCCCCTGCCTGTATCTACCTCCCCTCTCTACTCCGTCTATATCTAACCCTCCCACACCTCCCCTGCTTTGTCTGAGCCCCCAGCACCGCCACTGTTGCACTGTCTGACATTTTATTTTAGTTTTAATTGTCAAAATATAAAACAATGGATGTGGGGGCCTTTTGGTGGATGTTTTTTTTTTTTTTATGGGGCAGGGGGAGCAGCATTTTACTCTTGGACCCAGGCAGCACAATGTCTTGGGCCGGCCCTGTCTTACAGTTATCTTGGCCCAGCTTACTGTATATCCACTTCACCTCCGGAAGAATTTCCCAGTTTAGGACCAGAGCACTTTTTGCGATTTGGCACTGCGTCGCTTTAACTGACAATTACGCGGTCGTGCAACGTTGTACCCAAACGAAATTTGAGTCCTTTTTTTCCCACAAATAGAGCTTTCTTTTGGTGGTATTTGATCACCTCTGCGTCACTTCTGATCACCGCTATAAACAAAAGAAGAGCGACCATTTTGCAAAAAAACAAACAAATTTCTTACTTTTTGCTAAAATTCTAATCCAAAAAAAATATATAAAAAAACATTTTTTTTCAACGGTTTTGGCCGATTTCTATTCTTCCTCATATTTGTGATAAAAAAAATCGCAATCTGCATTTATTGATTGGTTTGTGCAAAAATGGCCGCGTTTACGGATGGTGAGAATTCATTTCTGGGGTTTTTCTGTTTTTTTTATTTTTTACTAGTAATGGCGGTGATCTGCGATTTTTAGCAGTACTGCGATATTGCAGCGGACATGTTGGACATTTTTTACACTTTTTTGGGACCAATTACATTTATTCAGCAATCAGAAATTTAAATGTCCACTGATTACTGTATAAATGTCATTGACAGTAAAGGGGTTAACCTGCAGGGGGAGATCTAGGGGTTAACTGTGTTCCCTGGGTGTGTTCTTACTGTGGGGGGTTGGGCTACCATGGGCATGAGAGATCTAACTGATCCCAGTGACAGGGATCAGTAGATCTCCCATACCCCCACTAACAGAGCGGGGAACCGCCGTGTTTACATCGACGGTTCCCCGTTCTTTGCCTGTGGCCGCTCATCGCGGCTCGCCAGCGGACATCGGGTCCGCTCGAGCCGTGGTCACACTCCTCAGGAGTGCGGCGGCGCGCGCCCCCTAGCGGCCATTCACAGATCGCCGCCTTTTTACGGCGATTTTCAGCTAGCGTCCACGCTGCCGCCGTAAATATGCGGTAGGCGGTGTGGAACTCTTTAAACTATAATTGACCGATGCACCTGGAAGCTGGAAATCACTGAAGTAGACGACAGGTCTTTCCAGCCTCTAGGGGCATTGGCCAGGTATGGTATATACATAGTTCATGTAAAAATATACCATGTCTGAAATTTATCTTTAAGGCCTCATGCACACAGGACGATTTTTGACTGTATTACAGCAGCTGTTTTTAGCTGCAGATGTTTTTTTCTACAGTCACTAAACCCTCCATCATGTTATCCTATGTGTTCATGCACACATAGGCTCTTATCAACTGTTTTTAGCAGTGACCTTTTTGAACTGTAAAAAAACCCAAGACCAGAGGGTTCTGAGAGATGTTTTTCAGCTATAAAAATGTTCAAACGCTCAAAAGCGCCCAAAACCGCTCAAAAACATCAATCCCCAATGTGCATGAACCCTAAATGTTTGTTTAGTCTGAGATTTCGCCTAGCTGACTCCTTACTTTACCTTATTCACTGCCTTCTGGCAACTGACACTCTCCTCTGGTCTCCAACACTCCCGGGTTGTGGGTGGATCATCAATAGCCCCAGGTACAATGTAGGAGCGCTGCTAGTGATGTTTCTTGCCTGACTGACTTTAAAGGCACGATTGTGTAAAAATGATTATGAGGAAACAGCCTGTTGTCCTAGTGCCTCTGCATTTCACCCCAGCTCTGATTCTTGCATCCCAAGACTAACTGAACAGAATATTAAGGGTCCCTTCAGATCTTTGTGACCCGTTGCAGTACGTTACTATGCATGCAAAATTAGGTACGAAAACCTCTTTAACCCCTTCCTTACTGGGCACTTAAACCCCCCTCCTGCCCAGACCAATTTTTGGCTTTCAGCGCTGTCGCATTTTGAATGACAATTGCGCGGTCGTGCGGCGTTGTACCCAAATAAAATTTGCGTCCTTTTTTTCCCACAAATAGAGCTTTCTTTTGGTGGTATTTGATCCCCTCTGTGTCTTTTCTGATCGCCGCTATAAACAAAAAATGAGCGACAATTTTGCAAAAAAGAACAATATTTTTTACTTTTTGCTAAAATACAAATCCATTAAAAAAAATATTCATCAGTTTTGGCCGACATATATTCTTCTACATATTTTTGGTAAAAAAAAAAATCGCAATCGGCGTATATTGATTGGTTTGCGCAAAAGTTATCGCATCTACAAACTGGGAATTGATTTATGGCGTTTTTATTATTATTTTTTTTTTTTTACTAGTAATGGCGGCGATCTGCGATTTTTAGCGGGACTGGGATATTGCTGCAGAAATGTCGGACATTTTTTACACATTTTTGGGACCAATGACATTTATACAGCGATCAGAAATTTAAATAACCACTGATTACTGTGTAAATGTCATTGGCAGTGAAGGGGTTAACCAGCAGGGGGCAGTGAATGGGTTAACAAATGTTCCCTAGGTGTGTTCTAACTGTGGGGGGGCAGGGCTGGTCGGGACATAACAGATCTAACTGATCCCTGTCACAGAACGGGGAACCGCCGTGTTTACAATGGCGGTTCCCCGTTCTGAGGCTCCCAAAAGAGATCGGCGGGTCTCGGGCGGACATCGAGTCCGCCCGACCCACAGGCACGCTCGCGCGCGCGCCGCCGCTGCCTCCAGGGGGCGCGCCAGGAGCGCGCACAGTGGACGACGTCCATGGACGTCGTCCAGGCATCTCAGATCCGCGCTGGAGCCTTACTTCGGCAATAGCACGGATCTGAAGTGGTTAAGTTTTAACATTTTATCGTTATTTCCAAAGTCATTTTCAATATATTTCAATCTTCAAACTCTGGTGATCCTGCCATGAAAGTGCTTTTTAAGGCACTTCTTATTTTAGGGTGACAACACTTTGTCCCTGTCTCCCAGTTGTGTTCCTTTGTTGTCACGCCAACACATGGATCTCTGGTGGAGACTATAAATGTGCAATTATAGAAAATAATCGGCTAGCTAAAAGGTTTTTGTATTGCTGACTTTACTGGTACCAGAGAGAGACGGTCACAGATGTATTTAAAAAAGTATATGTTTTTATTACAAAATCACAATAAAAATGTTTCTTTTACGTTCACTGACAGACGCAGCTCTTCTTAAATGACACGTGGGTTTTATGCTCGTCCTATCAGGAGTGACTAGGCAAAACAGATGCAAAAGCATCAGGGATAGGCTGGCCCCTCCCATGGGGGCCGTCCTCACCTGAGCCTATAAAACCCCCTGCTGGCCAATAGCATTCAGTTTTGTTTGCCTAGTGCAAAGGAGTTGACTGGGTTCCCTTATGGGACCTGCGTTTTTTTCTGCATGTAATTTTTTTCTTTTTTTCTGAAGAAGATGAAGACTTCTATCAAGCAGCCGGTCTTGGCATAGAGTGGATATCACGAATCCAAAGCTTTGCCCTGACCGCCCACCTCATGATGACCTACCCTAAAAATCTCAGGGCAGCGTCGCTCAGGGCCCGTTCCGTGCGGGCGGCCTGTGGCTGTTGCCACTTGTGCCCAGTGTCTGGCTTTTGCCTTTCCAGTGGCCTTGGCCAGCAGCAATTCTTCCCGGGACAAGGGGGGTAAGTCTGCTTCGGGTGGCTACCCGCAACGCTCGTCGGACTGGTGAGTGGACCCCTCCCCCGCCCTTAGGACGTTGGGGGGGGGCGACATCCGGGGCAGTATTTAATATTGGTGGTAGCTTTTTTCCCTGTCAGGGGGGCACTTATTTATTGCGTGCCCCCCCCCTGGTCTGCCGCGTTTGCGCGGCGTCGCGTTGTGACTTTAAGGGCCCTGGGACCTGTACTGCATCACTGGGGAACGTACGTTCGCGCACTTTTTCAAAATTAACCGCCGCCATTTTGCGGGGCTGGTTTATGCTGCGCGAGCGCCATTTTCTCTTTTTTGGTATTACACTCTGTGTAACTGCGCACGCTTTCTCCTCAGAGAAGCAGCTGCATGTGTGGTACAGTCCTCAGAAGCGCCTTTTTTCTCTCACAGCGCTGACAGGCTACAGGGCTAGAAGCAGCAGGTTTGGCTGGCTCCTTGGGGTGTTGTTTTTAGTGGGCTTGTCCTCCCAGGCTCCCTGGGTGGTCTTAGGTGGTGGTGGTGATACGTGGGGGGGTGTCCCATTCAGGCTATGTCTGGGGACGGCGACGCGGCGGCTATGGACCCTGCAGCGCCCTCTGATATGGAGACAGCAGAGCAACGCTCCACACAAGCCCCTGCTTTGGACCTCTTGCGGGCTCTTTTTGTGGAATTCATTTCTAAGGTTACTGCTATGGCCCCTGAGCCCCCCGCTAAGCGCTTGGCCCCCACTGTCTCCTCAGGTGAGGATTCAGATCATGGGGTCGCATCGGTTGCCATGGGGACCCCAGTGGAACTCTCTGAGGGCGAATTGGTCCTTTCAGATACTGAGGAGGACCAGGCGGCCTCAGTGGCGCGCAACAAGGCAATTGTAGCGGCCCTTATTACTAACATTCGCCAGGCTCTGTGCCTTGCTCAGCCTGAAGAGGCGCAGACTTCCACTTATGTCTGTGGGTCTATGAAGCCTCCTAAGTCCCCTAGGGCTTTTCCCTATGTTAAATTTTTTGAACGGGCTGTTTTTAAGGAATGGGGTTCCCCCAAAAATTCCTTCACTTTGCCTAAGCGTTTTGCAGTGCGCTATGCCTTTGAGGATGCTTTCCTTACACGGTGGGCTTCCCCCTCGGTGGACCCACCGGTGGCCCGTCTGAATAAGGCTACCACCCTTCCTGTGGAGGGTTCGCCCTCTTTTAAGGATGCGGCGCATCGCCGCACGGAAATGGTGTCTAAGGCTATTTTTCAGGTGGCAGGTTTTGCTATGCGGCCAGCTTTGGCCTCAGCAATGTCAGCGCAGTCCCTTTCTGAGTGCCTCTCCTCAGTGTGCAAAAATTGGAGTTGCAATTGTGCAAAGGATGAGTTGCATAAATTGCAACATGTAATGGAAGGCCTCCATTATCTATGCGACTCCCTGCTGGACATCATGACCATGCTGTCCAAAATTTCAGCTTTTGCTATTATCATCAGACGGGTGTTGTGGCTGAGGTCTTGGTCAGGTGATCAGGCGTCTAAGAAATGCCTCACTGACCTTCCCTTCCAGGGGGGTCGTTTGTTTGGACCACAGCTGGACGAAATCATTAAAGATTTCACGGGGGGGAAGAGTCTCTTTCTTCCGGAACCCAAACGGCGGGATTTTCGCCGACGACAGGGCCCCTCTTTTTCTGGGCAGAAAAAGTTTTTTCGTGCCTCAGGTACAGCCGGGGCGGGTTCCAAGTCCGGTAAGGCCCCGGCTGGGTCTGGTAAGTGAACCTGGCAACGTAAGCCCGGAAAAGCGGAGGATAAGCCCTCCTCAGCGTGACGGGTTGCCCCCGCCCATATGTCGGATGGGGGGCCGGTTATTGGAGTTTGCGGACTGCTGGACAGCTCACATCTCCGATCGGTGGGTCCTGGATGTGGTGTCCACCAGTTACCGGATAGAGTTCAAAACTCTACCCCCGGACAGGTTCTTTCCCTCAAACCTAAGACTTCCACAAGGGCGTCTGGAGGAACTGTTCAACGCAGTCCAGTCCCTCGTGGACATGGGTGTCGTGGTGCCAGTTCCACTGGAGGAGAGGTTCTGCGGTTTTTACTCAAACCTCTTTGTGGTGCCCAAAAAGGGCGGGGTCAGGCCGATTCTGGATCTCAAAGCTCTGAACTGCTTTGTCGTTGCCGCCCTACATCAAGGGGAATTCTTGGCATCCCTGGACATCAGGGACGCCTATCTGCACGTTCCCATCTGCCAAAAACACCAGTGTTTTCTGCGTTTCGCAGTGGGAGACCTGCACTACCAGTTTGTGGCCCTACCATTCGGTCTGGCCTCGGCTCCCAGGGTGTTCACCAAGGTGTTGGCACCAGTTCTAGCACTGCTAAGACAGAGAGGTATCGCAGTGGTAGCGTACCTAGACGACCTGCTCTTGAGGGCGGAGTCGGTAGTGTCCTTGGAGGAGGACGTGACAATCACGGCTTCCACACTACGGGACTTCGGTTGGCTCCTCAACCTGCAAAACTCCTCGCTTGCCCCCTCATGTCGCCTGGAGTACCTCGGTCTGATTCTAGACACGGTGCAGGCGAAGGTGTTCTTGCCTCCCAACAAGCTATTGGGGCTGCAAGCGGCGGTGCGGACCCTGCTGTCGCGCAGGAGGTCCTCCCTAAGGTTCTGCATGCGGGTGTTGGGACTCATGGTTTCGTCCTTCGTGGCGATTCCTTACGCCCAGAGTCACGCCCGGCTCTTGCAGAAGGCGATTCTGTCAAAATGGGACAAATCTCCTCTTTCTATGGACAGACTGATCCGTTTGGACCACCAGACCAGGGGATCACTGACTTGGTGGCTCCAGGCTCCAGCATTGACTCTGGGAAAGTCTTTTCTTCCCCTCAACTGGTCGATTGTGACGACGGATGCCAGCCTGACGGGCGGGGGAGGGGTGTTGGGTCAGTTGTCTGCCCAGGGCTGTTGGTCAGCTCAGGAAGCTCGACTTCCGATAAATGTGTTGGAACTGAGAGCGATCAAGCTTTGCTTGTCCCGTTGGTCGACAAGGCTGCATGGCCTCCCTGTCCGGATTCAATCGGACAATGCCACAGCCGTGGCTTATGTGAACCATCAAGGAGGGACAAGAAGTTCCACGGCAGCCGCAGAGGCTGCTCTGATTCTCCGCTGGGCGGAACAACATGTCCCGGCGCTCTCCGCAATCTACATTCCGGGAGTGGAGAACTGGCAGGCGGACTTTCTCAGCCGCCAAACACTGGACCAGGGGGAATGGTCCCTGCATCCAGAGGTGTTTCGCCAGATTTGCTGCAAGTGGGGCACACCAGAGGTAGACCTCATGGCGTCCAGGTTCAATGACAAGGTCGAGACCTTCGTGTGCAGAACAAGAGATCCGTTGGCGGTCGCTACGGACGCGCTGGTGGCTCCTTGGGGTCGGTACCGGTTACTATACCTCTTCCCTCCCCTGAAGCTGTTGCCTCGGGTTCTGCGCAGGATAGCTGCGGAGGGTATTCCGACGATCCTGGTCGCTCCCGATTGGCCTCGGCGCACTTGGTACGCCGATCTGGTTCGGATGGTGGCGGACGCCCCTTGGCGGCTTCCGCTTCGCGAAGACCTGCTGTTCCAAGGTCCCATCTTGCACCCTGCTTTACCCTCGCTGGCTTTGGCGGCTTGGCTATTGAGGCCCAGGTATTGAGGGATCGGGAAGTCGCTCACTCTGTAATCTCTACTATGCTTAAGGCACGTAACTGCACTTCACGCGAAATTTATCACAGGACCTGGAAAGCCTATATTGCATGGTGCGAAGCGGGGGGGGTTGGAACCCTCGCTCTTATTTGGTGTCCAGGGTGACTTTTCTGCAACAGGGACTGGACAAGAGCCTGGCATTAAGTACGCTCAAGGGCCAGATTTCGGCTTTAGCAGTCCTTTTTCAGAGACCTTTGGCTTCCCATTTGCTGATTCGCATGTACGTCATGTGGCTCCCCAGTTTCGGCCGCCTCTGGCACCATGGGATTTGAATCTGGTGCTCTCTGTTTTACAAAAACCACCGTATGAGAAGATTAGGGACATTCCTTTGTCCCTTTTGTCGCAGAAGGTTGCTTTCTTAGTGGCTGTCACATCCGCGCGGCGGGTGTCAGAATTGGCTGCCTTGTCCTGCAAGTCCCCGTACTTGATTCTGCATGACAAGGCGGTGTTGCGACTTCCGCCTTCTTTCCTTTCGAAGGTGGTCTCTTCTTTTCATTTGAATGAGGATATTGTCCTTCCTTCATTATGTCCTCACCCAAAACATCCTAAGGAATTTGAGTTACACTCTTTGGATGTGGTGAGGGCCCTGCGGGTTTATTTGAGTGCTACAGCTTCCTTTCGGAAGTCTGACTCGTTGTTTGTGTTACCCGAGGGCTCAAAACAGGGTTCGGCAGCCTCGCCGGCTACCATTTCCCGTTGGATTAGACAGACCGCGACCCATGCGTATGAGCTTTGGGGCAAGGTTCCCCCTTTTCCGGTCACGGCTCATTCCACCAGGCCGGTTAGCACCTCCTGGGCGTTCAGGCACCAGGCTTCGGTGTCTCAAGTGTGCAAAGCGGCCACTTGGGCCTCAGTGCACACGTTTACTAAATTTTACAAAGTTGATGTGTCGGCATCTGTGGATGCTGCTTTTGGCCGCAAAGTTATGCGAGCAGCGGTGTGAGTGCGTCTGGCGCTCCCTAAGAGGGTTCTGTTGGGTACAGTTGTTCTTGTTGTTTGCCCACCCCTCTAGTTTTTTTGGCACTGCTTTGGGACGTCCCCACGTGTCATTTAAGAAGAGCTGCGTCTGTCAGTGAACGTAAGAGAAAAAGGGATTTTATTATAACTTACCGTAAAATCCTTTTCTCTGAGTTCACTGACAGACGCAGCTCCCACCCCTCTGGTTTTTTTTGTTGCACTGCTTGTGACAAACTGAATGCTATTGGCCAGCAGGGGGTTTTATAGGCTCAGGTGAGGACGGCCCCCATGGGAGGGGCCAGCCTATCCCTGATGCTTTTGCATCTGTTTTGCCTAGTGACTCCTGATAGGACGAGCATAAAACCCACGTGTCATTTAAGAAGAGCTGCGTCTGTCAGTGAACTCAGAGAAAAGGATTTTACAGTAAGTTATAATAAAATCCCTTTTTTAAAAACATAGAGAATTCTCAATTGCGGTGTAGGCCAAGGGGTCAGCGCGTTTCACAACCAGCTTCCTCAGGACCTCCTTAGCTTAATAGAAAAGAAATGGCCTACTCAAAAAAGAAAACATACATAAACACCAAATCCTGTAGTACATGGAGTCTTAAATATAAATTATTAAACATATTCTGTCAAACGTAATCATCGCATTAAGAGTATCGCTTTACGATGGCAACGGGACATTCACCGTGAATATATCTCAAATTCAGATTGCAGTCAATAGAAATATGTACATGGGTGGACCTTATGGCAGAAAAAAATAAAAATATATATATACAGTGCCTTGTGAAAGTATTCTGCCCCCTTGAACTTTGCAACCTTTTGCCACATTTCAGGCTTCAAACATAAAGATATAAAACTGTAATTTTTTGTGAAGAATCAACAACAAGTGGGACACAATCATGAAGCAGAACGAAATTTATTGGATATTTCAAACTTTATTAACAAATAAAAAAACTGAAAAATTGGGCGTGCAAAATTATTCAGCCCCTTTACTTTCAGTGCAGCAAACTCTCTCCAGAAGTTCAGTGAGGATCTCTGAATGATCCAATGTTGACCTCAATGACTAATGATGATAAATAGAATCCACCTGTATGTAATCAAGTCTCCGTATAAATGCAGCTGCACTGTTATAGTCTCAGAGGTCCGTTTAAAGCACAGAGAGCATCATGAAGAACAAGGAACACACCAGGCAGGTCCGAGATACTGTTGTGGAGAAGTTTAAAGCCGGATTTGGATACAAAAAGATTTCCCAAGCTTTAAATATCCCAAGGAGCACTGTGCAAGCGGTAATATTGAAATGGAAGGAGTATCAGACCACTGCAAATCTACCAAGACCTGGCCGTCCTTCTAAACTTTCAGCTCATACAAGGAGAAGACTGATCAGAGATGCAGCCAAGACCAGAACCATCTAAACGTCACCAGACTATGAGGAAGGTAAAGTTATAATGGCGAACGTGTCACGAGGAACCCTATAAATTTCGAACCCTTTAGAAAAACATAGGTTTAGGCCGAAATTTGAAGAGGTGTTGTCATAGAGCCTGGACGGACCACACAAGGAACAAGAAGTACTACGAGAGACACGAAATTTGCCTGGAGACTCTGATATTGTCACGTCGACGTAAATATGCCTCTGAACTAATGTATGTCCACCTAAGATAAATAGTAGTAATCAGTAACTCCAGTTGTAACCTAGTAAGTCTCTAGGAGTGACT
>BLSH010276114.1:85236-122032 GCA_018402905.1 Glandirana rugosa | reverse complement strand
CGACTACAGTGGCAAGTGACACACTCGGGGCTCCCACTGATTCTCCATTATGGTGAGTTGAACTATTTCATTTTATATTACAATATAATAATAGAAATAATGTGCTTCAATCATCCTGACACCATAACAACCATGGTGCCGGGATAATTGAAGTGCCAACACCAGGTGTTTGGAGTATCTTTATCTGCTGATTGTTAAACTTTCTGGAATACACATATTGTATTGTGGTGTAGGATCTGGGCCTGCTGTCCCTCCATCCCTCTTTCTTTCCTTCCTTCTCTCCTCTTTCCTTCCCTCCCTATCTCTTTCTTTCTTCCTTATTCCATCCCTCGTTCATCTCAGACGTGAGTCACCTCCCAAAACCACGCCCATTTAAGCCACACCCACTATTTCGTTTAGACCACACCCATTTATCGCCGCATTTTGTCAGGCTACAGCCCCTGGTCTTTTTCCCACCTAGCAACGCCCCTGGTTGTTCCTTTGTCTTCTCAAACACAACCCTTCTTCCTGTATACAACAACTTCCTGCAAATAACTTCCTCTCTAGCAGTCTAACTGGTTTATTTACATATCAATGGGGTTTATACTTACAGTGGAATGTTTTTACTTATGTTTTTTTGTGCAATTGCATATAGTTTATATACTGTTTTTGTGCGCGTTTGCAAAATTAAAGTGGGCCAGTCTGGATGAAGTCCAGGGCTAAGTTTTTGTCCCAGTCCAGCCCTGCTTTTCCCTGAGGGCTTGCTGAAACATATGTAGGAGAAATAGGTCATAAAATCAGAACTCTGCCTAAAAAGTTTTTCTTCTTATTTTGTAAATTCTGCAGGCAAGGATGGACTGGATATTTAACAGCATGTCCAGATGATCAGTTCTATGCAAACCTCAACTTTTCCTGTAATAAACTGACAACATTCTATTTACAGCTAAGTATGTATTCTTATCTCAGACTCCAAATTCCTGCTGTAAGCCAACTTCCAGTCAAAGGGTGGCTAGGTTCTTTCTCCGTGGTCCCACTATATATAGGGAATGTAGCCACCCTATTTTGTTCTCTCCCAAGACAGACTGGGGATAATGGACTGTGAGATGTTGTGCATTGTACACAGAGCAGTGCACATGACGACATCTAACATGCACTGCTCGTTCCAAACAAAGGGAAGTGAGAAAGAAAAATATAGGTTCAGGGAATGTTTCAAGAAGTCAGCAAACCAAAGTACAATTTCCTGAAAAATAGATTATTATTTATTACAGCTACTTACAGTGCCTTGAAAAAGTATTCATACCCCATGAAATGTCCCACGTTTTGCCATGTTACAACCAAAAATGTAAGTGTATTTTATTGGGATTTTATGTGATAGACCAACACAAAGTGTCACATAATTGTGAAATGGAATGGTTTTCAAAATGTTTTACAAATAAAAATGTGAAAAGTGTGGCATGCATTTGTATTCAGCCCCCCTGAGTCAATACTTTTGTAAAACCACCTTTTGCTGCAATTACAGCTGCAGGTCTTTTTGGGAATGTCTCTACCAGCTTTACACATCTAGAGAGTGAAATGTTTGCCCATTCTTCTTTGCAAAATAGCTTAAGCTCTGTCAGATTGGATGGAGAGCGTCTGCGAACAGCAATTTTGAAGTCTTGCCACAGATTCGCAATTGGATTTAGGTCTGGATTTTAACTGGGCCATTCTAACACATGGATATGCTTTGATCTAAACCATTCCATTGTAGCGCTGGCTCTATGTTTAGGGTCATTGTCCTGCTGGAAGGTGAACCTCTACCTGAGTATCAAGTCTTTTGCAGACTCTAACAGGTTTTCTTCTAAAATGACTCTGTATTTGGCTCCATCCATCTTCTCATCAACTCTGACCAGCTTCCCTGTCCCTGCTGAAGAAAAGCATCCCCACAACATGATGATGCCTCCACCATGTTTCACGGTAGGGATGGTGTGTTCAGGTTCATGTGCAGTGTTAGTCTTCTGCCACACATAGCATTTTGCTTTTAGGCCAAAAAGTTCAATTCTGACCAGAGCAACTTCTTCCACATGTTTGCTGTGTCCCCCACATGGCTTCTCACAAACTGCAAACAGGACTACTTATGGCTTTCTTTCACCAATGGTTTTCTTCTTGCAACTCTTCCATAAATGCCAGATTTGTAGAGTGCACAAATCTGTCCTGTGGATAGATTCTCCCACCTGAGCTTTGGGTCTCTGCAGCTCCTCCAGAGTTGCCATTGGTCTATTGGCTGCTTCTCTAATTAATGCTCTCCTTGCCCGGCCTATCAGTTTAGGTGGACGGCCATGTCTTGGTAGGTTTGCAGTTGTGCCATACTCTTTCCATTTTCAGATTATGGATTGAACAGTGCTCCATGTGATATTCAAAGCTTGGAATATTTTTTTATAACCTGACCCTGCTTTAAACTTCTCCACAACTTTATCCCTGATCTGGTGTGTTCCTTGGCCTTCATGATGCTGTCTGTTCACTAAGGTTCTCAAACAAACATCCGAGGGCTTCACAGAACAGCTGTATTTATACTGAGATTAAATTACACACAGGTGGACGCCACTAGATTTTAGTTAGAGGTATTAGAGTAAAGGGGGCTGAATGCAAATGCACACCACACTTTTCAGATATTTATTTGTAAAACATTTTGAAAACCATTTATCATTTTCCTTCCACATTACAATTATGTGCTACATTGTGTTGGTCTATACATAAAATCCCAATAAAATACATTTATGTTTTTGGTTGTAACTTGACAAAATTTGGATAATTTCAAGGTGTTTGAATACTTTTTTAAGGCACTGTATATAGCACTGTAACTTTTCACAGCATTTTACATATTTGTTATACATTCACATCAGTCTGTTGCCCAGAAAATTGTTGCAATTACAAATGTTTAGGCATTCTAATGGTTATTTTTTTTGTTTGTATTGGTATGACACAAAAAAGTGGAGAAACAAAAAGTCAAATCTGACACATTCCATGAAAAACTCCAAAAATAGACTGGACAAAATTATTGTAAGAAATAATTGCATTCCAAGTTTATGATCCTCCTGTAATTAGTAATTAAACTCACCTGCAGGAAATTACCAGGTGCTGTCAATATAGAAATCACACCAGCAACCAGTTAAAATGGTGAAAATTTGACTTAACCTTTCTGTTGTGTGTCTCTGTGTGCCAATCGGAGCACGGAGATGAGAAAGAGTAGCAAATAATTGTCTGAAGATTTGAGAACAAAAATTGTGGAAAATCATGCACAATCTCAAGGTTATAAGTCCATCTGTAGAGATCTTAATGTCCCTGTGTCCACTGTGCGCAACATTGTCAAGAAATTTACAGCCCATGGCACTGTAGCTAATTTCCCTAGACGTGGGCGAAAGTGAAAAATTGATCAAAGATTGCAATGAAGGATTGTTGCAATGGTGAATAAAGAACCTTGATCAACTTCCAGACAAATTCAAGCTGACCTTCAGGCACAGGGTACAACTGTGTCAGCTCACACTATATGTCACCATCAGAATGAAAAGGGATGCTATGGAAGGAGACCCAGGAGAATCCCACTGCTGACACAAAAACATAAGAAAGCCAGATTGGAGTTTGCCCGAAACTTACATGAGAAAGCCAAAATCCTTTTTGGAGAATGTGCTGTGGACAGACGAAACAAAATTACAGCTTTTTGGTAAAGCCCATTATTTTACTGTTTTCAGAAAAAGAAATGGGGCCTTTAAAGAAAAGAATACAGTCAAATATGGTGGAGATTCACTAATGTTTTGGGGTTGCTTTGCTGCTTCAAGCACTGGTTGTCTTGACTGTGTAGATGGCATTATGAAATCCGAAGACTACCAAAGAATTCTGGAGTGCAATGTAGTGCTCAGTGTCAGAAAGTTGGGTTTCCGTCAGAAGTCATGGGTCTTACAGCAGGACAATGCCCCAAAGCACACGTCAAAATGCACACAGAAATGGAGCGCGGGATAGTACTGAACTGGTCAGCAATGAGTTCAGATCTAAATCTCATAGAACACCTGTGGAGAGATCTCAAAACAGCAGTTGGGAAAAAGAACCCTTCCAATATGAGAGACCTGGAGCAGTTGGCGAAAGAAGAATGGTCCAAAATTCCAGTAGAGAGGTGTAAGAAACTCATTGATGGTTACAGGAAGCGATTGATTTCAGTTATTTTTTCCAAGGGGTGTGCTAACAAATATTAAAAGGAGGGTGCCAATAATTTTGCCCAGTCCTTTTTTGGAGTTTTGCATGGAATGGGTCAAATTTGGCTTGTTGTTTCTCCACTGTTTGTGTCATACCAATACAAACAAAAGAAATAAACATGACAATGCCTAAACATTTGTAATTGCAACAGTTTTCTGAGCAAAGTGGTGCATTATCTGACAGAAATGCGGAGGTGCCAATATTTTTGCCCACTGTATACGTCTATTCTCTCCAACCTCCCTAAGAATTGCTGTGATCTATCGGCCTCCTGGACCACTGTCAGCTTTCCTTGATGAATTTTCTGCCTGGCTACCCTACTTTCTCTCTTCTGAAATTCCCACTATCCTTCTTGGCGACTTTAACATCCCGGTTAACACTAACACTACCTCTAAACTTCTTAGTCTAACTTCCTCATTTGACCTGAAGCAATGGGTACAGGCTCCTACTCACAATGATGGAAACACCCTCGACCTTGTCTTCTCCTATCTATGCACTCCATGCAACTTCTCCAACAATCCTTTTCCCCTCTCCGACCACCACCTTATTAGATTCTCTCTCTCCCTGTCTTGCACCACCTTTCCCTCCAATCACCAAACCGTCACCCGTAGAAACCTTCGCCATCTCAACACTTCTCTTCTCTATTCTGCTACTGACCACCTCTATGAAAAAATCTCACCCCTGTCCTGCCCCAACCAAGCCACTACCATCTACAATAAATCCCTGTCCTCCACTCTGGACAAGCTAGCTCCCCTTACCACACACAAAATCAGGCCTCGATCCCTACAACCCTGGCAAACAGACGGCACCAGAAACCTCAAAAAGCGTAGCCGCGCCCTTGAGCGTCAGTGGCACAAGACAAAGTCTCTCAAAGACTTCAACCAATACAAATCTGCCCTCCATAAATACAATTCTGGCCTCCACACTGCCAAGCAGACCTATTTTACCACTCTTATTAACACCTTCTCATCCAGTCCCCGTCAACTCTTCTCTACCTTCAACTCCCTACTGCGTCTCCGCCCACTAACACACTCACTGCCCAAGAGGTTGCTAACCACTTCAAAAGCAAGATTGATACAATTTGTGATGAAATCTCCACTCTACAGGCATCTTCTCCAGTTAACACCCCATGTCAACAAGCACAATCAACACTATCCCTGTTCAAACCTACTACTATAAACGAGGTTGCTAAACTCCTTTCCAACGCCCACCTAACCACCTGTCCATTGCACCCTATTCCCTCTAAAATACTACGCTCACCCTCTGACTCTATCCTGCACTCTCTAACTCACATCTTCAATCTCTCCCTCTCTTCTGGTATCTTCCCCAATGCTCTAAAACATGCATTGGTCACCCCCATACTCAAAAAACCATCCCTGGACCCTACCGATCTTAACAATCTACGCCCTATCTCCTTGCTCCCATTTTCCTCCAAAATTCTCGAACGTCTGGTCTACAACCAACTGAGTGACCACCTTGTTAAGAATAACCTTCTTGACCCCCTCCAATCTGGATTCCGTCCTCAACACTCCACAGAAACTGCTCTTCTTAAACTCACAAACGACCTACTAACCGCTAAAACCAATGGACACTATTCTGTACTCCTACTCCTGGACCTTTCGGCTGCCTTTGATACTGTCGACCACCCCCTCCTCCTCAAAAAACTTTACTCCCTCGGTCTCCATGACTGTGCTCTTCAGTGGCTCTCGTCCTACCTATCCCATCGCACCTTCAGTGTCACGTACAATTCTACCTCCTCCTCTCCTCTTCCTTTCTCTGTCGGGGTCCCCCAAGGTTCTGTTCTTGGACCTCTCTTATTTTCAATCTACACCTCTTCCCTGGGTCGGCTGATAGCCTCCCACGGCTTTCAATATCATTTCTACGCCGACCATACCCAAATCTGCCTCTCCACCCCCCAACTCACTCCATCAGTCTCCTCACGCATCACTAACTTACTAACAGACATATCTGCCGGGATGCCTCACCACTTCCTCAAACTCAACCTGTCCAAAACCGAACTCATAATATTTCCTCCCCCAAATGCCATTTCCCCTGACTTCTCTGTCAAGAGTAATGGCACAACCATCCACCCATCCCCACATGTTAGGGTGCTTGGTGTTATCCTGGATTCTGAACTCTCCTTTTGGCCACACATCCAATCACTTTCTAAGGCTTGCCGCCTCAATCTTCGCAACATCTCTAAGATACGTCCCTTCCTAACCAATGAAACCTCAAAGCTCCTGATTCACTCCCTGGTCAACTCTCGCCTCGACTACTGCAACTCCCTCCTCACTGGCCTACCTTTAAATAGACTATCCCCCCTCCAGTCCATCATGAATGCCGCTGCCAGACTCATCCACCTTACAAATCGTTCAGCGTCTGCCACCCCTCTCTGCCAATCCCTCCATTGGCTGCCACTCGCCCAACGAATTAAGTTCAAAATACTAACCATGAGCTACAAAGCCATCCACAACTCTGCTCCCAGCTACATCACCAACCTAGTCTCAAAATACCAACCTAATCGTCCTCTTCGCTCCTCTCAAGACCTCCTGCTCTCCAGCTCCCTCATAACCTCCTCTCATACTCACCTCCAAGACTTCTCCCGAGCCACTCCCATCCTCTGGAACTCCCTACCCCAATCTGTCAGACTATCCGCAAATCTTTCCACCTTTAGGCGATCCCTGAAAACTTTTCTCTTCAGGGAAGCCTATCCTGCCGCCACCTAACAACTGCACTTTTTTATTCTTAATCAACCCATCCCCCCACAGTTATTTCCCTCTCGTATCATTTAACCCTCCCTCCTAGATTGTAAGCTCTACCGAGCAGGGCCCTCTGATTCCTCCTGTATTGAATTGTATTGTATTGTACTGTCTGCCCTAATATTGTAAAGCGCTGAGCAAACTGTCGGTGCTATATAAATACTGTATAATAATAATAATAATAATATTTTTGGCCATGACTATATATTAGGGCCAATAAGACTCTTGGTAGAGTAGGAGGAAAACAGAATACCCTGATGAAACCCACACAGGCACAGACAGAACATGTAAACTGCTAGCCACTGTACTGGTCCAAGATGAAAAGGCCATTAAGAACTGATGTCTGGGGATTATTTTTGGAGAATACATATATTGTTTAGTGTATCTTTAATGTTGGCCCCTTACCTCTTTAATGTCTTATTTTAGTCAGTGAGGTTTCTCACAACAGTAAAGAGACAGCAGGGAGTTGGGAGGTGCAGGAAGCAAACAACTTTTACAAAAACAGTTCAGATTTGAAGAGGAATGCCCATGCCTTTATGGTGGCAATATGTGCTTCGATAAATGATTGATTTATTTTATGATCATTCTCTTCCGAGAAGAATGATCAATCGATTGTCAGCAACCCATTTGATCAAAAAGAACTGGACTTTGTAAAGAAGTGGACTTTAGTTAAGATACAATACGTTATGGTCAATATTTATTGATTTTAGATGATTATATCTAATTTTCCACCATGAATCAGAATATGATGGTATTAATGATCAAAGTATCTTGGTGCTGCTAATCGATGCAAAGTGATCAAACATTTTCCACTTTAGCTGATCAACTAAATTTAATCAAAACCAATCTAAACCGATCCTGAATAAATCGGAAGGGAATTTATGGCTATTCAGTTGTTTGGTAGAGTTGATTGTTTTAGATAATAAAACTAAAGTGTGTATGACCACCATTACTGGTCACATAGGCTATGGTATGATAGGAACAGGCTTAGTTTTGAATTGAATAAAAGACAAGACAATTCTCACTAGTCTCAATAGATTTGAACTGAAGTACTGTACTATAAGGAGGTCACCATTAGATGTCAGTAAACACAAGCAAATAATGTAGTCATGGTCCTTGTACTCTGTTTCAAACTTTTGGCATTCATGTTAAAATATACTTGACAGGACTGAAGTATATGTACTGCCATTGCTTATATATTTACCTTGACCGACTGTCATTCTCATCTTCTGGCTTCACAGCTTGAAACAAACCTTACATTAAAATGAAAAGCCTGATCAGAGGCTCCTCACCTTTTTAAAAGCTACTATATTATAAGAGAATAACATTTCTCAAGAAGACACCCCAGCTCAGTTCAAGTGCATGTTCTCCTGAAATTTGCTGGAAGGATCATGAGGTCACCCTTGTCTAGGCACCATGGGTGGAAGACGGGGGTAAGGTAAGTACAGATTCTGCTGTCCTTACATTTTTACAAAGAGCGGAGGCCCTGATCTAATAGGTGGACTTTTACCCCTAGTTCACACTTGAGTGTTTTTCTACTTTCTTTATGCCTGACTATGCAGAATCTCATTCTTTCTAATTGTCCTGGTTCACACTTGTGCGTCAGTCATCCTATAATCCATGCTCTATGCTGAAAAAAGCACAAGAGCTTTTTTTGTGTGTATTCGTGCCTATTAACAGATCCACAATACACGTTTTAGCATTTTTTGCAGATGTTTTTGCACCTGAAGAACTTTATTTCCCCCCATAGAACTTCTCTCCTTCTCTTGCCCAGCCCAGAAAGCAGGCTTCTGAAGCTTGATACATGTACAAAAACTACTGTAAAATGCCTGTAATATGCTTGACAAAAACACCTACAAAACACTTGAGAAAAAAAACACTTTAACATTATAATGAATATGCTCAGGTGTGAATGCAGGCTTAGGCTGCATTCAGTGCTATAGCATTTTGTGAGTGCACGCAAAATCATGCAATTTTGCATGCATTTTCTAAACGTGTGTTGTGCTTGCGTTGCTATTCATTGTTAATGGCACCCCAAGCGCAGCAAAACTGACACGCTTTTTAGTGAAAAAATGCATGGCAACTGTGGAAAAACACATGGTTGAAAGCACATGATCTGCGCCTTCACTGTTTTGGTGGTTGTGGCCAGCCATGCCACTGGATGGCCCTACTGATACTCTGTTGAGTGCTCCTATGGGATTCCTGTGGCTATCGGGCTCTCCTGTTTGCCTTCCTACTGAACTGAGTTGCTCTGCGCACATACCATGTGGTTTTGGCCTACACAGACCACTGGTAATTATATGACTTTCGTGTAATGTCCAAGAAATAGCCCCTGGTGAAAAGCAAGTCTCGAAATTTTGGATTTAGGATTTTGGGCTCAAACAATTCTGGGTTAAAGGCTTAAAAATTACCTCCTAGGTTGAGGGCAAATACAACCCATGATAAGAGTTATGCACACCATTAATATAAATATGTTTTTAGGGATGCAATATTGATCAAATCAGATGGCCTGATGAACATGTTTTTAGCGCTTTATGAATAAAGTATATATATTTATATACAGTGCCTTGAAAAAGTATTCATACCCCTTGAAATTTTCTACATTTTGTCATGTTACAACCAAAAATATT
The DNA here is from genome assembly GCA_018402905.1 of Glandirana rugosa. Classification (NCBI taxonomy): domain Eukaryota; kingdom Metazoa; phylum Chordata; class Amphibia; order Anura; family Ranidae; genus Glandirana; species Glandirana rugosa. The sequence continues at coordinate 112,443 of BLSH010276114.1, read as the reverse complement.
AATGTATTTTATTGGTTTTATGTGATAGACCAACACAAAGTGGCACATAATTGTGAAGTAGAAGAAAAATGATAAACGGTTTTCAAAATTTTTTACAAATGAATATCTGGAAAGTGTGGCGTGCATTTGTATTCAGCCCCCTTTACTGTGATACCCCATGTAATACCCCTAACTAAAATCTAGTGGAACCAATTGCCTTCAGAAGTCACCTAATTACTAAACAGAGTCCACCTGTGTATAATTTCATCTCAGTATAAATACAGCTGTCCTGTGAATCACGAAAGCCAAGGAACACACCAGACAGGTCAGGGATAAAGTTATGGTGAAGTTTAAAGCAGGGTTAGTTTATAAAAAAATCCCAAACTTTGAACATCTCACGGAGCACTGTTCGATTCATCATCCGATTGGCAGGGGGCAAGCCTCCTTAAATACCCAGGGTCAGCCCCAGCTGGGGAGGAGTTGTTCAGGAAGGAAGCTGGAGGTGGAGTGCTAGGCTGTTAATGGCCTTTGAGGGAGCTCCCCAGTCTGGGGAGGGGGTAACCTTGGGCCTTGGCTCGGGTTCAGACGGGACCCTCTTAGAACATGTGGAGTTGTCCTGGACTGCAGGCACGGGAGCAAGGAGAGGACAGCAGGAGAGAGCACTGCCAGACATGTCTCCAGGGAGGAACAACAGGTCACAGCCTGGAGGGCTGGTGAGTGATGTACAGTCATGAGGACTGGGGAGGCACGCCTGAGAGGACTGGGAGAGCGCAGTCTGCGATGGGTGCAGAATCAGAAGAGTGGACTGTGGAAGCATGGGCAGTGGAGAGAGGCAGCTGCAGCCAGGAGAGCTGGCAGGGCTCGAAGAGGTGGTACTGGGAGCAGTAGCCACAGGGACGACTAGCACTGAGACTTACCTACATTTTGCTACACAACAGGGGCCCTCAGTCCCCTGTAAAAAGCATTCACCTTAGGCCTGGTGGAGTCAGTGCCAGGCCTGCAAATCGGTGCTAGTTGGTTTGAGGAATACAAGTGATGTGCTGGAGGTGTTGAGGAGCGATAGTCTGCAAGAAAGTGATGTGCTGGAGAGAAGAGAGGAGGTGTATATACGTTTAGTCCTGTGTATTTTTTATATTTGCTTCAATCAAGTGGGCATCCCATACTCCCTTACCCTATCCAAGTTAATACCTCCCAATAAAAATACAAAAAAACAAGTGCAAGGACTGTTTCATGACTCTAGGTGCTTGAAATTGTGTGCCTGGCTGGGCAGGGTGACAGACGGACCACAGCACTCAGCAGCCCTTACGGGGTACCGTTACACGAAAATGGAAAGAGTATGTGTTACATACCAGGTAGTGAGCCTGACGGCAGGGGATGGCCTCTCCTGCGACCCTGGTTTGAGGGACCGATGGGAGTGAGACAGCGGCCACAAGAGCACGGTGAGGTATGAGTGCCTGTGGAAGTCCAATGGCGTCCGCCAGCGGTGGTCAGCAGGGGCGCTGGAGATGGAGATGACCTCTGGGGTTAAAGGTGCAGTCAGATGGAAGCAGTCCAGGAGAGCTGGAGAGGACTTGCAGAGCTGGAAGCTACTAAGGTCTGGATGGCCACAGGCCCTGGAGCAGAGTCAGGTAAAGGCAGAATCCGCAACGAGTTGGCAGCAAGGTACAGAGAAGCAAGCAGAAGAGTGGTCGGGACAAGCCAGGATCAGGTGCAGGCAGAAAGCAGGTCAGGAATGGATAACAGATAACAGATGAACCTGGGTAACGCTGTAGATCAGAGAGCACTCGTTTTGTGCATCAGCAGAGTTTAAATGGCTTGTTTGGCGCCGAACCGCCGTTGGGCACCAATTAGCATGGGAATTCCTCTAATAGCTTTTTCCTGAGAAGAGCTGCTTTGGCGGTCTTCCTGACATTGCCCCCCTCACGGGCAGCTTCCGGATGCCCAGTTGGTTCTTCTTTTGTGGGTGGCTGTGAAGGAAGTCCCTTACCAAATCCACAGCATGTAGATTTTGTTCAGGCTCCCAGGAATTTTCCTCTGGTCCATAGCCCCTCCATTTAATCAGATACTGTATTTGCCCCATTCTCCTTCTACAGTCCAGTATAGCCTCCACCTCAAACTCTTCATCACCATTAATCATTATAGGCTCAGGTGGACCTGTCTCGCGATTGGGGAAAGAGTCTGGCACCGCAGGTTTCAATAATGAGACATGGAACACTGGGGGAATTTTAAAACTTTCAGGTAGAGACAGTTAGTAGGAGACCTCATTGATTTTCCTCTTGACTGGGAATGGTCCCACATATTTAGGGCCCAGCTTCCTTGACAGGCATGCCAGCTTCAGGTTGGTTGTGGCCAACCACACCTGGTCTCCTGTTTGTAAAATTAGCTCCCCTCTTCTCTTTTTATCAAGGACTCTTTTGCTGTCTTCTTGTGCTTTGCTCATAGCCTCCTGCAGCAACTTGTTTTTGCGGCTAAAAAAGTTCAAGGTTATTTGGACGACAGGCACTGAGGACTTGGGGACCAAGTCTGGCAGGAAGGTAGGATGAAAACCAAGGTTTTCAAAGAAGGGAGATTGTTTGGTAGCTGAATGGCAGGAATTAATGTAGGCAAACTCCGCCATCGGCAGGAGTGACACCCAGTCGTCTTGAACAAATGATGAGAAACAGCGGAGATATTGCTCTAAAGTTTGGTTCGTCTGCTCTGATTACCCATTGGACTGGGGGTGGTAAGCAGATGATAGGGAAAGTCTTATTTTCCGGATTCCACACAGTGCTTTCCCAAACTTTGAGGTAAATTGCACCCCCCGGTCGGATACAATATCTATGGGTAAACTATGGAGCAGGATGATCTCCTTTATGAACATCCAGGCGGTCTCCATAGCAGAGGGTGTACATTTCAAGGACAAGAAATGGGCCATTTTTGTCAGCCAGTCAACCACCATGGAGATGGCCGTACAACTTTCGGAGGGAGGCAGTTCCACTACAAAATCCATAGAAATCATGGCCCATGGCCTGTCTGGTCCTGGCAGAGGTCGCAGCAAGGACCATGCCTTGTTACGGGGAACTTTGTTTCGGATGCAGATGGAACAGGAATGAATGTATCTTTTAGTCCCTTTCCAGGTCGGCCACCAGAAGGTGCGGTGCACCAGCTTCAGGGTTTTGCGGATTCCGAAGTGTCCTGCTAAGGGGTGATCATGACAGAGGCCTGCTTCAACTGTGACAAGAGGTCTGTTTGAAGTAGCAGGAAATTCCCAGCTGGCAGGATGGTATCGGGTGTTGCCGACTCCTTAGGATCCTCGTACATGCATGACAATGCATCGGGCTTAACATTCTTAGATCGTACGTAATATGAAATGTAAATCTCGAGAAAAACAATGCCCATCGGGCCTGGTGGGGTCTGAGGCATTTGGCAGATTTAAAATACTCGAGATTTTTGTGATCCATGTAGATCAGTGGTTCTCAACTCCGGTCCTCGGGACCCACTAACAGGTCAGGTTTGTAGGATAACTGAAATGCATCACAGGTGATATAATTTGCTGCTCAGTGATTGCAGTATTCTAGTCTGCATCTCCCCAAGGTAATACTTAAAATCTGGCCTGTTGGTGGGTCCCGAGGACTGGAGTTGAGAACCACTGATGTAGATCAATATTGGATGAGCCGCCCCTTCTAGCAGGTATCTCCACTCCTCTAAAGCAGTCGTAAGTTTTCTCACCCGGGGCAAACTTCCTTGAGCCACCAGATGGAGTAAACTTTTGAGGCCTGAATGTTGGGAGAGGACCGCCACAACGGCACTTTCAGAAGCGTCCACCTCCAAGATGTAGGGAAGAACTGGATTCGGATGGCACAGTACAGGGGCAGGTGTAAAGAGTCCTTTGAGCATCTCAAAGGCGGTTTGAGCTTCCGAGGACCAGCAAAACCAGACCCCCTGCTTGGTGAGCTGGGTGATGGGTGTGATAATAGCGGAGAAGTTCTGGATGAATTTGCGGTAGAAGTTGGAGAATCCGACGAACCACTGGACCCCCTTTATATTGGTAGTTGCAGGCCAAGACAGGATTGACGATACTTTTTGCGGTTCCATCTCAATGCTTCCTGGAGAAATGATCAGTCCCGGAAACTGGATACTCTGGCGCTCAAACTCACACTTCTCTGGTTTGGCATAGAGTTTGTGCTGGCGGAGGCGGCAGAGAACCTCCTTAACCTGCTTCCGATGGACTTCAAGTGAGGAGGAAAAGATAAGGATGTCATCCAGATAGGCTATCACAAAGATGTCCAGGAAGTCCCTGAGGATGTCATTGATGAATAACTGGAGGGTGGCCGGGGCATTACACAGTCTGAAGGGCATAACAAGGTATTCATAATGGCCAAATCAGGGGCGGAACGCTGTTTTCCACTCACCCCCTTCCCGTATGCGGATGAGGTTGTAAGCCCCTCTTAAATCCAGCTTCGTGAAAATGGTAGCAGAGCGCAGTCTTTCGAAAAGTTCTGGCACCAAGGGAAGGGGATAATGGTTCTGCACCGCAACCTTATTCAGATCCCGGTAATCATTACAAGGTTGGAGGGAGCAATCCTTCTTCTCCACGAAGAAGATTCTCGCACCGGCAGGAGAGGTGGATGGGCGGATGAAACCTTTCTGCAGGTTTTCGTCAAGGTAATTCTTCAGGGCCCCTAATTCCTTCTCAGACAACGGGAAGATCCGGCCAAAGAGAATTTCTGCCCCAGGAAGGAGCTCAATCGGGCAATCATAGGAGCGGTGTTGGGGAATGCGTGTCCGCCCCTTGCTTACTAAACACATCCAGGAATTCGTGATAAGCTTGGGGCAGCTTCTGACGGGATCTATGGTCAGAATCGAGACACATTAGAGTCGGGGGAGGCAGGACGGGTGTAGGGAGGCAGTGTTCCTGGCAATATAAGGACTGGAACTGGATTAGTCCGAAACTTCAGTTGATCCGGGGGTCATGGGCTTGGAGCCAGGGCAGGCCTAGTGTTAGGAAGAGAATCTGTGGCTAAAGTGGACTTTCTGCACCTATGCACGCGTGTCATGGATCTGCTACCCAGCGCAGGGGTCACTAAGGGTTAACAATTCTGCAGGGTGATTTCATTAATTGGAGCCAAGCTGCCTTATTTAAACACCTTAGCAGCACACAGACTCTGCTGTCTGATCTACAGCGTGTAGTGTGTGTTCCTGATCTGCCTGTACTCTGATTACCTGTTCCTATGACCCGGGCCTGACTGACTTTGCTGATTTCCGCCTGCACCGACCCTTGGACTGCTTACAACCACCCTCCTGCCTAGCCCTCCTGTACTTCTGCTGCCCGCCTGTTGTTGACCCTGCCTGAACCCGACCATCCATCTGTCTGCTTCTTCTGTACTGCATCGCCAGCCAGCTTCACGACCCGGCCTGTACGACCACGCTTCTTGTGCACGAGTGCACCTACGAACTTCCTATCAACACCAGTGACCCAGTCCGACCCTCATGCCATCCTGCACTCCCGAGCCACCTGTCTACTCTACCAGGGGTTTCCGAGTCAGGGTCGTAAGGGAGGTTACCCACTGCATAAGTCAGACTCATCCACCAGGTACATTACACCTAGGATGACTGGGAACAGCGGAAAAGCAATTGCATCCAGCCGTAGTAGCTCACTGTGATCTGAAAGAGTGGTAGCCAGCAGAGGTGGGGTCTTTTCAGTCACCAGCCCTGACTTGACATGGGACCCATCGGCCAGGAACACTGAGAATCTTTGTTTCTTGGATTGGAGGGGAATCCCGTGTTTAGCTGCAAAATCCAGGTCAATGAAACAGCTGCAAGCCCCTGAATCCACAATGGCCGTGACAGAAACTGTTCTTCTGGGTAGTTGGAAGGAGCAGGAAGGGCTAGGTGGGCCGATTTGGCCAGCAGCAGTGTCTGCCCCATTGAGGAGCCGAAGAGCCCCTTTTGGTGTTTAGCTGGGCAACTGTGCACATAGTGACTGGCTTCCCAACAATAGAGGCAGAGGTTGGCATGGAGCCGGCGTGAACGTTCTTCAGGGTAAATGGATGGCCGAGAGGTGGACTTGAACAGTGCCATTTTCTCCCACCAGCGTTCACACAGACGGCGATCAATCTGAATGGACAGCTGGATTAGATCTTCCATAGAACTCGGGACTCCTACCCGGGCTAATTCGTCCTTGAGGCCTGCTGACAGACCCAGACGAAACTGATGCAGTAAGGCAGCGTTGTTCCAGCTGGTAAACGCACTCCAGCGCCTGAAGTCAGTGACGTAATCCTCGATGGCTCTGCCATCTTGCCGGAGTGTGTGGAGAGCGGATTCAGCTGTAGCGGACTGCTGAGGGTCGTCATACAACTGTGACATCGCCTGGAAGAATGAGGACAGAGTATCCAGCCGGGCATCTCTGGTTTCCAGCAGGGGATGAGCCCAGGCCTGGGGTTGGTCCCGTAGCAGGGATATGACAAACCCCACCTTGGTAGTCTCCAATCGGAAAGTCTGTGGCTGGAGTGAAAAATAGAGCTAGCAGGCATTAAAGTGGTTGTAAACCCAGTCTGACACATTTTCGTATTGCAACTAATCCCAGTTTAAAAAATTATTTCCTCTGCTTCTCCATCTCCTTATTTGCTTCCTTTCGTGGATATCGCTATATTTATGTGTTGTGACGTCAGCCGCGCATGCTCCCTGTGTCTGCATTTTCCGGCAAGCCTAGACTCTGTTGGAAAATTGCAGGGTTTATGCCGTGGCTGCGTCATTTCCTATAGTAGACGTCAGCCCCAGCATCCCGCGATATCTTGAGATCATTCTTCCTTGAGGGGAGTACAATGGGACTGCTTGTGACTTGATACGCATGCGCGAGATTTTCAACAAGTGAACAAACTATGGGCGGAAGTACAGCGCTGTATAGACGCGGATGACAGGAGTTAGAATGGCGCGGTCTAATACCGAGGGGGAGCTTTTGATAACTAAAAGATTTTGCCAGCAATCGATCTTTAAAAGCATGCTAGGTAGGATTTATAGATTATATTTGTTTATAGGACTTTGATTATTGCTTATATTATCATTTTGTGAGTTTACTACCACTTTAAGGAAGGCTCTATACTTGGTCTAGTCTCCTGAAAATCTCTCAGGGGTTGGTACCCGGGATTCTGGAGCAGGCATCACTGTGGCAGGATCCATACTGGCTGCGGGTGCAGAGACAGGAGTGGAGGTCAGGACTTGCTCCTTGAGAAGGGCATGTTTCTCTTGTAGGGACCTGATGGTCTGTGTAAGGTCCGTGAGGTGCTGGCTGACTTCATGTAGGACAGAGGCCCCCCTTGCAGACTCAATCATGTCTGATACTGTTATGTACCAGGTAGTGAGCCTGACGGCAGGGAATGGCCTCTCCTACGACCCCGGTTCGAGGGACCGCTGGGAGTGAGACAGCGGCCACAAGAGCAAGGTGAGGTATGAGTGCCTGTGGAAGTCCAATGGCGTCCGCCAGCGGTGGTCAGCAGGGACGCTGGAGATGGAGATGACCTGCGGGGTTAAAGGTGCATTCAGATGGAAGCAGTCCAGGAGAGCTGGAGAGGACTTGCAGAGCTGGAAGCTTCTGAGGTCTGGATGGCCACAGGCACTGGAGCAGAGTCAGGTACAGGCAGGATCGGCAACGAGCTGGCAGTGAGGTGTGACTTTTGCACACAAAATGCATTTATTTTGGATATTATGATCCACATTCTTTATGCATAATTTGAATTGCATATCTAATTATTATTGTTATTATTTATATTATTATATTTATTGCACTGAGCACTTTCATATCATCAGTGTAATTTAATATTGGGGTTCAGGTAGCGCCAGCTTTTACAATAGGCAAGTTGGACTCAAAACCCTCAATATCCCATGCCAAATACTTGTTTTCATTATATTAGTTTTAATATAACACAGTAATTAGGCCAGAAATAGAACACTTCAAATTTGGAAAAAGTATTAGATATGGTCATAGACTTACTGGAGACAAGGCAAAGAGCAACAACCTCTCTAACATAAAAAGATGCAACACCCAAACTTAATGTTACTAGCTAAGAGGAAACATTGCACATATCTCTGTTTATTCCTGACATTAGTTTTATGATAACTGGTCATTAGAAGTTTTTTTTAAAGTGCTGCCAAACTTTAACTTTGACTTTCTTTTGTTATTATTAGCTGCCCTGTCCTATAAATTGCATGTTCAATCTCAGAATCAGGAAACAAAAAACAATTAGTGAAAATAATATCTGTTGTTATGCACCTACACTATCCTTAGTCTTTTGTCTATCAGTTTTTCAAGATGCTATATAAACTGAAAAAACAAATTAAATTTAGCTTTTTTTTTAATACTGAAAATCCTGCTTCTCTGCGCCAATGCTATTTAAAATAAAAAATAAAAGAAATAACCACAAATATGTCTACATTTCAATCCACCATGTGACATGCAACAGATTACCTGAAAGGTAATTTGAAAAGCTGAAGAATGGATGAATAGATAATTACCCCTAACCTAAATATATACTATAAGGGAATCTGAATATGGGACATAGAATATACTAATACCAACTGTTGCATTGTGTTTTCTTTTATCATTATGATTTGGTTATATGCAGCTACCCTCAGGGGACTGGACACAAAAAGGACATCCCCAATATAACCCCTCCTTCTGCCAGCTAGCCTCAGTCTTTTGCTAGTGTCCTTAGGCGATAGACGTTTTTTTTTCTACTGAGAGAAGCTTATATTCTTGCTATGGAGGCGTTTCTCTATTTCTGTTTATGAGGAATGATGTCCCAACAAGGTAATTCTTCTATAAAGAGTCCTGCTGCACAATAGCCAATACAGCTCTAGTGCAGTTACTGGATTGGTTAACACCTCAGCAGAGCATTGGGGGACCATACCTGTACACCACCTGAAGGAAGATGCAGGGCCAGCCTGTAATGTTGTTGCTATGCACTGGATCCTACTGTTGGCGCTCCCTTTGACACTTAATGCAATGCATAAAAATATTCACAGGGTGCTTTACAGGTATGAGGCTATGGTGTGCCTGCAGCAGAGCTGTGTCCCTGAAGACCCTTGCAGGGATATGCCCATCATGGAGAGCAAAGCAAGGATGGGGTAAACCTCCTATTACTCCTGCCTTCTAGATCTCCTATGGTGAGCACAGGGCAGAAGCCTTTTAAACATTCAGCCCAGGATGCTACTTTATTCTCTGGATCTCCTTTGGGGTGTGTAGGAGCCACTTATGGTGGTGAAGGTGGGGAACCAGGAGTACCTGTGTTCATTTATATTTGCAACATTTTTTGTCCAATAGCATGTTTGTATCTTTGTGATGTCTATTTCTAATGGTGTTACTGTGGCTGCAAACCAAACCCTAGCTACCCTTTTTGATGCAGCAAAGTCCAGTCTTGGTATTGAAGCAGTCTGATTCTGCTCACCCAAGGTATCCAGTATGGGGTCCCTAAAATTACCTAAACCAGTCAAGTTTTTCCCAGGCCACGCAATGATAGACCCCGCCTATATGAAGATTTCACTTCTACAAAATTCTTTGCTCAACAGTATACTGTTGAGGAAAGTTACCCTTGTAAGTGGGTTGTTCCTGTGGTAGACTGCTATTTCTTGTCTTAAGAAGACCCTCACAGGCAGGGGAGGGCTGGGCCAGGGGGCAGGGTGGCAATTGCCCCCCAGGCCATCCTAACTTACATTCAAAATGGCCAATGGCTGCTGCCCGCTCACACTTTTTTCTTCTTGTGGAGGGTGGGGCACCCAGGGCCAGCTCTGCTGATAGGCACTGGTGAGCCTGCATGATGGGCACTGATCAGGTTTCATTTGATAGGCACTGGTGAGGCTGCATTGATGGGCACTGGTGAGGCTAAGCTGCTAGGCATTGATGAGGCTGCATTGATGCATTCTTTTTGTTAAACCTCCTTTGTTGCTATTAAGATTAAATTATGGTACCACATTGTATCATATTTGTCTTGCTTCATAACATCAATATCCGTTCTATAACCAGGTGGGCATGGATGGTGAGCTGATTCGGTGGTTCATTGGGTCACTTGACTGGCCTTGCCCCCCAGGCCTAAGGCTGCCAGCCCTCCCCTGCTCACAGGCTCCATGGAGGATAATCCCATGTTTAAAGACCAGGTAGACAAGAAACTCTCTTTAAAGTTCTCTTTGGCAGACCCTGTGGGGATCTGACAGATTATTGCTGTCTGGACTAATCCACAGCTCTAAATTTTAGTTCTATCCTTACAGATGCCTTTTGTCCAAAGTCAGTTACAAATTTTACCTACAGCCTTACGCTATTGCAAATATTTGTCAAATCTCCAGGATGAGTTATCTCTCTATCCACAAGTGCAGGATTCTTTGGCTTAATTGCTGGTTATCTGAGCTGCCATGCAACAAATGTCTTGAGTAGTATCCTATAAAGGCAAATACCCATTTGGTCCCTCCTTGGATAAGTACATAAAGGAGATCACAGGAGTAAGCTTACTCTCCTCACACAGAAACTTCTGTGATAAGGAAGGGTTCCTTTTGTCCCTCCCAGTCTTCCAATGCTAAGTCTAATGCCTCATACACACGGGTCGACGATCGTATACAACAGGTCGTACGAACGACTGTTGTATGCTAAATCGACCGTTAGTACACGCGATTAGAACAGCGTACGTACGACGGTCATACAACAGAATGTATAGGTGTATCTCCGCGCTACTATGGTTGTGCACTGGGGATGGAGATAGGTTGCTGCTGTACTTAATATCTGACAATATGTGGTACAATTCTGAGAAATACAAATAGTACTGCGCAGCCTATTGCAGTGTACTATTAATGACCCTGCCCCTAGTGGATATGGGGCATATTACCATATACAAAACTTCTATTACTGAGAAATAGGATATATTATATATAACAATGCAGGTATAGATGCGATAAAGTACTTCTTTAAAATAATTAAGCCAATAAAAGACAATGATCGTATCCTTAAAACATATCACAATAGAATTATTATGTTATATGCAAACTGCTGTGTAGTAAAACTGGTCCTCATAGTCAATAAAAATTAATAAAAATTCATCTTGAATATATATGGCCAATAAAATTCTTATATTCAATAGAAAATTCATAAATGTCTTTTGTAGATTCTAGTGATTAAAGTGACAGTGATTTGTGCAATATCATCAATAAAAATTCATCACACATAAATATAGCCAATAAAATTCTTAATATTAGATAGAAAATTCATAAATGTCTTTTGCAAATTCAAGTGATTAAAGTGGCAGTGACTTGTGCTCCAAAAGTTCATAAAAATCATTTGTGCTCCAAACGGGTGTGGGAAGCCTCTTTGTGCAGGGGGGTCGTTAATTACCCCAAAGGGATTCCTTTAGTGGTGTGCTTCAACTTGGTAAGTGCTCTCAGAACTCTCACCTTAGTGGGTTCGGATCTGTGCGCATCAAGGTATCTTTGCGGGTATCGTTTTTCCAAATGTGGTGTTTCCTCACCTCCTCCGCAATCCTTTCGTCTGTATGGCTCGATACGACCTACCGGTCGTTAAACTCCTCCCAATCGGCTTTTACTCCAAACACATTTTTGTATGCGGGAAGAGATAAATAAATTCCGTAGTGTAGTATATCAAGGATGTTTATTAATTAAATAAAAAGACCGTTTCCCAAAAGTTAAAACCAAATAAGTTTTGTTAAAACTCTAAAACTTACACAGCGGCGTTCATACGCCTCTCACTGTGTATCCAGCACTCAATAATCAGCCTACGCGTTGCGTCACACCACGTGACTTCCTCAGGGCTGCTGGATTGGTCGATACAGCTGTCATTTATATTAGAGCAGCCGGATATTGTCTGGCGGCCATTTTGTTGTAGTCCGCGTATATGCGGCGCGGCCATACAACAGAAGTTGTATGAGCAGACTAGAAAGCTTTGGTAGTACGACAAGCGGTTGTACGACCGTTGTATCGTGTGTACAGAGAAGTTGGTCCAACAAGTTGTATTGTCCAAAACACGCATGCTCAGAAGTCAGGAATGGCTGGACGCAAATTACATGCACCTGAACTTTCTCTTTATACGTTCATAATACGGCACTACATTCGGCTTGGTCATACTATCGTTTTGTGCATGTCAGTACACGAGATACAACAGCCAACATGCGATTTGGGCCGTTCGGTCGTACGATCTTCGAACCGTGTGTACGAGGCTTTAGACTGGTTCATACTTTTGTAAGGAGACAAAGAGGTTGATTTAAATAAACTGGAGAGTGCAAAATCTGGTGCAACTCTGCATAGAAACCAATTAGCTTCCAGTTTTTTGTTTTGTCAAAGCTTTGCCAATTGAACAGGCTGAAGTTAGAAGCTGTTTGACTACCATGCACAGCTGCACCAGATTTTGCACTCTCCGGGATTAGTAAATCAACCTCACAACCTTACAAACCAGCAAAGACTAGTTCCAATGCCTCTTCTCTTGGAGGGTGCAACCCCCACTTCTAAATATGATTGTGTAGCACACCCCATATAGGAGCTGCAGATGAAAAGGACCCCCCACTCCTGCACAGCCAGGCACACCAAATTTTTACAAGCACCCAGAGTCAGAGAACAGTCCGTAGCTTAGTTTTTGTTATTGATTAGAGGGTTAATAACTTGGATAGGGATGGGGGGTTATGGGATGCCCACTTGACTTCAGCAATCTTCAGGGGCAAATTCCTATACAGTATACAGTTAGGTCCATATATATATTTGGACACAGGCACAATTTTAATACTTTTGGCTCTATATGCCACTAGCATAAAATTAAAACAAAACAATCCAACTGAATTTGAAGCGCATACTTTTCGCTTTAATTCAAGAGGTTGGACATAAATATCAAGTACAAATTTTAGGAGCTGCAAACATTTTTATACACAGTCCCCCCATTTTCAAGGGCTCAAATGTAATTGGACAAATGAATATAATCATAAATTAAATGTTCATTTTTAATATTTTGTTGAGAATCCTTTACTGGCAATGACTGTCTGAAGTCTGGAACCCATGAACATTACCAATGACTGGGTTTCCTCCTTTCTCATGCTTTGCCAGGCTCTAACTGCAGCTGCCGTTGCTCTTTGTTTGTGGGTCTTATCTTTCGTTTTGCCTTCAGCAAGTGAAATGCATGCTGAATTGGGTTGAGATCAGGTGACTTACTCGGCCATTGCAGAATATTCCACTTCTTTTCCTGGGTTGCTTTTGCACTGTTTTGGATCATTGTTCATCTGTACTGTGAAGCGCCGTCCAATTAACTTTGCTGCATTTGGCTGAATCTGGGCTGACAGTATATCTCTAAACACTGCAGAATTCATCCGGCTGCTTCTGTCTTCTGTCACATCATCAATAAACACCAATGACCCAGTGCCACTGGAAGTCATGCATGCCCATGCCCTCACACTGCCTCCACCATGTTTTACAAATGACGTTGTGTGCTTTGGATCATAAACTGTTCCAAGCCTTCTCCACTTTTTTCTTCCCATCATTCTGGTACAGATTAATCTTATTTGCATCCGCCCAAAGAATGCTTTTCCAGAACTGGTTTGGCTTTTTTAGATGTTTTTTGGCAAAGTCTAATCTGGCTTTTCTATTCTTCAGGCTTATGAATGGTTTACATTTTTTGTTGAACCCTCTGTATTTGCTTTTGTGAAATCTTCTCTTGATTGCAAACTTTGACAATGATACGTCCGCATCCTGGAGAGTGTCCTTCACTTGTTTGGATGTTGTAAATGGGTTTTTCTTATCATGGAGATGATTCTGCGATCATCCAACACTGTTGTCTTCCGTGGACATCCAGGCCTTTTTATGTTGCTGAGCTCACCAGTGCATTCTTCTTTCCTCAGAATGTAACAGACTGTTGATTTGGCCACTTTTAATGTCGCTGCTATCTCTCTAAGGCTTACAATGGCCTGTTTCACTTGCATCGACAGCTTCTTTGAATGCATGATGTAGGTTCACAGAAATAGATTACAAGTGCAAATACCACACTTAGAATCAACTCCAGACCTCCTACCTTCCTAACCACTACAGATCCGCACTATAGCCGAAAGACGGCTACAGCGCAGACCTGAATTGCCGGGAGGGCATCCCTGGACGTCCTCCCCTTTGCGCGCTCACTCACAGCCACCGCTGCACGCTGCGTGGGTGTGCCTGCGGGTCAGGCGGACTCGATGTCCGCCCGTGACCCGGGATCGCATAATGGAGAGGCAGAACAGGGAACCGCCAATGTAAACACAGCGGTTCCCCGTTCTGTGAGGGGGGACATGATAGATCTACTGATCCCTGTCATCGGGATCAGTGAGATCTGTTATGTCCCTGCCAGCCCAGCCCCCACACAGTTAGAACACAGTGAGGGAAGACAGTTAACCCCTTGATCGCCCCCTTAGTGTTAACCCCTTTCCTGCCAGTGACATTTATACAGTAATCAGTGGCTATTTTTAGCTCTGATTGCTGTATAAATGTCAGTGGTCCCAAGAATGTGTCAAAAGTGTCTGATCTGTTCGCTGCAATATTGCACTCCCGATAAAAATCGCAAATCGCTGCCATTACTAGTAAAAAAAAATAAAAATAATAAAAACTCCATAAATCTATTCCCATAGTTTGTAGATGCAATAACGTTTGCGCAAACCAAACAATATACACCGATTGCGATTTTTTTTACCAAAAATATGTAGAAGTATATATCAGCCTAAACTGATTTTTTGATATTTTTTTTTGGATATTTATTATAGCAAAAAGTAAAAAATATTGTTTTTTTTTTCAAAATTGTTGCTCTTTTTTTTATTTATAGCGCAAAAAATAAAAACTGCAGAGGGGATCAAATACCACCAAATGAAAGCTTTATTTGTGGGAAAAAAATTTTGTTTGGGTACAACGTCGCACGACCGCGCAATTGTCAGTTAAAGCGACGCAGTGCCAAATCGCAAAAAATGCTCTGGTCAGGAAGGGGGTAAATCCTCCCTGGGCTGAAGTGGTTAATTGATGAAGAAATAAAGCAGGAGTAGCCTACACCTGGTCATGAAACAGCTTTTGATTCAATTGTCCAATTACTTTTGGACCTTGAAAAAGGGGTGGCTATTCTTAAGAGATGTAATTCCTAAAACCTCCCTCCAATTTGGATGTACATACCCTCAAATTAAACCCTAGAGTGTGCACTTACAGCCCATATCCATTATATAACTATAGTTTGAATATGTTTTGGTAAATACCTGAAAAAAACTAAAATTGCGCCTGTGTCCAAATATATGGACCTAACTGTACATCTATATACAGTTTCCTTCACTTTCCTCCTGCACACACACTTGCTTGTTCCAGCTGAGTCACTCTCCCAGTCAGATTTTAGCAACAGCCCCTTACAGGCAGGAACTCACAGGCCCCTTTGAGTGTAGCTCAAATGTTATGAAACAGCATGTAACTTCTCCTCTGTGGCCACTGATGCCAGCACCACCTCTTCAGGCACTGCCTACCCACCTGTCCGCAGCTGCCCCTTTCACCAGCCCTCCTGGCTGTCTCTCTACACCAGTCCACCTGACTGACTCCTCACCAGCCCACCCCGGCTGACTCTCCAGAGATCTCTCAGGGAAGGACTGAAGACTTAAGCACACCACTGTCTTCAACGGAGACTGGCTACTTTGTTAGTCCCCTACAGTGTTAAACTACTCACTCTGTCCTCTCTTGCTCCCATGCCTCCAGGAAAGAGTCCTCCCATGGGTCTTTGGCAGGATCTCTCCAGCCCGGGGCCAAGGCAGGTCACCCCCCCCAGACTAGAGGGCACCCCTCAGGGCCACCGACAGTCACCTCAACACTGTATCTCCCTCTCCCACTCAACTGCCCCTGCTGGCCTGACTCATAAATATTTAAAGGCTCTGAGGTTCCCTGCCAGGCCCACTCCCAGGGATTGGCCAGGGACCTCCAAATATGCTGAGCAGCCCCTTCTAGTCTCCACCCACTATCTTCCAGAACATTCTCCAACACTCTGGAAATGGGGAGGCATCAGAGAGCTGCTGAGATGAATCATCCAGCCCTGACCTTTAACCACTTCAGCCCCGGAAAGTTTTACCCCCTTCCTTTTTTTTTTTTTTTACCACCTCAGTAGACTGCCTTTAAAGAGTATGTTCACCTTGATATTCATACACAATTTTGCCTTAGTCTCATCATTGTGGTATTTACATTCATATATAACTACAGTCTCCACCCCTTCTAACCATTAATAACAAATTTTTTATTAAATGCTACATGCGTTTTGATCACTCATACATAACCCAGATTCATTCAACCTCCCATGTCCTTCCATTCCCCCTGCCTCTCCGCATTCTCTCCCTGCACCACTCCAATAGCCTTTAAACCCTCTTTTCCACTCTGTTCCTCCTCCCTCATGTTCCTCCTCTTTCTTGAAGACTTTCTTCTCTGTTCTTATCCCCTATTCTAATTTGTCCTATTTTGCCACTTTCTCCATATCCTTCTATATTCTTCTCTATTGCCTCTCTTTAAGTACACATATTTTTCATTTCCCACCGTCTTCTCCATTTCTTTTACCCATCCTGTCCTTGTGGGGGAACTCGTCGCTGTCCAATTTTTCGCAATCAGTTTCCTTGCTATAAACAAACTAATAATCGGTGTTTGTTGCTTTATTGGTATCACTTCCTTCTCTATATATCCTAGAATACACACCTCGGGAGTTGCCCCCAGGTTGGTTTCATAGATCTGATTTATTGTACTTACAATTTCTGACCAATATCTATTTAGTTTAGGGCATCTCCACATCATGTGTATCAGATTGCCATTATTGTCCCCACACCTGGGGCATTTCGAGTCTATCCTACAACCATATCTGAACAACCTCCGAGGTGTGTAGTACGCCCTGTGGATTAACATCAGATGTGAGACTCTCTGAGACGGAGACATTGACACTTCCGGTCCCATTTCCAGTACTCTTTTCCATTTCCGTTATTCCACCTATATCACCATCCCATTTGCTCCTGCTTTTTAGTTCTACCTTACTTTTTATTACCTCTTTGCTTATCGTTTTGTATAACCCTGCAATCAATCCCTTTGTCTGGTTTGTGCTTATTATGTTTTGTAGACCGTTTAACTCACACCATTCCAGTGGTTCTTTGCCAAACTGCCTATCCAGGGCATGTCTTAGTTGTGCATACACAAAGGATGACTTCTTGGTTAATCCAAATTCCTCACTAATCTCTTGATGTGACTTAAGATTGGTTCCCTTATATAGTTGAGTCAGCCGTACTACTCCACATTTTTCCCATTCTTTATTCCTTTCAATCTTTTTTAGTTCTTGTAGATTTGTATTATCCCATATTGGGGAATATTCCGTTAACCCTTGATAGCCCATTATATTTTACCTTCTCCCATATTTTTTCTACTAGTATAAATGTGGGGGTTCTAAATGGGAAACATCCTGCCTCTAGGCCTTCTATTCCTGATCTGTGTTTAGTCCCGCTGAGCATTAATCTTATATTTGCCTCCCCTCCTTCAACCATGTTACTACCTCTCAGATGTACTAGTTGTGATGCCAGGAAATAGCTCCATGGGTGGGGTACTGCTAATCCCCCCTCACACTTGGGACGCTGCAATATCCTCAACCCTATCCTCGCCTGTTTCCCTTTCCATATTAGGTCCCTAAATATAGTTTCCACCTTTTGGAACCACTTCTTAGGTATCCACACAGGTGCATTCTGCAGGACATACAGAAGCTGGGGAAGCCATGTCATCTTGATCAAGTTACATCTGCCTGCTATTGTCAGAGGCAGATGACTCCATACCTTCCCCTTCTCCTTAAATTTCCCAATGAGTTCCACCAAATTATCTTTGATATACTGATTTGGGTTCTTAGCTATATATACTCCAAGGTATTTAAACTTATCCACTATCTGCAACTTCAGCTGGTCAATATTCCCCCTGGGCCTCTCTGTATCAATTGGCAAAAGGCTGGATTTTTCCCAATTTATTTGCAGCCCTGAAATTCTGCCAAATTCCTCTGTCATTTCTAATACCGCTTCCAGCGAAGCTTGTGTATCTTCCAGAAACAACAACAGGTCATCGGCATACAATGCTACTTTTTCTTCCCCTGACATCCTATGAAATCCTTTTATCTTTGTTGAGGTTCTAATAGCTATAGCTAATGGTTCCATCGCTAAGGAAAAGAGCAGGGGTGATAGAGGACACCCCTGTCTCATTCCTCGCGTTAATGGAAATGTCTCCGATACTTCATTATTTATTTTTACTTTAGCTCTTGGACTTCCATATAACAATCTTAGCCATCTCACATATTCTGGGCCAAATCCAAAACTGGCCAACACTTGCCATAAATAGTGCCATTCCAGAGTATCAAATGCTTTAGTTATGTCCAGAGCCAGCATGGCCCTAGACCCGACTTTGAGCGTTGGAATCTGCATATTTAAATATGCCCGCCTAATATTTAGATTTGTAGCCCGTCCGGGCATGAAGCCTGACTGATCGGAGTGGATGTACCTCGTTATTACCCCTCGCAATCTGCAGGCTAATACCCCCGCCAGAATTTTAGCGTCCGTCCCTAGAAGCGATATCGGCCTGTAGGAGGTTGGGCACAGCCGGTCCTTTCCGGCTTTGGGAAGAACTATGATTGTGGATTCCATCATAGATTCAGGTAGTTTACCTTCCCTTCTCGCGTTGTTAAATACCTTCAGGAGCAACGGGGTCAATGCTTCCCCATATGTTTTATACATTTCCAATGGCAGACCATCCGGCCCCGGTGCCTTCTGGTTCGACATTCGTTTTATAGTCTCCTGTATCTCCTGTACTGTTATTGGGGCTTCCAAGCTTTCTCTATCCTCCTCCGAGAGGCGTGGTATCTTAATATTCTGAAAAAAATCCCACAACTCCCCTTCTACATCCTGCTTCTGTCCTCCATAAAGTGACTCATAGAATTTTTTAAATTCCCCTCTAATTTCCTGGTTCTGTGTTGTTATTTTCCCCTCTGCTGTTTTTATTGCAGTTATTGTTACTGTCGGATCGTTGTTCTTTGACAGTATTGCCAACAGATGCCCCACACTTTCCCCTTCCTCAAAGTATTTTTTTTGCTGAAACATCCTCCTGTTCTCTGCTTTGGCTAGAAGTACCTGTTTATATTTTTCCTGCTCCTCCACCCAGTCAGTTCGTCTTGCCTCAGACGGATCTTTTATAAATTTTTTCTCCGCCTCTAAAACTCTGCTCATTGCCTCCTTCTCCTTTTCCCTAAACTGCCTCTTTATTTTTGCCACTTTCTGTATCATTATCCCCCTCAAAAAGGCTTTAAGTGAGTCCCACACTATATTTAACGATGCAGAGCTTTCATTTCGATCTATATATTCCCTAATCTCCTTTATAATTTCCTCCTTATCCCCAATTAATTCTAACCAAAATGGGTTCAGCTTCCATTCCCTCCTTTTGCAAGTCTCCCTCAGTTTTACCTCCACCATCAGTGGGGAGTGGTCTGAGATACCTCTGGACATGTAGCTGACACTGCCAACATGCCCCAGCATCAGCCCATTCCCCAACGCCATATCTATCCTGGACAAAGTATTGTGAGTCTTTGAGAAGCAAGAGAATTGTTGTTCAATGGCTTTTTTTCCCGCCATAGATCTTTTAGATCCAACTCGTTTAATATATTCATAAATCTGTTTCTTTGCCCTCGTTCACTCTGTCTACTTGGGTATCTGTCCATTTTTTTCACTTAGGACTACATTAAAATCCCCCATCACCAGGACTGGTATCCCTGGCTTATTTGAAATAAATGTCATTAGGCTATACAATATTTCTGGCTTAAAAGGAGGTGGAATATACACATTAGCTATTATAATTTCTTTATCCTCAATACTACAGTGCAGAAAAATGTAGCGTCCCTTACTGTCTATCTTTACTGTTTTTCCCGAGAAAACCACCCCCGATCTTATCAGTGTGCTCACTCCCCTGGAATATGATGTATATGTTGAGTGGTATTGTACCTGGAAACTCTTATGATTCATATACTTCGTTGTATCTTTAGTTAAATGAGTTTCTTGCAGGCAAACCACCCCTGCTTCATATATCCTAATTCCAGAGAAGATTGCTCCTCTTTTCTTCCTATCTCCTAATCCTCTGATGTTCCACGAGCATACATTTGTCCTTTCAGCCTGCATTTACACCCCTAAGTGTTTTGTGACACCTAATAATTTTAAACCACCCCCTATGTTTCTTTGATCGCATGTTTTTTCTCCTTTTCCCTTTCCTTTGTGGTGCACATTCTCTCACTCCACACATTACACTCATTTTATTCCCATACGACAGTCTCCCTCCCTTCCTCCCCCCCTCCTCTCCATGGGGAGGCACATGGGGAGGCCTGGCCGGTGACTGAATCCTATCTACCTTACTTTCTTGGCCCTCTTTGGGCCCACCTATAGGGCTATTATAGTGACCGAAATTTCCCTGATACACACATTCCCCCCCACCCCCTCTTCTAAACCCCTCCCTCCTCCCGACCCTCCCCCCTGTCTTTCTTTGTAGAAAAAAAAACAAGTAACCAACAAACACCCTCGTGGCTCCCTGCCTCCATTCACCTTCATTCTATAAATGATAACTGGCTTAATATTTGTACACTAGAGGATCTTTCAGTCCTATCATCCCATTTCAGTGTTGCTTCCATCTGTCCGAGACTTTCCGCCATTTTTCCCCAACCAGTGTAGAGCTTCCTCCACTGTGTTGAAAAAAATAGTGTCTTTGCCAGTCATTATTCGTAGTTTTGCTGGATATAACATTGCGTATGTGATTTTTAACTCTTGAAACCTTTTCTTAACCTCCATAAACCTTGCCCTTCTCCTTTGTACTTCTGGTGGATAATCTGGATATATTGAGACCTTTATGCCATTATATGTTATATTGCCCTTCTCCCTTGCCATACGCAAGATTGTTTCTTTGTCCTTGAAAAATAGTATTTTAATCAAAAAGGATCTAGGGTACCGTCCTGGGGGCGGGGCCCTAAATGGGACTCTGTGTGCTCTTTCTATAGCAAAGAACGGTGAGAATGATTCTCGCCCAAAGTTCTCCAACAGCCAGCTCTCAACAAAACCCACCGAGTCGGATCCTTCACATTTCTCGGGAAGCCCTACTATTCTTAAATTATTTCTTCTCGTTCTATTTTCCATATCCTCCATCTTCGCTAGGAGTGGATCTATTTTTTTCTCCATTATCTTCATTTCTTTCTTAATTGGATTCAGATCGTCTTCTACCTGACTTATCCTTCCCTCCATCTCCGTAGTTCTTTCCCGCATTTTTTGTGCATCGTGTCTTATTAAGCAGATCTCTTCCTTTAAGCTTTGCAATTGTTCATTCATCCCCAACATCATAGTTTTACAAGAGTTAATTGCCTCCAATACTTCCCTCATTGTTGGTTCCGCTGCTGGTTCTATTACTCCTACCACCTCCAATTCAGCTTTCTGATCCACCTTTGTCCCCGCCCCCTGGCTCTTTCGGCTTGTTGTCCCTCCTGCCGGGACCTTGGACTGCGTGGTCGATACCTGACCCCCCTTTGCTGGCAAGTGGGCATACTTTTCTAATTTAGCAGCTGCTTGGCTCGTCTTTTCTTTAGATTTTTCCTTTGCCGTATTTTGTGTACCTTCCTGCGATGTTACCTCTTCCCTTTTTTTTTTTTGGCATCATAGCAGGATCTTATTTCCTCTGCTCAAGTATGCCCACCACTTGATTCACTTCTAACCAAAAAAGAGGGAGAATGCCGTTTTCTTTTTTTTTTTTTGTCCCAACAGATATTATACACCCTCATGCACACTCCTCTGCAGGGTTTTAAGAGAGGGAAGAGCAGAGCAACTGACAGAAAAAAAAAACAAAAAAAAACCAACAAGTTTTAGAAAATTACCAGTTCCTGGCTCAAGGGGATCTTCCTTCCATATGTCCTACTTTGCATCTGCTTATGTATGGGTATTATGCCCCACATGCCTGATGTTCCGTCAGCACCTATCTCTTAAACAAAAGGAGAGCGGAGGGGCATACCAATCCCCAGCGTATTTGTGCTTTTAAATACCCCTGCGGGGGGGGGGGGGGGGGAGAGGAAGAAGAAGAGGAGAAAGAAAAAAAAAAAAAACAAAAGGGGGAAACAGGGAGGCCAATCTGGATTATGTATCACTGACACAGTTTCTTCACGAAGTCAATATATTAAAAGCAAATGATATGGTTTTCTCTCACCACTCCTCGGTATGTATTGCGTGCGTCTCCTGTTACCCTCTCTGGTGGTCTCTTGGTCTCTGTTGTATTCGTGCTCTGGCCACTTGCTCCTGGGCTTTTTCGGAAGGCTGGGAGAAACCAAATCCCCTAGTTGCGGCCGTTCACACCGCACCGCGTCGCTCTCGTGTTTTTAGCTGTGCGCTCTCACCGCACTTTCCCTTTCTCCTGCCCTACCCATTGCCCGTTCCGACCACCTCTTCTCCAGTGGGCGCCTACTCCTTCATTACGCTTCCAAGACAGTGCACGGTCTCCTGGGGGTACTCACACCTCCCCGCTTGCCGCTGCACCTCCATCCGCGCACGCTCCCTCGTCTCCGGGGTCGCCCCCCCTCGCACGCTCCTCACTCTCCGCTTTAGAACCGGGCCATCGGCCCTGTACCGCATCAGTATTGCAGCCGGCCGGTCTTCTTCGCTGAGCTCTCACCCCAGCTTTCACAGCTTCAGCGGCCGCCGTGTCTATCCTTCCCACTGCACCTGCATCGGCTTCCCAGGATCTACCGGAGTGGAGGCAGGGATGCAGCCACGCTCACGCTCACATCCTGTTCCGGTCGAGAATATCGTTATCGCTGCATTTTTCCTGCAGTCTTCCGTTTTACCCCCTTCTTGACCAGAGCACTTTTTGCGATTCGGCACTGTGTCGCTTTAACTGACAATTGTGCGGTCGTGCGACGTTGTACCCAAACAAAATTTGCGTCCTTTTTTTCCCCACAAATAAAGCTTTCTTTTGGTGGTATTTGATCACCTCTGCGTCATTTCTGATCACCGCTATAAACAAAAAAAGAGCGACAATTTTGCAAAAAAAAACAGTTTTTCTTACTTTTTGCTAAAATACAAATCCAAAAAAAAATAAAAAAACATTTTTTTTCATCGGTTTTGGCCGATTTATATTTTTCCTCATATTTGTGATAAAAAAAATTGCAATCTGCGTTTATTGGTTTGCGCAAAAGTGGCCGCGTTTACGGATGGTGAGAATTAATTTCTGGGGTTTTTATTTTTTTTTTTATTTTTTACTAGTAATGGCGGCGATCTGCGATTTTTAGTGGTACTGTGATATTGGGGCGGACATGTCGGACATTTTTTACACTTTTTTGGGACCAATGACATTTATACAGCGATCGGAAATTTAAATGTCCACTGATTACTGTATAAATGTCATTGGCAGTGAAGGGGTTAACCTGGGAGGGAGAGCTAGGGGTTAACTGTGTTCCCTGGGTGTGTTCTTACTGTGGGGGGGCTGGGCTAACATGGGCATAGGAGATCTAACTGATCCCAGTGACAGGGATCAGTAGATCTCCTATGCCTGCACTGACAGGGCGGGGAACCGCCGTGTTTACATCGGCGGTTCCCTGCTCTTTGGCTGTGGCCGCTCATCGCGGCTCGCCGGCGGACATCGGGTCCGCCCGAGCCGCGTGCACACTCCTCTGGAGTGCGATGGACCTGCGCGCTCCGCCAGCGGTGCGCGCGCCCCCTAGCGACCACCTGCTGATCGCCGCCTTTTTACGATGATTCGCGGTAGCCGTCCACACTGCCGCAGTAAATATACTGCGCGCGGTGTGGAACCGGTTAATAAACCCAGACCCAATTATGGCTCACCAGCTTGTGAGTCAGAGTATGGTTTGCCTACTCTCACTCCTAGCATACACTAGAGGGTGCTACAATTGAATGTCTCTATGTATTCTAGTTCCAGAAAATCTCAGAAGCCTTGGTCCAGTGTGTCATTTCCAGGAGCTACAAACTGGAGTTTTGCACTCTGCCTCCTCCCCTCTTCATGCTGTCAAACATGTCTCCTTCCCCATTACAGCGGGAGGATCTGCTTGCTGCTGTTTAGGAGTCAGTCATTGCCTCCCTCCTTCTGGGAGATTTTATGGCCTCAATAGACATCCAGGATGTTACTTACATATTCCCATCTCATCAACACTATCTGCACTTTTCTGTGCATGATCACCATTCACAATTTGTCGCCTTTCCCTTTGGCCTGTCCATGACCTACAGGTTTTCACCAAGGTACTTGCCTTGGTGTTGGCTCTGCTCTGTGGTCAGGGGTTCATGTTGTATAGTACCTGGATAATTTTCTGTTAAAGGACCAGTTCTCCCTGTCCCTGTTAGGCAGCATCCAACAGACTGTGTAGACTGTGTAGAGCTTCAGTTGGACACATCTCATAGATTGTACCTGGGCCTGACATTAAACATGGATATGTCCATAATCTTTCTGCCTCATGACTTCTGTCCCTTCAATCTCCTTCCCCAGCTTGTTGGGTGCAGAAGAAGTCCTCATTCAATTTCTGAATGAGGGTCTTGGATCTAAAGCTTGCTTCCTTTGAGGCTGTGCAATGGTCTGCAGTAGAGTTGAGCGAACACCTGGACGTTCGGGTTCGGGGGGTCCGAACGAACTTTGGAAAAAAGTCCGGGTTCGGCACCGAACGTTGCCCGAACTTTATCCCGGACCCCGAACCCCATTGAAGTCAATGGGGACCCGAACTTTTAGGCACAAAAATGGCTGTAACAAAGTCCTGGCAAGTGCTAGAGGGCTGCAAAAGGAAGTAAAATGGGGGTAAGAGTAGGGCAAGTGCCCTACTAAAAAATGGGGATAGGGAAAATAAATTAAAATCAAATAAAAAAAATGGGAAGGGGGGGTGGATGTGGAGTAGGAGCCTAGAGGTTGACTAGGCCGTGACCATTGCAGTGTAGGTGGAAGTGGCGGTGGTCGAGGAGGAGGAGGAGGTAGCCAACACTGTATTTTTTTTTTTTGTTTGTTTATAATTGGGGTAACCCCCAAAATATTGAGGCCTATTCAAAAAAGCAAGTATACGAATGGCTGTGTGAGTCCAGTCTAAATGTTTATTCTGCACAAGGTACAGACAAGTCTTGTGGGATCCATGCCTGGTTTATTTTAATAAAGGTTAGCTTGTCAACGTTGGCTGTGGACAAACGGCTGCGCTTGTCTGTGATAACGCCTCCTGCCATGCTAAACACACGTTCAGACAATACACTGGCTGCAGGGCAGGCCAGCACCTCCAAGGCATGAACGGCAAGCTCAGGCCTTGTGGCCAATTTGGAGACCCAGAAGTTGAATGGGGCAGACCCATCAGTCAGTACGTGTAGGCGTGTGCACACATACTCTTGCACCATGTTGCTGAAATGCTGCCTCCTGCTAAGACGTTGTCTATCGGCTGGTGGTGCTGTTTGTTGTGGCGGGCTGCTGACAAAGCTTTGCCACATTTCGGCCATGCTAACCCTGCCTTCTGAGGTGCTGACGGTGGCACAGCTGCGTTGGTGGCCTCTTCCTCCTCCTCCTCTGCCTTCGCCTTGTGCTTCCGCTGAGCCCCCGGTGTCATTCGGGAATGCCCTCAGCAGCGCCTCTACCAGTGTGCGCTTATAGTCGCGCATCTTCCTCTCACGCTCCAGTGAGGGAATTAAGGACAGCACATTGTCCTTGTAACTGGGATATAGCAGGGTGGCCACCCAGTAATCAGAAGTTACAATGTGGGCAACTTGGCTGTCGTTGTGCAGGCACTGCAGCATGTAGTCGGCCATGTGTGCCAGGCTGCCCAGAGGCAAAGACAAGCTGTCCTCTATGGGAGGTATATCATCTGTGTCTTCTGTATCCCCCCAGCCATGCTCCAGTGATGCCCACAAGCTGCGTTGGGTGCCACCCTGCTGCGATTCCTCCTCCTCATCTTCCTCGTCCTCCAGAACTGTGCCCTGGCTTGAATATTTTTGACCTGGCCTATGCTGGTGCAGGAACCCACCCTCCGAGCCACTTGCGAATGACTGGCCTGATAACCGTGGAAATGACCCCTCTTCCTCCTCCTCATCCTCCTGTGCCACATCCTCTTCCATCATGGCCCGAAGTGTTTTTTCAAGGAGACATAGAAGTGGGATAGTAACGCTGAGAACAGCGTCATCGGCACTGGCCATGTTGGTGGAGTACTCAAAACACCGCAATACGCTACACAGGTCTCGCATGGTGGCCCACTCGTTGGTGGAGAAGTGTTGCTGTTCCGCAGAGCGACTGACCCATGCGTGCTGCAGCTGAAACTCCACTATTGCCTGCTGCTGCTCGCACAGTCTCTCCAGCATGTGCAAGGTGGACTTCCACCTTGTGGGCACGTCGCATATGAGGCGGTGAGCGGGAAGGCCGAAGTTCCGCTGCAGCGCAGACAGGCGAGCAGCAGAAGGATGAGAACGCCGAAAGTGTGCACAGATGGTCCGCACTTTATGCAGCAGCTCTGACATATCCGGGTAGTTTTTTAGAAAATTCTGTACCACCAAATTCAGCACATGCACCAGGCAAGGGATGTGCGTCAAACCGGCTCGGCCCAGAGCCGCTACGAGATTTCGGCCATTGTCGCACACCACCAGGCCGGGCTTGAGGCTCAGTGGCAACAACCACTCATTGGTCTGTTGTTCAATGCCTGTCCACAGCTTCTGCGCAGTGTGGGGTTTATCCCCCAAACATATCATTTTTTAAACAGCCTGCTGTCGTTTCCCCCTGGATGTGCTGATGTTGGTGGTGAAGGTGTTACGCTGAGCTGATGAGTAGGTGGTCGAGGAGGAGGCAACAGGAGGCAAAGAGAAATGCCCTGCAATCCTCAGTGGTGGAAGGACATGCGCCAAATGGCTAGCCGGCTCAGGCCCACCCGCCATTACATTTGCCCAGTCGGCCGATCGGTAAACCGCGTACAGGAAGGTGGTGACTCCTAACGTCCCGTAAAGAGAAACGGAGGACAACGGAGGAGGAGCTGGTGGATGAGTAGTCGAGTCGCATTGTGGAAGTGGTGGTTGTAGTCGTGTAGGTCCCCCTTTGCTGTCGTCCGACAAATTTTTTACTATACAAACCCCCTATTTGGGGTGTGACGCGTCTTCGACACCTGTCCGTAACTTGTTGTCTGGTTACTCACCAACAACGGTGACTCGGAGTTCGGGCCGGACCACCACACGCTGTTACCGGCTTTAGAGCATCGCCGAGACC
>BLSH010276114.1:41733-66692 GCA_018402905.1 Glandirana rugosa | reverse complement strand
TTTTCCCCCACAGACTATACTCTTATTTTTTTTTATTTCACTAAAGCCTTGTGGAATGGGGAGGGACTCTGTGAAAAAAATAGTAGACTGGGGGCGTGGCTGGCTGCAGCCAGAGATGGACGTCTGACCGCTATCCTCTCCTCAGCTTGAAACTCAAAGCAACAACACAGCGGTATCTCAGCATAGGAGCCACCCTTAATTCCACATCAGAGGGACCCCACAACTAACATCTGCACTCTGGAGATCTTTGAGTGACAGCTGTGGACCCGGATCCACCTGGAGCGGGGCCACAGCCATCCACATCGGCTCTGACACAGCCCACAGCCTCAAGCCCACAATCAACCAGGAGCCAGAAGGATGGGTGAGCACATTCTTCACCCGAGTCTGTGTCCCCACGGCTCCCTCTCCCCTCTGTCCCCAGTAAAGCTCCGTTCCGGACACAGAGCGGATCCCCACTCACCGCGCCAGACAGAAGATGGCCGCCATCTTGGGGCCTGCACTCTCCCTTCGTCCGCATCCATCGCCATCCAGGAACAGGCCGATCTCAACTTTCAGCCAGCACATCCCCACCAGGATCCCTACGGCCTCCTCTCCCTTACCTGGGGAGTATTGAGCGGATTCCCCGAGTTTAATCTACCGACAGGCCGCATCGTCACTGCCCTCAGAAACTACGGCAGCCATCTTGCGGCCTGCGCATCGATGCCGGCCTAATCCTCTGCCATCCAAGCACACAGCGGTCAATCGCACAGCAGCATCACCCTCCCCTGCATTACCACAGCCTCCTCTCCAGGTCAAGCCCCATAGTGAACCGATCCACCCCGAGTATTAGTAGCGGTAGGGCTGCATCACTGCTGCCCTCAGTGAGAGTGGCCGCCATCTTGCAGCCCACTGCCATCACAGCCTGCATCTACCACCAGCTCTGCCTTAGCAGGCTCATTACCCAATTAAGTGGCCCCTCTTGCCACCTGGAAGGTTACGTCACCACCCAGAGTCGCTACCCCCGAGGATCCCAGCTCTTCTCAGCACTGTTCTACAGCTGAGTGGCAGCCATCTTGCAGCCTCACACTCTGTACAACACTATAAAGGCATCTACCCAATCCCTCCTGGACAGGCCTGATCCCCTCACCAGCTCAAATGAGCACTTCCAGGGACCAAGTGCAGTTCTGCAGGCTTCCTTATCACCCAGCCCTACAGTCCCCAGCACCAGGGCGATACCAGAAAATCCTAGGGCAAAGTGGGTATGCCCAACCCTATCACCCCCCAACAGGGATCTCATCGTCTCATTTATGACTTTTTCATCAGAGACAAAATGCATCAATCCCACAATGGACCTAACACAACATCACCTCTTATGTCCTCCCCTGCATCGGTAGGACCTCCGATGCCTCCCGCTTCTCCAGAAGAGATGGACAGTTCAGAGCAATGCACCTCACCTCTCCAATCAACCACCCCTGATAGGGGTAAGAGGGCATCACAATCACCAGCTCCTTCCCCCTCCAAGGTGCCTCTTTACAAGAAACAACATTGGAGTGGTGAACTAGACAGTACAAGCACTCATGATTCCTTAGCTGATCTTCCCACTAGCGACCAGCCAGCCTCAGAACACACGTTAAAATGAATGCTTCTCTCACTACAGAAAGACCTTAGAAATGAACTCCGTTCATCTCTGACAGTGTTACAAATCCAGAGTGAAGGAGATAGAAGACCGTACGGAAGCCCTGGAAAGACAGATGGTTGGTCAGGCCTCTACACAGCAAGAATCCTCTGATGCAATCCTCCAACACACAGAAGATATACATTATCTCCAGGCTAAAGTAGCTGACCTTGAAGACCGTTCCAGGAGGAACAACATACAATTCAGGAGTATTCCTGAAACCGTCAAGCCTTCTGAAATTACACCATACCTTCAGCAGCTGTTCCTCAAGCTTATCCCGCAATTATCACAATCTGAATTAATGATAGATCAAGCATATAAAACCTAACTACCTACCGGAGACAGTCCCATGAGATGTCCTAGCCCGCATACACTTCTACCAAATCAAGGAAAAGCTAATGTCTGCAGCGCGTATGAGAAAATCCCTTCCAGACCCTTACACCAACATCTCACTCTTCACGGACATATCCGCAGCAACGGCCAGGAATCGTAGGGAATTTGCTCAGGTTACCTCAATTCTTCGAGATCACAACATACCCTACAAGTGAGGTTTTCCTGCTAAGCTGATTGTCACATATCGCGATCAATCCATGAATATCATCTCTCCCAAAGAAGGTATGAGACGCCTGCTGAATTGGGGAATCATCTCCTCCCCGCCTCTGCACCCAGAACAATGGAGATCTCCACCCCCCTCCCATGGACGTCCATCCACGTATCGTCCCCGAGGGCGAGACCAGCACCATTACTAATACCTGGCTCCTTTCAGGCTCCGGCCTGTCACTATAATCATCTTGGTCCTAGAACCCATTGAGCAACCCAGTTTCAGCTGAGTATACTCTTCTCATTTGTTGTTTCTGTTCTCTATCGGCACCCTTTGTTTCCCCCAGGTGATAACAAAGTGCTACACACTTTAAGTTGCTCGCATATATTTGATACATGTTATTGGCGATCTGTTTCATTGCTATTTAAGTTGTTTTTCTTTATTTTTTTATTCTTGTGTCATCTAAGGGTCCTTTCACACCAGCGGAGCCCGTTTTGACGGGCTCCGCTGCTCAGAGGGGATCCGTCTGTTTATCCCCGCTGAGCCGATAGATGACAGGACAGACTCTGCACTCTGTGCAGAGACTGTCCTGCCACAGCTCCATTCTCCTCTAGGGAGAATCGGATGAACACGGACCGTCTGTCCGTGTTCATCTGATCCGATCCACTAGGCGGATGGAAAATAGGGTTTCCATCCGTCTGTTTTTGGCGGATCGGAACGGATCGGGTGTCAGCAGACATATCACCGCTGACATCCATCGCTCCATAGAGAGCAATGGAGCGTCCGTTCGGGTCCCCCTGAAAAACTGACAGGCGGACCCGAATGATCCGCCCGTGTGAAAGGGGCCTAACACAGTCATAGCGCTGTTTGTTAACTATTTCATATTTTGAATTTTCCATCCACAACTCCATATACTAACATTGCTGAATAGCAGTTGTCCTCCTTGGTAGCTCTCTCCATAGTCTATATCTAATATAGCAAATCCGAGCCATGGCCCTTAGCATAACTTCCCCAAATGTCAAGAGCCTCAACTCACCCTTTAAACGCCAACTATTTTGGAAAGAGGCATCAACCAGCAAAGCAGACATCATCTGTGCCCAAGAGACACACTTTGCTGCAGCTAAACAGCCCAACTGCAGCCACAAACTATTTCCTCTTTGCTTTATGGCAAACGCGCACAAGAAAAAAGCAGGAGTCTTAATAGCTATTCGCTCCTCAGTGGCATTCAAATTACTACACTCCGAAATTGACCCGTTGGGAAGATATGTTGTTCTACATGCCACCTTTAATGACCAAACACTGACCCTGGTCAATATTTACACCCCTAACACTCACCATTACACTTTTACCAGACAGTCAAAGGAAAATTGGCACCCTTCAGACAACACCCTCTCATCATTTGCGGGGATTTTAATCAAATAGTGGATAAGACCTTAGACTCCTCTAATCCCTTGCGGAAACAAACCGATGCCCTTTCCGAGTTCCTGTCCTCTGAAGACCTGTAAGACCCATGGCGATGTTTACATGGTACTGAAAAGGACTTCACCTTCTATTCACATACACATAAAGCCTATTCTAGGATAGGATAAACTTACGCTTCAAGCAGTACAAGAGGCCACGATTGGCAATATCACTTGGTCTGACCGTGCCCCAATTACACTCAAACTGTTTCCCCCAGATTATGTACCTACAGGCAAAAGATGGAGACTCAACACCTCCCTTTTGACTAATCCACACTACCAGAAACGTGTTGATTCCGCAATAAAAGAATACTTTCAACATAATGCCAATTCTGTTACAAACCCATTTACATGTTGGAATGCCCTCAAGGCCGTGATCAGAGGTCTCCTTATAAAGTTTGGGGCCCAGGAAAGAAAGGAAGTGTAATGCCACCACAGCCAAGCTCTTAGAACAAATTAGCACCCTTGAAAAAGCTCATAAGGCAACACCATCTCCCTCCTTGGAACAGGATTTAAATAATGTTAGGAAGTCCCTGAGTGACCACCTACATTCAAATTTTGACCTAGCTCTGAAAAAACTGAAACTAAATTTTTATGCCCACGATAGCAAACCAGGGGTCCTCCTCGCAAAACAACTTAAAAGACACCTAGTTCATGCAAAGATCCCTTACCTGCTCTCTACAGATCAGAAGCGCCTTTCTAAACCTAAAGACATAGCTGACCGTTTCAGTCAATTTTATGCCACACTGTACAATTTAGCCTCCTCTGGAGCTGCGGAAGCGCCCACCACAAGTGATATAGCCCGTTTCCTAGATCACCTGAGGTTACCATCCCTTGCCCATGAGCAACTTGTAAATATCTCGGAACCCTTTACCGAGTTAGAGATCAAAAGTGCCATAGTCTCCTACCACTCCATAAGGCTCCTGGTCCAGATGGTCTATGTAACGAATACTATAAACAATTTATACATACACTGAACCCATTCCTCTGTCAGGCATTTAACCACACATTACTGACAGGCTCAATTCCGGAGGAAGCTCTGGAAGCTACTATAACCACCATCCCTAAACCAGGCAAACCATCAGAAGACCCCGCCAGTTATAGGCCAATATCACTGCTAAATATAGACACAAAGCTTTTTGCCAAACTCCTTGCATCTCACATAGCCACGGTAATTCCCCAACTAGTTTATCCGGATCAGGTTGGATTTATGAACGGGAGGCAGGCATCAGATGGCACAAGAAGATATATCAGTCTGCTTCAGTTGGTGGAGCGCAATCGAACGCCTTCTCTGTTCATCTCCTTGGATGCGGAGAAGGCAGTCGACAGATTCGACTGGAACTTCCTACAAGCAGTTCTATTAAAATTTGCCTTCTCTGGTCCTCTGCTTAAAGCCATAATGGCTCTATACTCTGCTCCAACTGCCAGGGTGATCAATTTGGGCATCTTCTCAGAACCTTTTAAAATCTCAAATGGCACAAGGCAGGGTTGCCCCCTCTCACCATTAATTTTCTCACTTATCATGGAGCCTCTAGCTCATTCCATATGCTCCAATGACTTAATTAAAGGCATTTCCATAGACAACTATGATCACAAAGTCGGTTTATATGCGGATGATGTGATTATTTCCATCACTGTACCCCAGCTATCGCTCCCACATCTTCATCGAACGCTAGACCTTTTCAGTAGAGCTTCTCTATACAAAATTAATTACACAAAATCTGCCACGATAGGTGTTAATTTAGGCACTAAATCTAAACATAACCTCACTGAATTGATGTCCTTTTCCTGGGCCCCAGACTCCACACTTCCCTACCTGGGCATCTCTCTGACCTCACCTTCCTCCCATTTGCTAACACGAAACTATGTTCAACTATTGAGCAAACTGCAAAAGATTATACAAGAACTAAAACATGTTCAAGCCTCTTGGGCAGGCCGCATCGCACTTTCCAAAATGTATCTATTGCCACATATCCTTTATTACTTTCGGACACTACCTATACCGTTCCTCTGCTCTCAGTTAGCCAAATTACAAGCGACAGAATCCTCCTTTATATGGAATGGTAAGCATCCTAGGCTAAAAAGAGCAACCCTATGTTCCTCAATTGCATCTGGAGGCAAGGGAGCACCCAACATCATTGCCTATTACAAAGCAACCATCCTAGAACAAGCTAAAAGTTGGTGGACTCCAGTAACTCAATTTCCATGGCTACAAATAGAGCAATCAGTCCCAACGACCAATCCTAAACTGACACTCTCAGCACTGCTGGTACAGAACCATAAGCAACACACCTTTCTTTATACTGTCAACGCTACGCTCAGAACAAGGCATTCTATTCTACAAGCATCAGGGGGAATGTCACCTTCCATACTGAAAGTTCTCCCTCTGCTAACGTTACACTCTATCCTACCTGACATCTCATTGACCAATTGGTCACAAGCTGGAATAATCTCACTGGACCACTTATATGATAACGTCACACTCCTTTCCTTCTAACAACTGAGGGATATAAATATCAAATACCAGCTAAGGACCTGTTCAAGTATCTTAAAGTTCGCTCTGTTCTTTCTAAAATTATCTGGTCAAAGAACCCCCTGTTGTGGCACGCACTTTGTTTCTATTGCAATACCAACTCTACAGAGAAGGGCATATCGTACTTTTACAAACTGTTGACCAGCGACTCGTCCGCCAATAAATCCTCCACCTGTTGAAGTGGGAACACCAACTCCACCACACCTATACACAGGAGCAATGGCTTCAGGCTTTACAACGTCCCCTGAAGTTCTCCAAATGTCTCACCCACTGGGAAGGATTACAAAAAATATTCCACAATTGGTATCTCACCCCTTCCAAGCTCGCTAAGATATACTCTTCAGCCACAGGCAACTGTTGGAGAGCTTGTGGACAAAAGGGTACTAGTTTGCATATTTGGTGGTCATGTCCTAAATTGTCCTCCCTCTGGCAGGACATTAGCAAACTGCTGACAGATATGCTACACAGACCAATAGTTCTCTTCTCACAACTGGTCTTGTTTGGGTTAGACTCTGATCCCTGGCTTGCACCTTCTCACGTCCTACTAACCCATATACTCATCGCCATCAGACTTTCCATTGCCAGAAAATGGAAAGCACCAGCACCTCCTTCTATATTTGATGTCCTCTCTTCTTTGACCGATCAAGGTCTCATGAAATACATGTTTGCAAAGGCCCATTTACAAATCCCGCTGTTTCAAAAGAGGTGGTCTCTCTGGATGGAGCACCCCAAGTGCACACTATAAGTCTAAGCAGCTATTTCTTTGGAGCTACTAATGCACTTTAACTCTTACTGCTATTTTTTTGCCAGATGTATAGGGCATTGCCTCCCCATCATATGCACCTGCTGTTTTGTGGGTTGTGGGGGCACCGTCACCCCCCTGGAGATGGTGCCCTCACGCCTCCCGCTATTTTTTCCCTTGTTATATGCTACCTATGTTTTATACCTGTACCCCATTGATTCATGTCCACTTACAAGTCTGGGTAAAGCTATGCCTCAACGGTCTTTCTCCAAACTGTTATCAGGCTGTATTTTGATATGAATACTCTCATTTATATCTAAACGTGTTCAACGTGTTATGTCATGTGTATTGAAAAACTCAATAAAACTATTGAAACAAAAAAATATATATACAGTATATATTTACAAAAAAACTTTTTTTAGTGCAAGGTCT
The DNA here is from genome assembly GCA_018402905.1 of Glandirana rugosa. Lineage (NCBI taxonomy): Eukaryota > Metazoa > Chordata > Amphibia > Anura > Ranidae > Glandirana > Glandirana rugosa. The sequence continues at coordinate 59,330 of BLSH010276114.1, read as the reverse complement.
GCTTTAAGATAAGCTGGATTGTTATGGTATACAATGAGAACCAATTATTGTGCCTAGTAAGGAAAACAGGACAAGCCAGCTTTTTTTGAATAGAAAAACAGAAAACAATGAAACATGAAAGCTGGAATTGGAATGTCAAGATAAAAGAAACCAGATATAACACTGAGTGCAGGAAACATTTTAATGCCTGGGATTTCATCACAAGCCTAAATGGTTTTCCCTAACAAATATTTCAGGTGTCTCATTAGGGCATGTATAGTTTGGAGAGTAATACAGTATGTAAGTTTAAACTGTGTAGAGATAACATGCTTTTTATTAACTAGTAAGTGGATAAAGAGCATTCTGTTTTCCTTGAAAATTGTATAATGGGACTTTGGTTAATGAAAAGCTGACGGCCCAACTGCAGAACCCGATGCCTAAATTCCAGCAAGTTTGGGACCCTTGGTTGACAACATTCCTCCCAAGGGACTTTGTCCGCAGGTTGCTAGAACTATGAAATTACACTCTATTATCTCAATTATGGCAACTCATGTACCCCCCTACCCCCCATGAACCTCACCCTCTTCTCGTTTCCCCCATCTCTGTCCTTCTTCTTATTATTCTTCTCAACCTTTTAGCTGCCTCCTGCAACTCTGTTTGACCTCCCAAGCTGCAATCACCACACGCACTCCAGATCTTGAGTTTTTGTAATAAACCACTTCATCATTAGCTCCTGTGGGCGTACCTGATGTCTTTCATAAACTTGGGCACTCTCCACCATTGATGTGCTTAGCTAAACTTACCTTGCCTATTTATGCTTAGATTTACAATTTGTAAGGGGTCGACACAGCTTATTTTACACTCAATTGTACTAAGTTTCCTGCTGCTATGTTGTAACTCTTATGAAAATTCAATAAAAATGATTGAACCAGAAAATTGTATAATGTACAAAACTGCTGAATAAGCCTTCTTTACTTAAAGGAAAATGATAGTGTATCCAAAAAACAAAAATAAATTCTAATATTCATGTTGCAGCATCCGTGTGAAACTGCAGCTATGCCATGCTGGACCAAGAGCTGAGCAATCGTAAGTCTGCTTTCAGTGGAGTGTTAACTGGAGCACCGGGCTGGGGATGGGGGAAGGGGATTATGGCAGGCATGGCTGGCTCTAGCTCTCAGCTATGCACTGAAAGGCAGAGCTAGCTGTCAATCAAGTAGACTAGTGGATCTCAACAATATTGTCGAGATTCTTTCTGAACAGACTCTGGTTCACTGGATAACAAAAGTAAATGTACTCTTGTGACCCAAAATAGAGGTATGGCAAAAAAAGGCTTGCCAATACTGCTCTTTTTTTAGAGAGGATTAGCAGCAATATGGGCATACTACAGCCATACCATTGCTTTAAATAAGCAAAATTTAAAAAGAAAAAAAAAAAGATACTGCATTATAAAGCACAGTGACATGCTTTTTAAATGTGCTTATCACAGCACAGGCTTTGAGACTCCAAAAGTGCTAATCCTCTAAATTGAAGTATATAATACAAAGAAGCTGTTGTAGCCATTGTGGCTACAACACTCTGGTCAGACATCGTCCTGTGGTTCAAAATAACCAAGCTGAGATACCCTGTGGAATTGACAGTACCATAGGAAAATAGTGTTGAAGAAACTTACGACAGAAAAAAAGAGTACTAGGCTGACCAAGTACTGGGAATTGATAACTGGAACTGCTCAAAATGGCTTGAATATCCAGATTTTCCCTGTAGAAGTGAGATGCAGGGGTTTCATTGTTACATTCTAAACCAGTCTTCGAAAGAGCTGCAGGCCATAAAAATAAATGAAATGCCTTTTGACATTCCAATAAAATTGGAAGTAAAAAAAGTACACAACATTGTACCGCCCCTGCATTTTACCATGCGGTCACTTAGGGCCTTAGCCCTAATTCACATTGATGTGGTTTCAGATGTGAATCGGATCACACTAAATTGTATGATAAGGAAAATAACATTAGTTCCTATGGAGGCTGTTCACATCAATACAGCGCAGCTGCAATCCGACTCTGGGAAAGGGTCATGTGCGTCTTTGGTGTCATGCATTGTGATTCTACGGTCCATAGACTTCAATGAAAATGCTTTCAAATCGCTTATCTGTCCTATTGTTATATGATTTCAACAGGTTTTCTTCCCCAGCATAGAAATTGTGTCAAAATTGTGCCAAAACCTCATCAGAATCACATCCAACCATGGGTGTAGGCCACTTTTCATATACAGAGCTCTTGCTGTCTGATTCCCAAAGAAAATTAGATTCAGGTTCACTGACCTTTTCGAAAGAACCGCCAGTCTTGAAGACCAGCCTTTTTCAACCTTGAGGGTGCCTTGAGGTTTCTCCAGGGGTGCCTTGGCACAATGCCTAAAAATCGCCCAAAAATTGTATTCAAGCCAGCGTGTGGATGAAGCTTGCCTTTTAATTACACAAAGCCACAGGTTTGCATTATGCACCATTCCAACCTTCTAGCTGCCGGTGTCCTAATGAGCAATGGCATCATTAGTCAATAAGGAAGATGTCAGTCCCCTGCAAAGCATCCTTGTTTGACCCTTCCCTGCCCCTCTCCATTAGCACTAGGGTCACATTAGCTGAGTAATGGAGAAAAACTGAAGGCGAAGAGAAGCATTGGAATACTAGTCAGTACCACTTTGCAAAAGTGTATTTGCTTTGGAAGAATAAATCACCTTTAACGTTGGGTTCCCTACTTGTGTGGTTGTTGCTGCATTATGCATAGTTTTACATTTTAGAATGGGGTGCCTCAAGACTGTCCATCATTTTTAAAGGGTGCTTTGACTGTAAAAAGTTTGAGAAACACTGTTGTAGACTATGGTGGAGGCTGGAACTTCCAGGGCGTGGGTCAACAGAGCGGGGGTGGGTTCGGAAATGACTGTCAATCAGTCTTTTTGGCTGTAACAGATGCAGAGCATGTGGATGATTTTCATTTTGGAGTAGTGTGGTTATAAACCAGACATTGAGGTTTCTTTTGTTTTGGAGATAAACTCACTCTGCACTCCTAGTTTATCTCTGTTTACCTGCTCTTTGCACCCTATGAATTTCAGCTGCTTTCAAGTCTATATTTCCTGTATAGTGATGAGTTAATTGGCTTGAATTTGCTTTGCCCTAATACAACAATTTTATTTAAAAATTTGCTGAACCCAAACTTTCTCCCCAAATGGCTGTAGTTGTATTGCAGTTATTTGTGAGCAAATAAACCACAAGCTCACTTGTAACCCTTTGTAAGGCTATAAAGAAGGTTATTTCATAATGGCTTGGGAAGTTAGGACACAGGTGTGGAGGACTTTTGCCAAGAAAAAAAAATGTACAGTGTGGGGAGGGGACCTTTTCATTCAAACTTTTCATATGACATATACACAAAACCCTTCAATTACTGGTTTGGGGGATGCCGTAAAGTTGTATGTGGTGTTTCAGAACCACCACAATTTTCAAAAACAGCACTAAAAGCACTTTACACTATTACTATAATTCCTCACACCCTCAAGTATCCACTTGAAGACCATGCCTTTTCTGACATTTTTTTGTTTACATGAAATAATTAGTATTTTTTGATAGACAGTTTCTTAGACCCCCCCAAACACTCTATATTTTTTTAAAGCAGAGGCACTAGAGAATAAATTGGTGGGTGTTGCAATGTTTTATGTCTCTTGGTATTTGCGCAGCGGTTTTTCAAACACATTTTTTTTTTTTTTTTTGAAAAATACATTTTTTGCATTTTAATGCACAAAACACAATATAATACCCAATTGTTTGGTAAAATGTAAAAGATGATATTACACCAAGTAGATAGATACCAAACATGTCACGCTTTAAAATTGCACACACCCATGAAACAGTGACAGACAATGTAAATTTTACTATCCATAGGTCCACAGCCTTTACAGGTTACCACTTTAGATTAACTGGTTCCGGACCGGCTCATGTACATTTACTGCTGCAGAGTGGCGCTGTAGTGCGAATTGCTGTCTATAAACGGCAGCTTGCTCAAGAATGGCTAGCGGGCGGGAGTGTAGCTGGGGGTCCAGCGGACTCGATGTCCGCCAGCTACCCGCGATTGCCTGGAAGAGAAGAAAAACTGGGAACTGCAAATGTAAACACGGTGGTTTCCCGTTCTGACAGGCGACATGTAAGAGATCTACTGATCCCTATCTCTGTGATCAGTTAGAACTCTTATGCCCCTGGCAGCCCAGCCCCCATACAGTTAGAACACACCTAGGGAACACAGTTAACCCCTAGATCGCTTCCTGCAGGTTAACCCCTTCACTGCCAATGACATATACACAGTAATTAGTGGATATTTACATTTCTGATCGCTGTATAAATGTCATTGGTCCCAAAAAAGTGTCAAAAATGTCCGACATGTCTGCTGCAATATCGCAGTACCGATAAAAATCGCAGATCGCCACCATTTCTAGTAAAAAAAAAAATAATAATAAAACCGCCATGAACTCTCATGGTTTGTAAATGCGGCAACTTTTGCAAAAACCAATCAATAAACGCTGATCGCAATTTTTTTTTACCACAAATATGAGGAAGAATATATATCGGCCAAAACTGATGAATAAATTATTTTTTTGTAATAGTAGTAGGAAACCCGAGGGTTTCTTTACCTGCGCAATGGAATGGTAATGTGAGGATGTATATGTGTGGAGCTGCTCGTATCACAGACAAGAAAGTAGTGTAAACGTAAGAACCAAAATTTAACTTATACCACGCTACCACATATAATACATAGTTATTATGTGCAAGACAGTACAAATACTAAAAATGCAAAAAACATCCAAAGGTAATTTTGTGCAAAATAGAAGAAAAGTGCAATAGTGCAAATAGTCTCTGTATAAGTCCACATAAATACGAGTATAGGGAGGAATCTCCTGCATACTCAGCATATCCCCATAATGATTTTCAATCTAATTACACTCAACAATATGGATACCCCTCTCGAGGGAAGGTACATCCTTTGGATTCCACCAGAGGTAAAGATCCTATAAAGAAGGGTAATCCAGGGAGATATTTCCAGAGGTTTCCTCACCGTACATATGAAAATAAGGACGAAATAAATATTATTAACAGATTTTATCCCCTCAGGGATTTGGATGCTGTCGGAGCGGGCAATAACCGTATTGATCCCTCACCCTCAGTTTCTAAATCGGAACCCCCCAGACCAGGAACATCTAATACCCTTGAGCACAATGGGGGGATGTCTCCGCAGGGAGAACCTGGCTCCATTCCAAGGTGGGGTTTTCACAGACCAGGACAGGGAAAGAAAAGACCAGTCGAACCAGAAGAGGGACCAGAGGGGGGAGGCGACTCCAAACTAAAAAGACAAAAGATGTAGTTGGGGCGGGTATTTTTAACTTGAGTTCCAAGACCCTTACGGAGTCTGAAATAAGATTACTGGATCAGTGTCTCAAATTCGCCCCACCAAGACCACTTAATAAGTTCGAAACATACATGGACGTACATAAGTTTGTGAGAAAGATTAGTATTAAGAGACATTTTTTAACCAACCCTATTAGTGAAAGTCATCCAGCATTCAAACGGTATAAGCATACTGGGTTAGCAAATGCATCTTTGTTCAACCCCCCAGGCTCTCTGCCCCCCTCAATTAAGGTCTTTAGGGAGGTGGTCCTGAGGGACCTTGAGTCCCTGGAAGCCCGTAAAGTTCGGCTTAACCAAGACCTCCAAGCAGGACTTGATTCCCTATGCAGCACTAAGGACTTGGTAATTAGACCAGCTGATAAGGGGGGGGGAATAGCTGTGTTAGATCGGACCCAATATATGGATGAAATGTATAGAATTATTGGAGACAGTTCCACTTATACACCCCTATCGGCAGACCCCAAGAATTCATATAAGAGGGATCTCAATAAATTAGTCCAAAGTGGACTACAAAGAGGCATGCTCACGAAAAAGGAAGCATGCTTTTTGGTACCTAGGGCCCCTAGAACGCCCGTAATGTATTATTTGCCCAAACTGCATAAGGACCCTATTTGCCCACCCGGGCGTCCCATAGTCAGTGACATCGACTCGGTTACTTCCCGGGTGGGCAAATATATAGATTTTTTCCTTCAACCATTGGTGAAATGCATGCCATCGTTTATCAAAGATTCCAGGCATGCTATCAATATTTTATCCGATTTCGCTCCCTCTAATAACAATGTTAGGAAAAATACCCTTTTGCCAGCATTCTGGGCGTTTCCGCGGTGGTGCGCGCGCTCCCGTGCGCGCCCGCGCGCTCCCGTGCGCGTTCGCGCGCTCCCGTGCGCACGCGCCGGAAACGGCGCCAAACGGCGCCTATTTAAACCCAGGGACTCCTGCATTGAACTGCTGCTCGTTCTACAGCGTTCCAGACCTGTGTGCCTCAGCTCCCTACCTGTTCCTGTGTTTCACCTGTTTCCATTTGACCCGGCTTGCCTTGACCTGTTGTCCGCTACCTGCATCGACCCCGGCTATCCACGACCATCCGCTTGTCTACTCCTCTGTACCTCTGCTGCCCGCCCGTTAACGAACCTTTGCCTGAACTTGACGATCCGCTTGCCTAACCCTTTTGTACCTCTCTGCCTGCACGTTGCCAACTCTGCTTGTACGACCATTCTCCTGCTTTGCACGACCCTCTGGAATCTCACTCCAAACATCTGTGACCATCCAGCCCTCGTGCCATCCCGCACTCTCGGGCCTCTGTCTACACTACCAGGGGTCCTTGAATCGGGTGCGCAAGAGCGGTTGTTCCCTGCACAAGACAGACTCCACCGTCAGGTACGTAACAAACACCCTGCTGGTAACAGCGGATGTCACTTCGCTCTATACTGTTATACCTCATGAGCTAGGGTTGTTTGTGGTTAAGCACTATCTGGAAAGGGACTCTGAACTACCACAAGAACAGATAGAATTCATAATGAAGCTACTAGAGTTCGCAGCCATCCATAATTATTTCTGGTTTGACCAGAGGTTCTATAGTCAAATCAAAGGTGTGGCAATGGGAGCGAAATATGCTCCCAGCCTAGCGAACTTGTTCATGGCCCTGTGGGAGGAGGACATCATCTATGCCCAACAGAGACCAGAGGTGGCCCTTTGGGCAAGATATATAGACGATGTCCTCCTCCTATGGGAGGGTGACCAGACCAGTTTGGATGCTTTTTTCCATTTTCTTAATAATAATAACAGGGGCATTGAACTAAAGTATGAAGCTCATCCAAAGAAGGTCAACTTTTTAGATTTAAGTATAGAGATAAAAAATGGTCAGTTTGTCACTTAAACCCATTTTAAGACTTCTGATCGCAACTCTTTCATACCTTTGAAGAGTTGCCACCACCCTCCTTGGCTTAAGGGGGTACCCAAGAACCAATATATGCGGCTTCGCCGGAACTGTAGTGAACTGGAAGTTTTTCGTGAGCAATCAAATATTTTGACCGAAAGGTTTCGGGAGAAGGGGTATGATCACCAATTTTTGTCCAATATACTAGAAGAAGTGTCCAATATGAATAGGGATGATCTCCTCAGAGAAAGACCGACCGGTGAAAGACAACTTAACTCTCCCCAAGTGCCGTTTATTACCTCTTATTCTTTTCAGGCCAAACAAGTAAAACAGCTAATTTCAAAACATTGGCACATCTTGAAGAGTGACAGGGTGTTGGCAAATAGTCTTCCAGATTGCCCTACTGTAGTGTATAGAGGGGCCCCCTCCTTGAGCAGTAAAGTGGCCCCTAATGTTTTCAATCCTCCTGTTCACAAACCAATGTTTTTTCAGAATATGACCGGGTTTTATAAATGCGGCAAGTGCAGAGTATGCACCTATAATAGCCTCGTGGGGAGAAAGTCTCATTCCTTCACATCTACGAAGACTTAAGCTCAATTTAGGATAAAACCATTTATCACTTGCACCACCAAGGCCGTAGTCTATCTGATACAGTGTCCATGCGGCCTGCAGTATGTGGGCCGGACCAAGCGACCACTGCAGGTGCGACTTAATGAACATATCTCTAATATCTTTAGGGGTTTTAAGAACCATCCTTTATCTAGGCATTACCAAGATTGCCATGATAGGGATCCTTCTAAAACCCTCTTTTTGGGGATTGATCATTTCATGCCCCATTGGAGGGGTGGATCCACAATTAGAGGCATCTCCAAGCTGGAGATGTCTTGGATATATAAAATCAAATCTTACACACCTCATGGCTTAAACGTGGATATCGACGTAAACGCCTTTATAGATAGTTCGTGATTCTGCATTTGATCAGAGGTCCGGTCTAATTTCATTCGGACAGAATATACTCACATGTGACTTTTTTCCATATGGGGTATATAATTTTGATTATTTTAGCTTTTTCGATCTTTGTCCTGTATTGGGCATATATCACCAGGCCATAAGCAAAGCCGCAGTTAGTTCTATAAGGTTTCTCTATATGGGGTATATATTATGCATGACACCACTGTTAACCACTGAGGTTTTCTTGCTATGGTTAAGTTTATATATTTTTTACTCAATATATTACATCATGTTTAATTGCTATCACTTATTCATTACTTGATCTAGATCGTGATGGATATTTTGATGCTTGTAAATGGTGTCTGAGACATAGGTGACCATATATGTGGTTTTTAGATCTTTCTTATCTATCAGCCCTTTGAGCTAATGACAAAGTTAAAATATTTTTTTTAGTCCAAGGTCTGTATACTTGGTAACCTTTTTTTATTTATATTATTTTTAATTTTGGCATCAACATATTAAGTTGCGGCAGTCTTGTGTCAAGACAAATTTTTACCAACTTTGGGCCAATGTGGGTTCTGCCACGATGCTGAATGTTTCCAATATTTAATATGGCCGATGGTGCCTTTAGTTCCCGTGATGTAACCAATCCGGCCGCGTAGGGACGTTCCTTCTATCTTTAGGGAAACGTTGGCAATATGTAAGATGGCCGCCTAAGCCACAGACTACTGGGCGGCTATTTGTTATATAAGGAGTGACTCAGCTGGCGCGCCTTATCCCCGGACGACGTCAATTCTGACGAAACGTACGTAGCGCTGACGTCACTTGTCTGTTCATGGTAGCCGGCTTACTACATGTTGTTTTACCGATACACGCTGCTCTACAATTTGCTTTTTGTGAGTACCTGCAATACTTTTAAGGAATAAATCTATTTACTGTACTTCACTATCTGGGGCTTTCTTTTGTTTTTCCCTAGTTATGAGGCACATCATCATATGATATTACGAATGTTTGGAGGAGTCACCCTCTAGTGGACGTACTATCCTAATACACCAGGTTTTGAAGCTGGTCTTGGAGTTTGGTGATTCCGTGCCTTCAAGGCTGAGAGACCAGGGAAACGAGTCATCTGGATAATCATTACATGCCTGGCTTCCAGCTAGGTCTGGTAAGTCTTTAATTCTTCTGGTGACGGATTCACAAATTCTGTTGAGCACCTGGTGTCTTGAGACTGAATTATTTACCTTGTCATTCCAAGGACGCTTTTTATATGTTTTATTTTTGTTTGATTTCACAAATATTTTGTCATTTTTTAGCGCGGCTTTATATTTATACATATTGTGTCTTCATTTCTTGCCGCTGCTCATTTTTAGGACTTAGCGCAGTTGTCATCTCCACATTGTTATAAGTCCACATATGTCGGCACTATAAACTAAATATTATTGATGAGCAAAAAAGGTCCAATCTAAAGTGTTCATAGAATAAACTTTATCCCAATGTGACTGAGAGCTGGATCTTCTGATTTCTGGACCAATCAAAGATGGCACATAAAGGCTACAGTCCTTCACTAAACACCCGGTGTCACTCCTTACACACCAGAAATATATGATCCCTATTACATGGATCAAACACGCTTGTCAGGGCCACTATCCACCAAAATGACCTCCGTCTACTCTGGATGAAAAAGAGCCGACCGACAGGCCTCAGAGAAGTGGATGACGGTGTGGAGAGAATAGAAAGGGGGACTAATGGTGAAGTACGTAAATACATTTATTAAAATACCAAGGTACTACAAAATAACAAATGGGATAAAACAATGAGACGGCAGGAGACGCTGAAAGCGCTCCTCCTGCGTTCCAACTGGGTGGAAATGGTGTGCTGGCACGCCATTAGTCACCCTTTCTATTCCTTGCATTCCATGCTGCTGCGTACCGGTTCATGCACTCATATATTCTGTATATCTATTGATAGCCATACATAGCCCAAAAGGCCCATGTATGCATTTTCTCATGCATTTAGGTTTCTTGCCATTTGGGTTTATGATGATACAATCTCCAACCCACCTTTTGACACCCACTTATCATCATCCTATGCATCTTTTGATCCAGATTGTCCTTGTCCCTCTGCGCACTGTTGGCTCCCACATCCGCCGGGGCAGACCTTATCCCACAAGTCGTGAGTGTGACGGCATCATGGGTAAGGGGGGTTTTCATGGGGTGATCAATGCACAAAAACAACACCATAATATGTTACATTACTCCTCATTGGTGATATGTGTTCATGCATAGCTGATATACTGTTATCTAATTTAATGTTTTATTGTTCATGGTTACAGTACGACATAGGCATCAAAATTAATTTTGCACACCCCTCTGTATAAAAGACTCCTGAGGAAGCGGTGATACATCAGTAGTCCGCGAAACATATCGAGTTTACAGAAAAGTGCATAAGTATCCATCACGATCATAAATTATACAGATGTTTGATCTCTGCCTCGTGTGCATTTTAGCTATCTATGTAAATGTGTTTTGTGTTTTTCCTTTTTAAAGACGATAGTTTGTAATAAAATTTATATTTTTAATAAACGATTTTGTACTTGATGTGTACGGTACCATCAAAGTCCACTGTTAGTGCATCCAGTAAGGGAAATTCTCCTTTTTTTTCCCCTTCTCGTCTTGTTACAATTTGTCTTTGGACGAAGGTACCATGGCTTATTTGGTATTTACTTACAGCACTTCTAATCATATGTATTATATGTGGTAGCGTGGTATAAGTTCAATTTTGGTTCACAAATTAGTTGTTTTTTTTGGATATGTATTATAGCAAAAAGTAAAAAATATTGTTTTTTTTTTTCAAAATTGTCGCTCTTTTTTTCTTAATAGTGGTAATCAGAAGTGACGCAGAGGGGATCAACTACCACCAAAAGAAAGCTCTATTTGTGGGGGGAAAAAAGGGCATTTTGTTTGGGTACAAAGTCGCACGAACGCGCAATTGTCAGTTAAAGTGATGTAGTGCCGAATCGCAAAAAATGCTCTGGTCCTAATGTGGGAAATCCTTCTGGTCCTTAAGTGGTTAACACAGGTCTAGTGCTAGAATTACTGCCCATGATCTGACATTTGCGGAGATAACTCACATGTGTGGGACGATTGCTGTTTACATGTGTGTGGGAGTCGGACTGATGCATTTGTTTGCATTTGCATGCTGGGACGCGGGGGGGGGGGTTATGCTTCAGATTATTTTTTTAAATTATTTATTTTGACATTTAGTTTTTTTTAATCACTTTTATTGTTAGCACAGGGAATATATGTATCCCCATTGACAGCAATAGGAAGTAACAGGTACTCTTTATGGAGAGATATGGGGTCTATTAGATCAGTGTGATCAAATGCTTTTCTTTTTAAAAATGGCTCTGTTTACACCTGGGGAAGATGGTTTCCTATACCATAGAGGTAAACAGAGCCATTCCGGTCTCTATTTGCCTTTATTATCAGCCAGTGGAAGTGCCAGCTGGTCGATCAGGTCTCCCTATGGGATGGGAGAGCCTGAAAAAGCCACGGAGGCCACGGGGGGGGGGGCATACCCTCCCGCTGCTTGTGAAAGCAATAGAGTGGCTAGTTAGCCACTAGGATTGCTTTTACAAGAGAACTGACTGTAGATTCGAAAAAAAAAAACAATACCTGGATGATGCCTGCAGCTTTTGATCCATGTATGGGCATGTTGGTTGTACAGAAGTTGATCTACTGATCAGGTTCTGTACAACCAGCTTGTCAGGCTTTTCCTTGGTACTGATCAGTGTTTTCTGACGGTGATGAAGTTTCCCACCAACAGAACACAATAGCACAGCTGGAGTGATTCCTCTATCCACCCCGAATGTGTGGATGGGGAAATTGGGTAATTTTTTCCATTTAACCTACTGTTTGAAATAAAATAAAAGATTACTGCCTAAGGGGGCATGCAAAAGACCCTGAGACCTCAGTCTTTCCCAACATCTACCCCATTTTCTCCAGTAGAACTATGCACCCACCAGGCTTTCTCCCAGTTACTGAAGCAGAAATGAAAGCTCCTCTGTAACCACATCCAATGTGGGTATGGCCAAGTTCCTGGCGCTGCAACTGTACCCACACCAAGGCAGTGAAAACTGTCAGTTACTGGTCTTCATAGCCCCACAGTGGTAGATACACAATCGTCCTTAATTTTGGATACTTTGCTAATAATATAACTATTATTTGGTTTTTTTATTATTATTTTCCCAGAAGGCTGACCCTCCCTTCCACAATTACGTGGCGTGAAACACCCACATGATCACAGTGTCAGTGCCAGGTAACGTATTACCACTTACACTTGGCCAAGCAAATAAAGGGACACTATTTATTGTTCACTACACACTGGATGAAAGTTCTGGTGAGAAACACTGCCAGCTACATTTTCTGAGAGTCACTGCCAGCTCTACCACCTATATACCCTCCTTTTCGTCCTCATCCTGAGAGTCCTTCCCAAGGATCTCCCTCAGATTTAAATTTTAATTTGTTAAACATCTGCTCTGTATTAAAGAGAAAATACAAAATACTTTTCCATGTTATTCATGGTGCTGTTTGTTAGTAGGGTATTGATAGAATTTGCTGGAAGCTTCTTGTATACAGCAATAAGCTTTACTTTCATGTAGAAATAGCAGAACAAGTCTTTACATCATGGAAACAGGAACAGGAACTGATCAACGAACAAGTGCACACTTAGATACAGAAGGTACATCCTGTTATATCATAGAATGCATGTACTATACTCTATAATCCTACAGCGCCACCTGCTGCATAGATAGGTATAATGCATATAGTATATATAGTAAGTTCATAAGCAACTTTGCTGTTGTACTTTTTCAACACCCCTTCTTAACAGCATGTGCTTTGTCAAATTATATTCAGCTTTGTCTGGATATAATTATAAGGTTCCTTTAACAAAGGCTTGGTGAGTGCATTAACAGTCATCTCCTCTGATGGGCAGTATTGAATGTCGATAACACCTTGCTCTTGATTGTCCCTCAGTAGGGGATACTTGACATCAATGTGTTTGGTCCTAGGATTGACCCTTTCTGATTGTGTAAGCTTTATAGATCCCTGGTTGTCTTCAAAAATGGGAATTGGTTTTGACATGTCTATCCCAATGTCCACAATAAGTTTACAAAGCCATAATGCTTCTTGACAAGCGTATGCTGCTGCAACATACTCAGCTTCAGTTGCAGATAGAGCAACAGTTGTTTGCTTATGATTAGACCAACTTATGGTTCCTCCCCCCATACTGAAAGATTAATCCACTTGTGGACTTGCGGTCTGTACAGTCCCCGGCCCAATCAGCATCCACATCCCCGACCAGTTTTGGATCTAACGTTGCAGGTAGCCATAACTTCATCTGAATTGTTCATTTGAGGTATTGCATCACTTTCTTGCCTGCGTTTCAGTCACACTGACAGGGAGCTGAAACTTTCCTGCATAGTATGCCCACTGCTGGGGCTATGTCTGGTCTTGTCACAGTGGCAACATATAGCAGCTTACCGATTGCTCTGCAATACATGTCATTGTTGGGTAGCAAGTTTTCTGCTGCATTGCTCTTTTGATAGCCTGGTTCCATAGGAGTTTTTACTTTCTCTCTAGTAAGCACTTCATTCACTTTCTCATTCCACATCCTTGCAAATTGCTTAAGACCGTAGATGTTCTTCTGAAGTTTATACACAAGGTTGTTTCCTTGCTCAAACCCTGGTGGTTGCTCCATCTAGGGATCTTCCTTAATGTCTCCATATAGGAAAGCAGTTTTAACGTCTAGATGATTTACTTGCATGTTTTTCTTCACCAAATTTCTGGGAGTAACCCTTGGCAACTAGTCTGGCTCTGTATTTGTGCATATTCCCTTCTGCGTCTGACTTTACTTTGAAAGTCCACTTACTTCCTATTGTTTTGCGGTTAGGAGAGAGCTCTGTGAGTGTCCAGGTTTTATTTTCTTGAAGTGACTTTAATTCTTCTTCTGTTGCCTTTCTGCATTTATGGCAGTTTTTCTATGTCTTCCCAGGGTGTTGGGTCAAGTATGCTGTGTGTTTTGACAGTGTATGGCAGCTTGTGGGGTGTTATCCCCTTTGTAGTCCAAATGGATCTTCTGACTTCAGGCAATTAAGCAGAATATAGTGGGGAACTTGATTTAGGTATTGTGAGTTCCACTTCTTTTTCTGATTCCTGTACAGTTTTGCTTTGATCAACCCTTTCTTCTGGCTTGCTTGGGATATTCACTTCACAGCTTTGAGGGATCTGTGTTTCTGGTGATGGGCTTTCATCAAAATAAACACTACGGCTTATTGTAATTTTGTCAGTCTTTGGGTGTAGGATTCTGTAACCCTTAGTCCGCTTGCTGTAGCCTACTAGAATGCCCTCTGTGGCTGTTTTCCAGCTTGATTCGCTTCTCACTTAAAATATAGGCATATGCTTAACATCCAAACACTCTGATGTGCCCTATGCTAGGCTTTGATCCAGGCCACATTTCAAATGGAGTACTTTTAATAGCTCTTGAGGATAGTCTCTTCTGTAGGTAGGTTGCAGTCATGACTGCTTCTCCCCAGTACTTGTGAGATAGGTTGGCATCCGACAACATGCACCTGGCCATTTCTATCAGCCCTCATACACACGGGCGTTTTTTAACGCCACATTTTTGGGCATTTTTTACAGCTCTCCATGTTATTTAAAGGCCCTCTAAAAAAGGTGACGTTTTTGAGCAGTAGAGGGCATCAGCATTAGTAAGCTGTAACTAGAACGCGGGACCAGCGCGTTCTGAAGCTGCAGCGTCATGGCAAAACGCTCAATAACGTGGCTTAACGTTGTATACACAGCGTTAAGCCTCATCAGGCTTTCTATTCAAAATCAATGGTTCCCTATGGGAGTCCATTGATTTGAATAGAAGTCGCACCAGAAGTTGGATCATGATGATCCGACTTGTGGCGTGACTTGTGTGCTAGGGATCTTGAAGGGGAACCCCACAAAAAATTTGCATGGGGTTCCCCCCTAAGAGCATACCAGGCTCTTCGATCTGGCATGGATTTTAAGAGGAACCCCCACGCCGAAAAAATGGCGTAGGGTTCCCCTCAAAATCCATACCAGACCCTTATCCGAGCACGCAGCCTGGCAGGCTAGGAAAGGGGGGGACGAGCGAGCAACCCCCCCTCCTGGACCGTACTAGGCCGCATGCCCTCAACATGGGGAGTATGGGTGCTTTGGGGCAGGGGGGCTCTGCGCCCCCACCCCAAAGCACCTTGTCCCCATGTTGATGGGGACAAGAGCCTCTTCCCGACAACCCTGGCCATTGGTTGTCGAGGTCTGCGGGCGGGGGCTTATCGGAATCTGGAAGCCCCCTTTAATAAGGGGGCCCCCAGATGCTGGCCCCCCACCCTATGTAAATGAGTATGGAGTACATCGTACCCCTACCCATTTACCTGCAAAAAAAAGTGTACAAAAAAAACACACTACACAACTTTTTAAAATATTTTATTAAATCAGCTCCGGCGTCTTCTTTCTTCGGCTCTTTTGCGGGGTCTTCTGAGGGGTCTTCTGTGGAGTTTCTGTCTTCTGAGGCATTTTCTGTCTTCTGCTCTTTTGCCGCTGTCTCCTTGGCTAGCTTCTCCCCCTTCTCCTTCATCTTCTTCTTCTCCTTCTTCTTCTCTTCTCTTCTGGAGATGTTGACTCGTCGCTCTCTTCCACTCAAAAGCCAGGTACGTGCGCGTGGCCCCGCCCCATGCCAATATAAGGCAACCGTGCAGCACGGACCTGGCTTTTTAGTGGAAGAGAGCGACGAGTCAACATCTCCAGAAGAAGGAGAAGAAGGAGAAGTGGGAGAAGCTAGCCGAGGAGACAGCAGCAAAAGAGCAGAAGACAGAAGACAGGAGATGCCTCAGAAGACAGAAACTCCACAGAAGACCCCGCAAAAGAGCAGAAGAAAGGAAAAGGGAGAAGACGCCAGAGCCGATTTAATAAAATATTTTAAAAATGTTGTGTAGTGTGTTTTTTTTGTACAATTTTTTTGCAGGTAAATGGGTAGGGGTATGATGTACCCCATACTCATTTACATGGGGGGTGGGGGGCGGCATCTGGGGGCCCCTTATTAAAGGGGGCTTCCAGATTCCGATAAGCCCCCACCCGCAGACCTCGACAACCAACGGCCAGGGTTGTCGGGAAGAGGCTCTTGTCCCCATCAACATGGGGACAAGGTGCTTTGGGGTGAGGGGCACAGATCCCCCCTGCCCCAAAGCACCCATACTCCCCATGTTGAGGGCATGCGGCCGGGTATGGTCCAGGAGGGGGGGGGTCGCTCGCTCATCCCCACCCCCTTTCCTGGCCTGCCAGGCTGCGTGCTCGGACAAGGGTCTGGTATGGATTCTGGGGGGGACCCTACGCCATTTTTTCGCCGTGGGGGTTCCTCTTAAAATCCATGCCAGATCGAAGAGCCTGGTATGCTCTTAGGGGGGAACCACACACAAATTTTTTGCGGGGGTTTCCCTTCAAGATCCCTAACACACAAGTCACGCCGGAAGTCGGATCATCATGATCCGACTTCTGGTGCGACTTCTACTCAAACCAGTTTTGAGGAATGGCTTATTATTGTGAATTGTGTATTCATCACCCTGGAATGTAACTGTGAGACCATTGTTTCAAGACTTTTAACTGATAGAAGGCTGCCTTCTAGTTCTGGAACATACAGCACTTTCTTTACAAGGATACTCTGCTTGCCTCCTTGTGGTGTAATGCAGTTCAGAAAGCCCTGGCCTTTACCTTCTGCAGTGATGCTTTCCCCATTTGCTAGGAAAACGTTGTCTTTTGCACTGTAACCAATGTTTGTGAAGAAGGTCTTATCGCTAGTCATGTGGCTTGTCGCTCCTGAGTCTATGAACCAGTCACGTGGCTTTCCGTTCTGTGTCACTTTAACCACTTGACAACTGGGCACTTAAACCCCCTTAACAACCAGACCAATTTTCAGCTTTCAGTGCTCTCACACTTTGAATGACAATTACTCAGTCATGCAACTGTGTCTTGCCTTTCGGTGCACTGACCAAGTATCTGAGTCCTCGCTGTTCGGTGTACTGATCGCTATTCTGGAAGAAGTGTTTGTAACCAATGTCACGTTTTCTGTTGCAAAAGGATCGTTTACCCCTTTCGTAGTGACGTCTTCCATTTCCGGTCCCGAAAGACTTGACGTAATGTGGTGTTCCTCCGTTCGTCTCATAGGAACATTTCTTTCACGACATACAAGGTCTTGATCTTCCGTCGGAAGATAGTCAATTTTCAGAACTTTGTTACCAGAGTGTCAATGTAAGGTCCCACTACTTATGTG
>BLSH010276114.1:28563-40110 GCA_018402905.1 Glandirana rugosa | reverse complement strand
GATGGTGGGGGGTGTGTTATGTCACCTAGGCAGCGCTGTGGGCATTGCACATCGCCCACAGCGCTGCAGCGTGTCCTCTCTCCCCCCTCTCTCCTCTCACACTGCACCGATCGGTGCGGAGAGGAGAGAGAAGCCGGCGGAAGCGCCGGCTTGTTTACATGTGATCGCGCCGTCATTTGACGGCGCGATCACGTGATGAAAGGCCGCGCACAGCGGCCATTCATCACGATCCGTGATCAGTCGGGTCCCCCGGACCCGACGGTCACGGATGTTCCCGTGTGCGCGCCCCAGGGGGCGCGCGGGAACCGCGATTCTGGGAGGACGTCAATAGACGTCCTCCCAGAATTAAGCAACCGCTCTGTAGACGTCATTTGTCTATAGAGCGGTTGTTAAGAGGTTAAAGGTGCCACTCCATGAAGTGTCTGCAGTTTCCTTTGTGGCTGCTTTGACTCTTTCTTTTGTGGATAGCTTTAGCTTTCACTGCTTGGCTTTCCAGATAGAACAGTCCTTTTACAGTGAAAACATGCTCTGCTTTCTTTGTTGTGCTTTGTGCCCTTGTACATTTTAAGAGCTCTGTCCTCATGATGCCTGTTTTCTTTCCTTCTGCCATATTCATAGATTCATTCCCTTTGAGTTATTCTAACATTAGTTCCTGCTTGGGTCTGGTTTCTAAAGCGTTAAAGAGGGCACTCTATGTCTCTGGAAGGCTGCAGAGGAGCAGGGCAACAATATGGCTATCTTTGATGTCCTCTCCGATGGCCCGTAGCTGCTCTATGATCTCTAAGAGCTTTTATGTGGTTACACATTTGCTGGCCTTCTTCTAGTCTTATCTTATATAGTTTCCTTAGAAAAAACGGCTTGCTGTTGAGGCTTGAACGCTCATGCAGTTTTTGTAATGAAGTCCACATACCTTTGGCCTTTTCTCTGTTCTTATATGGATAAGCTAGTCATCTTCCACTAGTAAGCTTATAATTGCTTTTGCCTGCCTATCTTTCCTGTCCCAGTCCTCCATCTCTCCATTTGTGGAGAGATGGAGGACTGCAAAGCATTTATAGCTTAAATTTCCACAGCTGGTAATTGGCATTGTTCAGCTTTGCAATTGCAAACTTCACATCTGAACCACTTGCCATCTTTCAGTAGCTTGTATACAGTATTCACTGACTCACTATACTCACTGAGTACTCTTTCCAGTGACTCTAGGTGCTGCTGGGTGCCTGCTGGGTGCTTAACCTGTTAGCAGGGTATTGATATAATGCGCTGAAAGCTTCTTGTATACAGCAATATGCTTTACTTTCATGGAGAAATAGCAGAACATGTCTTTACATCATGGAGACAGGAACAGGAACTGATGAACAAACAAGTGCACACTTAGATACAGAAGGTACACCCTGTTATATCATATAATGCATGTACTATACTCTATAATACTACAGCCCCAACTGCTGCATAGATATGTATAATACATACAGTATATATAGTCAGTTTATAAGCAACTTTGCTGTTGTACTTTTCCAACACTGTTTAATGAAGCAATGATGCTGCCAACTACCAACATACAGTAGTTACTTCTTGGCACATCTCCTCATTTCCTTAGCTGAAAAGTTTTGGACAGCTAAAAAAGTGACTGGAGTTCTAAATTATTAAGGAAGACAGCTGCCTGTGCCCTTTGTCTGCACATTTAAACTATTGCTGCCAAACTGTGGTGCCACTGGCCAATCTTTACCCTCCAAAACCTAATTGCTGTAGCTCTAATTGTTTTTTAATAAAGACCCTTCCCTTATGTCTCCACTTTAGACCTGTTTGTGCAGCAGGGCCAGTGCTTGCATTAGGCAGCACAGGCAGTTGCCTTAGGGTGCCAGGATAAGAGGGGCCCTAAAGTTGAATCTGCCGCCACTTGGGGATTGAGGGGGTGAGTACCACTGTTAATTCTAGCAAATTCTTAGATAATATGAGGCAACCCAAGATATACACAAGTAAATATTTGCCAAAAAGTTCTTGTCATAAGGGAAAGGATTTTAAAAGAAGTCAATAATAGTCCCTAGTGAAAAAACAAATAAAATAGTCCTTAAATAACTGACTGCGGCTTGCTGCTGTTACCATCTCCGCTTAGCGTGTGGACGATCCCTACTGAGACGTTTTTGTACTTATAAGTGCTATCTGTTTGGAACAATGTGAGTGTGCAGTTGGCTATTTTATTAAAGTGAATTTTAATACTGCACTTAGTGGCGCCCCCGTGTGTTCCCTGCTGGTACCACCGCGTTTTGCTGGAGGATGGGGATGGATGGGCAGCAGGGCTCCCTGTCCTCCCACACTGTCTTGTAGTCTCACACCCCACCAGGTGTCCTCGGCTGGCCCCTCTATCTTGCCCCATAGAGAGAAGCTATGTCCAGTGTCCTCTCAGCCAGAGTCCTGGGACCCCTGGAGTGACCTCCATCCCTCCCTATTAAAGAGTAATATTTATTCATGATGCACAGTACATGATATCTATTATTTCTTTGATAAAATGATATACTAGTATACATTTATGAAGTTATTGTTTGTAAATTGTTATATAGTGTAGCATATGCGTATGGTGCTTGGTGCATTCTCTTTGATGGCCTTGTTCCTCACCTCCTGACTCCACCCTGTGGTTGCCGTGTTTGCTCTGTCTGGTTGAATTTTATTAGTCTTCTGAATTGCTCATGGGGCAGACCATGTGTGCTTACTGAACTGTGAGTCGCGCGAAGGGCATAATGAGTCTCACGTGATGGGCGATGATCCATCTCTGCTATGTTCTTATTCAATCTGTGTTGTTTGCCACCTCTAATGATGCTGTTACAGGGATACACATAAGAGCACATGTAGGCAGTTGTCGCAGGGCCTGCTGTTATTATGAGAGAGAGGTAATGGTAATGTACAGTGGAAGTATCCATATCCAGTACATGGACACACTGTACTGTATAGGTGGTCATTTTTTTGTCCCTATTTTGGATGATATGACTCTTTCAATATCATATACTAGTGTGTAGCACTGTCCCCATAGGACTTGCTGTGTGTTGACTTCTTAGGCCTCCCTCTGATTACCTGCAGACAGTTGCTAGGGGTTTTAACATATCCCTCCTTACTCCCACTTGCTGGTTACTAAAAAAAAAAACAGTCCAGGGTACTTGGGTTTTTTTGATATTTATTGTGGAACTTGGAAGGGAGAAGGTAATAGTGGGATACTGTCAGGAACCATGAATCAGACAGAGGTGCAGTAAAAATCACACTCTTTAATAAAAATGGTAAAATAGAACAAACAGAGCAACAAACAGTCAACACATAGCCAAAGTTCGGTAGCCAGAGCAGATGGTTGGAGCAAGCCAGCAAACAGGGATCCAGAGATCAGCAAGGTCAAACAAACAGCATGCAGGGTCAGGAGCCAGAAGGGAAGTCAGCCGAGCAGAGTCTTTAATCCAGAAACCAGAAGGAACCTCAAACAGTTAAAAGTCTTTCACAGCAAAACACAGCAGAGATTTATCCAGAGATGTTGACCAGGCGAAGGCGTCTGCGATCTGATCCTGGCAGTTTATATAGCTAGGAGAGCTGGCTAACGAGCAGGATATGGACATCAGGTGAGACAGAGTAGAAGCTGAGACTGGCAATTAGCCCTCAGCTGAGCAACTTGCGCTGAGAAGGGAGGGCTGAGCCCAGCCCTGACAGTACCTCCTACTCAATGGACCCCCCCTCAGGAAGCCACCAGATTTTAGGGTAAAACATCTATGGAAAGCACGAAGGAGAACAGGAGCATGTACGTCCGAGGATGAGACCCAGAAACGCTCCTCCGGACTGTACCCTTTCCAATGAATCAGGTACTGTATGTGCCCACAGAACCTATGGGAGTCAATGATAGATTATATTTCATACTCCTCTTGGTTCTCAACCTGAACAGGATGGGGACGTAGTACAGAGGTGGTGAAGCAGTTGCATACCAAAGGTTTTAACAAGGAGACATGGAATACATTAGAAATTTGCATATTAGAAGGCAGGTCTAAAGTGTAAGCCACTGGATTGATCTTGCGGAGAATACGGAAAGGTCCAATAAACCATAGTGCCAGCTTCAGTGAGGGAACACGGAGTCAGAGGTTGCGAGAAGACAGCCAGACCCTCTCCCCAACTTGGTAAGAAGGCACAGGTAGGCGTCTGCGGTCAGCTTGGAGACTGTACCTATCATTGGCATGTCACAAAGACTCCTGGACCTGTACCCAAGTGGAACAAAGACCACAGAGATGCTCCTCTAATGCAGGAATTCTCTGAGGAACAAATGAGTCAGGCAACATGGCTGGTTGGAAACCATAATTCGCCATAAACGGAGACAATCGGGAAGCAATATTGACGGCACTATTGTGAGCAAACTCCACCCAAGGTAACAGGTCAGACCAGTTGTTATGGTGGTCAGAAATATAGCAACGTAAAAACTGTTTCATGGGCTGGTTGGCTCGTTATGTGGCCCCATTGGGCCGTAGGTGATACGCAGGAGAGAAGGAAAGCTGCATTCACAACTGTGCACAAAAGGCTCGCCAAAACCTGGACACAAGCTGGCTACCCCTATCCGAGACGATCACCTTGGGAAGCCCATGTTAGCGAAAGATCTCCCGAGCAAAAATGGATGCCAGTTCCTTGGAGTGCGCAACTTCTTAAGTAGAATACAATGTGACATCTTTGAGAATTAGTCAACCACCATAAGGATAACTGTGTTACCCTGAGAGTTAGTAACTCCACAATAAAATCCATAGACAGGTGGGTCCAAGGCCGCTCTCCATTGGGTATGGGTTGTAGAAGACCCACTGGAAGATGTCGTGATGTTTTGTTCTGAGCACACACGGAACAGGTTGCTAGGAAGCGGATACATCAGCGTAGAGACTAGGCCACCAGAACTGTTGGGAAATAGTCTAAATGAGTTGATTCTTCCCTGGGTGACCAGCAGCCTTGGGAGAATAGTAAGTCTGGAGCACAGCAGTACGGAGACTTTCAGAGACAAAGCAGTGGTCACAAGGTTTCTCAGGAGGAGCATGGATCTAAGCAGCAAGGATCTTGTCTCCCAAAGGTGAAGTGAGACTGGTACGAACTGTAGCCAGAATACGATCAGGAAGTATCACAGGAACAGGATCCGACTCCATCTTGGAAGCGGAGGAAAACTGTCGCAACTATGCATTGGCCCTTACATTCTTAGTATCTGGCAAGAATGAGACTATGTAATTGAAGCTTGACAAGAACAGAGCCCATCGCATCCTCCTGGGGGAGAGGCATTTAGCCTCAGACCAGAATGTGAGATTCTTGTGGCCAGTCAAAATTAACAGTGGTACCCTCGAGGAGATGCCTCCATTCTTTAAGGACTAAAATGATTGCTAACAACTCTCTGTCCTCAATCTCATAATTGCATTCCACAGGAGACAACTTCTTGGAAAAAAGAGGAGTGGAACGCACGCCATTACTGTCATCGGCTGGATATTTTTATGCTACATGCCTGTGTCCTAGTGTCATCTTGTAAGTAGGATTTTATCTTTTTGCGCAATAAACACCTACTTTATACAGTACACACTATGGTTTCTCTTATATTTATTTTTTCAGTGCCCTCGGATATACAGTATACAACGGCAGTGAGAAGAATTACACACTTGCAATTTTTGTATCGACCGGGATCTGGAGCCCCCACCAGAATTCAGTCTTTCTGACCCACTGACTGAAAAGCAGCGGGTCCATATTTTCTGGTGAGTGTGGGCACAAAGGGGGTCACCGATCACTGTGTGTCACCTTACTGCACTCTGAAGTTTTCTTGAGCACAGATCTGCACTTAATTTGGAGCACGAAGTCACTTTGTATATGGACCCTATTTCAATTATATAGTAATTTCTGGGATGGCGCTGTTTCTTTACTAAATACACTATGGCAGGATTCACCTGAGCACAGCTGCCCCCAGGTGTCATTTGTTTTTGTGTATGTGATTTATTGATTTATTCACATTCATAAAGTGTTTTTATTTATATTGTTGTGTTTTAAAGTTTCAAATGTTTTGTAATTGCACATTATCACGTATGCACACACTGATTTAGTATTGGTTCAAAGGGAAGGCGCTGAGTCACATACATCAGTTCTTGGAAAAGTAGCCAAAAGGATGCATAGTGCTCTCGGAGGTGGGACAGAGGGGCACCAACTCCAGTCTCAGAAGCATCAACCTCAAGGATGAAGGGTAACGTAGGATCAGGATGTGCCAACACAGGCCCAGAAACAAACGCAGCCTTGAGAGTTTCAAATGCCTTAATGGACTCCAATTCTGTGGGTTACCGCCCTTTTTGGTCATATCAGTCAGGGGTTTGACCAGAGACAAGAAGTTATGAGTAAACTTCTGATAATAATTGGCAAAGCCAAGAAAACGTTGTAGTGGTCATAAACCCACGGGTCGGGGCCACTGTAGAACTGCTGATAGCTTCTCTGGGTCCATCAAAAAACCAGCAGTGGAAATGACATAACCCAGGAATTTAACCTGTTCACGATTGAACTTGCACTTCTCCAATTTACAATACAGGTTATTATCTCTCAGCTTCTGAAGCACAAGGCAGACATCTGTGTGGTGGCTCTCTAGAGACTTGGAATATATGAGGATATCACCGAGATAAACCACCACATATTGCTGCAACAAATCTCGAAGGACATCATTGATGAACTCCTGAAAGACTGTCGGAGCATTGCAAAGAGGTATTCATAATGGTCTCCTTGATCTTTACGAGATTGTATGTGTCAGCAACTGGTGTGACCAGAGATGTGTGAACTGCACAGAGAATACCAGACACAATGTAAAGTGAATAAGATGATTAATTAAGGAGATAAGTAAATGGTGATCTAAACGCACATCTAATATAACAAACAGTGTAAACAACCAAAGCAACAGAAATAGTGAAACTGCTTAAACGGGTATAGGGAAATGTCCAAACCGTAAACTTAAGCCAGGCCAGGGTCATGCGGGAGATCAATCAGAGGGAGCAGGACAAGACTGGAACAGGAACGGACACCGGGGGACGCTAGGGAGAGATCAGGCTGAAGACAGGGGTCCAGGAACAGGTACAGGGTTCAGGGCTTCAGGAATCCGGATACAGGTTACAGAGGCACAAGGAAACGAACACCAAGGCACTGAGCATATGGTAGACAGGGTTTATATATTCTTCCTGTAACAAGCATCAGGTGGTGACTTCTGAGCCTCTGATTACTGGGAGACACCCACTGGTGGACACTGGAACTGCGGCCCATGGACTCAGGAGCCACAGTGCCATCAGCAGGTGAGACTTTTACTGACACCCGCTGGTGGATACTGGAACTGCAGCCCATGGATCCCTGAGCCACAGCACCAACAGCTGGAGAGACTTTTCCTGACAGTACCCCCCCTCTAAGGAGGGGCCTCAGGATGCTCCAAACAGCCGTAGCGGATCTAGTCCATAAGAAAAAGTCCTTTGCTACATAAGTCCACCGAAGCAGTTCCTTGAAAACTGAAGAAGTCCTGGGTTTCCAGCAAGATGCCCCACTGCCAAGATCCATTGGAAGGTAAGGTGTCCCCCCACCTGGATCATGCAACTGGCTGAGTGTCCCACTCCCGGGTCAGACAACTGGCTGGGTGTCCTGCTGGCCGGATTTCCTGGGATGTAGCACATTCGCCACTTCGAGTCCCTCAAAACAGTAAATACCCCAACACTGGGGTCACACGGGTTACCTTCAAATTTAGCCCTGGAGTCATGTGACAGTACTGGAATACAGACACCAATGTGTCCTGCCATGACTGAATAGCTTGCCTGGTCTCCAGGACTTGCACTGCACATCAAAAACCCATTAAGCCTCTCTGAGGCACTGGTTACCCAACCTGGGTCCCCTAGTACACCCGGAGCTGTGGCAGTCGCTACCAGATCATGGCAAGGCACAGATCATACTCCGCCATTCCCTAGGAGCTTACCAGGGCCATGAAGGCAAATGCAGCTATCAGTCATCAATGTTATGTCTAGACCACCAGGCTCGGGCACCATAGGAGTAACCCACTGCCAGAGGGACAACCCATATAAGGCACATGAAGGTTCAGAGCTTTCCGACCCATTAACAGGTGGACACTCAGCCTTTACACAACCATCCAACTGATCAGGCTGGTCAGCGGGCAGAGGCACATCAGACTGGACAGCGGGCACCGGATCATCAGACTGGACAGCGGGCACCGCATTGTCAGACTGGACAGCGGGTACTGGATCATCAGACTGGACAGCGCGCATGGGATCATCAGACTGGACAGCGGGCACCGGATCATCAGACTGGTCAGTGGGCACTGGATCATCAGGCTGGACAGCGGGCACCGGGACATCAGGCTGGACAGTGGGCACCGGGACAACAGGCTGGACAGCGGGCATCAGATCATCAGACTCAACAGCAGGCACTGGATCATCAGACTGGACAGCGGGCACCGGATCATCAGACTGGACAGCGGGCACCGGATCATCAGACTGGACAGCGGGCACTGGATCATCACACTGGACAGCGGGCACAGGATCATCAGACTGGACAGCAAACACCGGATCATCAGACTGGACAGCAGGCACTGGATCATCACACTGGACAGCGGGCACTGGATTGTCAAAATGGACAGCGGGCACCGGATCATCAGACTGGACAGCAGGCACCGGATCGTCAGACTGGACAGCGGGCACTGGATCATCACACTGGACAGCGGACACCGGATCATCAGATTGGACAGCGGGCACTGGATCATCAAACTGGTCAGCGGGCACCAGATCATCAGACTGGTCAGCAGACACCGGATCATCAGACTAATTAGCGGGCACCGGATCATCAGGCTGGTCAGCAGGCACCGGATTATCAGACTGGACAGCGGGCACTGGATCATCAGGCTGGACAACGGGCACCGGATCATCAGGCTGGGCAGCGGGCACCGGATCATCAGACTGGTCAGTAGACACTGGATCATCAGACTGGACAGCGGGCACAGGATCATCAGACTGGACGGTGGACACCGGATCATCGGACTGGACAGTGGGCACGGATCAGCAAACTGGACAGCGGGCACAGGATCAGCATGCGGGACAGCGGGCACAGGATCAGCAGGCTGGACAGTGGGCACAAGATCAGCAAGCTGGACAGCAGGCACAGGATGAGCAGGCTGGACAGTGGGCATGGGATCAGTAGGCTGGACAGCGGGCACAGGATCAGCAGGCTGGACAGCGGGCACAGGATCAACAGGCTGAGCAGCAGGCACAAGATCAGCAGGCTGGACAGTGGGCACAAGATCAGCAGGCTAGACAGCAGGCACAAGATCAGCAGGCTGGACAGCGGGCACAGGATCAGCAGACTGGACAGTGGGCACAGGATCAGCAGGCTGGACAGTGGGCGCAGGATTGGCAGGCTGGACAGCGGGCACAGGATCAGTAGGCTGGACAGCGGGCCCAGGATCAGCAGGCTGGACAGCGGGCACAGGATCAGCAGGCCAAACCTTATCAGTGATTGTGGATGCAGACTGGAGCAGATCAGTTGGTGTGGAAGCAGACTGGAACAGATCGGTTGGTGTAGAGGCAGATTGAAACAGATCGGCTGGTGCTGAGGCAGTCTGGAGCAGATTGGTTGGTGTGGAGGTAGACTGGGGTACATTGGCCGGCGTGGAGGCAGTATTGGATACAGGCTGGATAGTGCGGGTTGGGAAAAACTTCAGTTTCTTCTTAGGTTTTACCACTGGAGTTCTGTAAGTGACTGCAGGGCTGTAAGTAGGCAGTGCAGCTGATGGAAGAGTATGGCTGGAGTATGGTAAAAAAGAGGGAGCAGTCAATAAGGGGGACTTTTTGTGGAATTGTTGCAGGCAGCAGAGAAGAGGTAGGCGGGTTAAAGGAAGGGTAGGTGTAGCAGGTGGAAACGGGGTGCTGATATTTGGTTGGTAGCAGAGTATATTGGGCTGTGACTGTGGTTGCTGTAGTTGAAGGAGAGAGAGAACTCGGAGCAGGTAGGTCTCTGGTGGCAGGAATGGGTTGGTGCAAGCTGACTGGGGCTGAATACAATATATCTGACCATGCCTGTAGTAAAGGTTGAACAAAATTTGGTCTACATGCGGCCTGTCTGACAAGAGCCTGCCTGCACTGCGTTAATGCACTCCAATAACACCTGTTGAGTGTAACCAGTGATACAATGTAAAGCGAATAAGATGATTTATTAGGGAGATAAGTAAATGGTGATCTAAACGCACATCTAATATAACAAACAGTGTAAACAACCAAAGCAACAGAAATAGTGAAACTGCTTAAACAGGTATAGGGAAATGTCCAAACCGTAAATTTAAGCCAGGCCAGGGTCATGCACAGGAGATCAATCAGAGGGAGCAGGGAGCAGGACAAGAGAGGAATGGGAACGGATACCGGGGGACGCTGGGGAGAGATTAGGCTGCAGACAGGGGTCCAGGAACAGGTACAGGGTTCAGGGCTTCAGGAATCCGGATACAGGTTACAGAGGCACAAGGAGATGAACACCAAGGCACTGAGCATATGGTAGACAGGGTTTATATATTCTTCCTGTAACGAGCATCAGGTGGTGACTTCTGAGCCTCTGATTACTGGGAGACACTCGTTGGTGGACCCTGGAACTGCGGCCCATGCACTCAGGAGCCACAATGCCATCAGCAGGTGAGCCTTTTACTGACATCCACTGGTGGATACTGGAACTGCAGCCCATGGATCCCTGAGCCACAGCACCACCAGCTGGAGAGACTTTTCCTGGCAGTATGCCCCTCTCAGATCAAGCTTCATGAGAACCGTTGCTCCCATGAGGCAGTCAAATAACTCCGTAATCAACAGAATTGGATAAGCATTCTAAATCATGAAGCGATTGAGACCCCTATAATCGATACAAGGTCTCAGCTCGCCACTCTTCTTTTTCACAAAAAAGAAGCCAGCACCAGCAGGAGACAAAGACTCGAGAAAGTCCATCTGCAACATACCCCTCCATGGCTTTATCCTCTGAGACAGACAAAGGGTAAACCCGGCCATGAGGGGGTATGGCACCAGGTTGAATGTCAATTGGGCAATCAAAGGACCGGTATGGAGGCAAACTACCGGCTTGACCTTTATCAAAGACATCGCTTTTCGCAATTTGCGGTACTCCTCCGGCAGAGTGGAGAGTGAGGAGGTACACAAGACCTTTGCCACTTTCTGAAAACATGTCTTACTGCATTGTGGCAACCAGGAAAGAACCTCAGCACGAAGCCAATCAAAAGAGGGGTTGTGCCTGAGTAACCAAGGATAACCAATAACCACTGGAAAGTGAGGAGATGAAATTACTTGGAATTGGATTATCTCATGGTGAAGAGCCCCTACGGCCATTGTACCATGCAGGGTTTTTATGGCTTATTGAGAGATGTCACTTTGTGAGTATTCACTTGTAAACCTTTTTAAACGTTCATTAAATGTCTCTGGTATTGCTCTAGGTGTATTTTTCCAAATGTTCACTTATGAGTGTTTCACTGTAGAGAGTTATTCGGTATTTTTGGGACGTACCATGTTA
>BLSH010276080.1:638700-650600 GCA_018402905.1 Glandirana rugosa | reverse complement strand
TATGTTATGTTAAGGGGTTCTGTTTCCTTAGTTCCAGTAATTCCTAGTGGAGTTTCTCTCTCCAGTGCGTCGTTGACACACGTTAGTTAAACAATAACTGGATAACTTTAAATATGAGTGTGCTTTGCACAAATGAAAACTGAGGAGGGTGAAGGAGGTCCACGTCCCACAGTGCTACCCCTGAGCGACACGGGGTAGCATGCGATTAGACATGGACCCTCAACCCTCTTCCTTGACAAGTATTCTCTCCTATACTGATCTCTACTCGCTTGAAGATCTTCAGGCCCAAGACGACCAAGCCGGCTTGGGTCCGGGACAAAGTTTGGGTTCTGTCCGGACCCGAACCCGGACTTTGTCCCGAAGTTCGGCCGAACCAGCAGAACCCGGACTTCTAGAAGTTCGCTCATCTCTAGTCATATCCTCTCTTATGAACAGTTCCTTCTCCCAACTCCCAGGTACAGATTAGCGTACGATGGGGCACAGCGAGTCCCCATCGTGACACCCTGCACCTGGAGGAAGTGGGAGGAGTCAAAAGTAAACACGTTTCGTGTGAGTATAAATTTCAATAGGTCAATAACAAATTGATTGCACACAGTTGCTGCGTGACCTCTCTCTTTGAGGTGATCCTTAATGACCTTGATTCCTTTGTCTTGGGGAATTGTATTGTATAGACAAAAACAAAGAATGGTATCGCCCTATCTCTAAAACTGTTATAGACAACTTTATCAACGAATATCGCCATATCATAGATATACATGGAGGTTTTTGAATATTGAGGAACCCAAGATTCCCACCTTTTACGCTCTACCTAATGTTTATAAATCCTTAACAAATCCCCCCCGGCCGTCCAATAGTTTCTGGATGTGCCGGACTAACTAAGAATGCCAGTCTCTTAGTGGACAATTATCTATATCCCCACGTCACTGCTTTGTTTTCATACGTGAAAGATACCATTGATATGCTTAAACTAATTGAAGGGGTTCAGCTCCCCAGGGGGACTTGGTTGGTAGCCCTCAACATTGAGAGTCTATACAATACAATTCCCCATGACAAAGAAATCAAGGTCATTAAGGATCACCTCAAAGAGGGAGGTCTCTGTCCGTGAAGGTTGAAACCTTGGATTTTCTCTTCCACGGTAACTAATCCCTTTGCTTCTTTTTTTCATTTCTGTCACAATGATTAACTATTTTTTAACTGTCCAGTCTATTGAGCTCTACTATGGGAACAGCGAACCGGGCCATTTTTGGGCCATAATTGGGCCCTCTGTTTTGTGATGTATGTTTTTGTTACTTTATGCTGGGAATGTTATAGTAATATATGTTTACTTGGGAGGTGCTAAGGTAATTTGGCACATCAGGGTGACGTATACTCCTTGAGATATATTGGAGGTTAACCTTTTTCCTCCCTACCATTAATCTCAATTTAACCTTGTGGTGGTGAATTCCCTGGGTTATATATATAAAAAACACATATAAACATTTGCATAAATGCATACTAGCACAACGATAACAGCCCATGTGTATACATATACCCCCTATTTTTCTCCTTTTTTCTTCTTTTTATTTCAGATATATACATTTTTTCCCCCTACTTGGGATCGTTACCCTCTGTCTGGGGCTCCCTCCCTTGTTGCGGGGTCCTTGTGGTGGTTCTGCTGGCCTTCTCGCCCATTAGAGGTTGACCTTGGGGGTGGTTTCCAATTTGGTGTCCCCTCCAGGGCCCCCCTTCGCCTGTTTTATAATTGGAAGGTGGCTCTCTTGGTGTGGCACATGTGCTCAACTCTGAAGTGTATGGTAAGTGGCCTCCCATCTATGTTTTCTCCACCCATGACTCTGTACATCGCAATAATGATTTGTAATACCTGTGATATATTTTTTAGAGCAGGTACTCTGGGCATCTTTGATTGCCCCTGAAGAAGGGCAACTGTCCTGGAACATGTTGGGTGCATGCTCAAGAAGACACCAGCTCTACGCTATAACTACAGGATGCTAACTTGAATTTTGATTATGATCTGCTATTCTGGTGCCACATTGTTCTTTTAGGAATGTATGCATGTAATGCTTTTTTACATTTTGTTAAAAAATAAATTTGATATGTTTTTATCAAAATAATGTTTTGATTTATGTACTGCCATTAAAAGTCCCATTTATGTAATAGGGGAGTACACTTTTTTCAATTGACTATTGGGATGTTGGTAGACCTTTTTGATATGGTTGGTTGCTCATGTTACTATTTTTCAACACTTGTGCAGTAGATCACACCATTGTTGTTGCAATCTATGTTTGAAGCGTATCAAGCACGGCCAGAACAGCAGTCACTTGGGCACCACATACTTGAAAAGACATATGATGACCTGCCGTGCAGTCCATTGGCAACAGCACCTTAAAGACCCACATCATAAAACAAGGCAGACTTCTCTTTACTCCTCATCCGTGACCTCAACCCCTATTATACCTGCAGTCCTCTCAAAAGCCTGCACTGAGAGGAATGAAGGTTTATCAATGGGCGCCACAAGTACTTGTAGCCAATCTGCTAGCAGTACACCACCAGTTGATGTCAGCAGGCAAATTTCCCTACCCCAGTTGCTGAATCATAAAAAAAATACTGTCCACATGCTCAGCTTCTACATTCTAGCTTGGCCAAATTGCTAGTACTACAACTGCTGCCTTTTCAGCTTGTAGACTCTGCCCCCCTTTGAACTTGTGGAATGTGCTGTACCACAGTGACAGGTTCCCAAAATAAATTTATTTTCATGTAAGGCCATTCCATCTCTCCACTGTCATGTGGAAGGCAATGTTTTGGCCTCCTTGGACAGGGTGGTCAGCAACAAGGTTCATATTACTGACTCATGGTCCAGCAGGCATGATCAGGGACGTTACCTTTCCTTCATGGCACACTGGGGAACTCTGCTGGCAGCTGGGAAGGTTGCAGGACAGGGTTCTGTGTTGGAGTTAGTTCTGCCACCATGCCTCCAAAAAAGTGGTGGTGATTCTGCCACATCTGCTTCCTCCATCCCCTCCTTTTCTTCTTCCTCCGTGGCCTATTCTGCAGAAGTGTCCTCTGAACCAGCAGTGCTCTCTAAGCATTCACGGGGCTATGCAAACCATCAGGCTAAAAGATGCCATGCGGTGCTTCAGTTGGTCTGTCTAGGGGACAGGAGCCACACTGGGGCAGAGATTCTGTCAGCTCTGCAGGGCAGGCTCAGAGGTGGTTGACACCATGGCAGCTTGAGCCAGGAATGGTTGTATGTGACAATGGCACCAACCTTCTCTCATCCCTCCTACAGGGACAGTTCACACATGTTCCATGCTTGGCACACATCCTGAATTTGGTGGTGCAGCTTACCAAATATTCTGAGGCAGGCCTGAAAAGTCTGTGGTCATTTCCGCCAGTCATACAATGCCAGTGCTCAGATGACTGACATTCAGCGGTAATTCAACCTGGCCACCAACCACCCCGTTTGTGACATGCCCACCAGGTGGAACTCAACATTGGCAATGCTGCAGGCATAGCAAAGGGCCATCAATTAGTACCTGTGTGAGTATGGCCCCACGACAGGCTCAGGGGAGCTTGGCTTCTTTTCGCCATGCCAGTGGTGACTGATCAAGGATGCATGCACTGTCCTGTCACCATTTGAGAAGGCCACAAGGATGGTGAGCAGCATCAGTGACACTGTCCCTCTAGTCTTCCTGCTGGAGCACACGCTTCATGGAATCATGGACAGGGCACTTGAGGCAGAACAGTGGGAGGAAGAGGAGGGCTTTCTTTCCTCTCAAGGCCCCCTTTATGCAGATAGCATTTTTGCAGGAGCTCCAAACACACAGGATGAAG
Source organism: Glandirana rugosa (assembly GCA_018402905.1). NCBI lineage: Eukaryota > Metazoa > Chordata > Amphibia > Anura > Ranidae > Glandirana > Glandirana rugosa. The sequence goes on along the minus strand of BLSH010276080.1, from coordinate 646,769 downwards.
AGGAGGAGGATTGTGTCAGCATAGATGTAGAGGATAACATGCAGCAGTCTTCAAGGGATGGTTTTCAGTCCAAGTGAGGAGGTAGTTCCTGACAATGTCATCCTAAGTGACCCAGGGGACTCTCATGCCTCCTCAAACTTATACTGCATGTCCTCCCTGATTCTGCAAAGCCTGCGAAAAGACCCAAGGGTTTGTGGTATCAAGGAGAGGGGTCATTACTGGCTGGCAACCCTTCTTGATCCATGTTACAAGGGTAAAGTTGCAGAGCTCACCCTGCCTTTGCAGAGGGAGCAGAGGATGAAACATCTTCAGGACACCTTGAAGAAACGTTTGTACAATGCCTTTCCAGACCCTGGGATGTTACCATTTCCTGGTGCTGGTCAAAGTGTATCTGAGGCTTCCTTGGGTCAGAGGAAGAGCAGTGGCGAAGGTGACCGGCTGACCGATGCCTTTAAACAATTCTTCAGTCCTCAGCGCCCAGGGCTGATAGGTTCAAGCAACCATCGGCAGTGTCTACATTATATGGTGCAGGAATATCTAGTGACAAGAGTGGACTTGGAAACCTTTCCAACTGAGCATCCACTGAGTTACTGGGTCTTGAGGATGGACCACTGGCTGGAACTTGCTGAATATGTAATTGAGCTACTGGCCTGTCCTGCATCCAGCGTGCCTTTTGAACAGACATTCAGTGCTGCTGGAGGGTTCGTAACAGATCAAAGAGTGCGCCTGTCCACAGTCTCACATTTATAAAAATGAATCATTCCTGGATCAGCAGCTTTCAAGCCCCTGATGCTGATGCAACTGACTGAATTTGCTAGGGATCTGGGATCCCTTGAAGATTGCCTATGCTGCCTATCCTATTCTTCCTGAATCCTGATGAAGCTAGGGCACCGCTAACACTCAAGGCCCAATTGTTCTGCACCTGTTTGCCTGGGGCATGTCATTACAATTTTTAAAATAAATTACAACAGCAGGGCCCGTTCCTGCACCCAACAAGAGTAATTGTGAGGGGTTCCAGTGTTCTGGCACCGCCAACACTCAAGGCCCAATTGTTCTCCACCTGTTTACCTGGGGCATGTCATTACAATTTTTAAAATAAATTACAACAGCAGGGCCCATTCCTGCACCCAATAAAAGTAATTGTGAGGTTACAGTGTTCTGGCACCACCAACACCCAAGTATCAGGAAAGGTTTCACCTGCTGGTGGTGCTGTAGCTCCCAGATCTATGAGCTGCAGTTCCAGTGTCCACCAGCGGGTGTCTCTCTTTGCCGTTTGTGGTAAAATGCATCCGGAGGAGGTTATTTATTTTTCTCTGCTGGTGACAGAGGATAATGAATACTGCCAGCAGACATTGAAAGTTTGGACCAGTGACCAGCTATTAGAATGTATCCGTCTTGCTTATTTCCTAGTTGATCAGGGCAGTATGTTGTTTGAAGATGTTCATCCTTTGATTCAGGTTTGTGCGGAGTTAGCTTTGTCCAGTACTCCTAAATGAAGTGATGATTTTTTCCTCCACTTCAGTATGACTCAGGTAGAATCTCTGGTGTGGTTATTAGAGGATGACTTGGCTTACTTCTTTGATTATTATTCAGCATGCTCTCAACAGGTGTTAGTGGAATGTATTAACACACTGCAGCCTCTTGTCAGACAGGTCGCATGTAAACTGAATTTTGTTCAACCTTTACTACAGGCATGGTCAGATATGTTGCATTCAGCACCAGTCAGCTTGCACCAACCTATTCCTGCTGCCAGAGACCTGCCTGCTCAAAGGTCTCTCTCTCTCCATCACCTACAGCAACCACAGTCACAGCCCAATATACCCTGCTATCAATCAAGTATTAGTACCCTGTTTCCACCTGCTGCACCTACCCTGCCTTTAACCCATCTGCCTCTTCTCCGCTGCCTGGAAACAATCCCACAAAAATCTCCCTTAGCAACTGTTCCCTCTTTCTTACCATACTCCAGCTATTCTATTCCATTTGATGCTCCCCCTACTTACAGCCATGCAGTCACTTACCGAACTTCAGTGGTTAAACCTAAGAAGAAATGGAAGTTTTTGCCAACCCACACAATCCTTACACTATCCAATCCTGCCTCCACACCAGCTGATCTGTTCCAGTCTGCCTCCACACCAGCCAATCTGCTCCAGTCTGCTTCCACACCAACCAATCTGCTCCGATCTGCTTCTACACCAGCCAATCTACTCCAGTCTGCCTCCACACCAGCCAATCTGTTCCAGTCTGTTTCTACACCAGCCGATCTGTTCCAGTATGCCTCCACTCCAGCCAATCTACTCCAGTCTGCCTCTACACCAGCCGATCTGTTCCAGTCTGCTTCTACACCAGTCAATCTGTTTCAGTATGCCTCCACTCCAGCCAATCTACTCAAATCTGCCTCCACACCAGCCAATTTGCTCCAGTCTGTCCCCACACCGGCCGATCTGCTCCAGTCTTCCTCCACACCAGCCAATCTGCTCCAGTCTACCTCCACTGTTGCCAATAGGGTTTAGCCTGCTTCTGACAGACCTGAACATGCTACTCAGCCTGCTGATCCTGTGCCCACTGTCTAGTCAGCTGATCATGTACCCGATGTCCAGCCTGCTGATCCTGTGCCCGCTGTCCAGCCTGCTGATTCTGTACCCACTGTCCAGTCTGCTGATCCTGTGTCCACTATCCAGCCTGATGATCCTGTGCCTGTTGTCCAGCCTACTGACCCTATGCCCTCTGTCCAGCCTGCTGATCCTGTGCCCAATGTCTAGCCTGCTGATCCGTTGCCCGCTGCCCAGCCTGCTGATCTGGTGCCCACTGCCCAGCCTGCTCTTCCGGTGCCCGCTGTCCAGCCTGCTGGTCCTGTGCCCGCTATCCAGCCTGCTGATCATGTTCCTGCTGTCCAGCCTGCTGATCCTGTGCCCACTGTCCAGCCTGTTGACCCTGTGCCCGCTGTCCAGTCTACTGATCTGGTGGCTGTTGCCCAGCCTGATGATCTGGTGCCCACTGCCCAGCCTGCTGTTCCAGTGCCTGCTGTTCTGGTGCCCACTGTCCAGCCTGCTGATCCTGTGCCTGCTGTCCATCATGGTGATATTGTGCCTGCTGATCCTGTGCCCACTGTCCAGCCTGCTTATCCTGTGCCTGCTGTCCAGCCTGCTGAGTCTGTGCCCGCTGTCCAGCCTGCTGATCCTGTGCCTGCTGCCCAGCCTGCTGATCTGGTGCCGGCTGCCCAGCCTGCTTTTCCGGTGCCTGTTGTTCTGGTGCCCGCTGTCCAGCCTGCTGATCCTGTGCCCACTGTCATGCCTACTGATCCGGTGGCTATTGCCCAGCCTGATGATCCAGTTCCTGATTCCCAACCTGCTGTTCCGGTGCCTGCTGTTTTGGTGCTACCTGTCGAGCTTACTGTTACGGTGCCCACTGTCCAGCCTAATGACCCTATGCCTGTTCATCTGGTGACTACTGATCCGGTGCCTGCTGCTCAGCCTGCTGATCCAGTGCCCACTACCAAGCCTGAAGGTTCCTTGCCTATTGTCCAGCCCAATGATCCAGTTCCTGATACCCAGCCTGATGATCCGGTTCCTGATGCCCAGCCTAATCCGGTTCCTGATGTCCAGCCTGCTGTCCTGGAGCCCACTGTCCAGCCTGCTGTCCCAGTGCCCGTTGCCCATCCTGTCGGGTAACCAGTGCCTTGGGGAAACCTAGATGGGCGTTGAAGTGTGGAACAAGTCCTGGAGATCAGGCAAGCTACATGATTGTAACCAGACATTCCAGTGTAAGAGTTTTGGTGTTGTCACATGACCCCAGGGCTAAGTTTGCAAATGACCCATGGTACCCCATCGTTGGGATGTCTACTGTTGTGAGGGATCAAAGGTTCTATGCCCCTAAGAATGGGGCCGACAGGATACCTAGCTGGTTGCCTAGCCCCAGCGATGGGGTACCTAGCCAGTTACCAGACCCAGGCGGAGGAACACCTAGCTTCTTTTTGGATCCCAGCAGTAAGGCTTCTTATTTGGAACCCAGCAGTCCTTGGGCTTATGAGACATTTTCTTTCAGGACTCTTTCAGCTATGGCTGGTTGGAGCCTCCGGAGGTCGCTCCTTTGAGGGGGATACTGTCAGGAAAGGTTTCACCTGCTGGTGGCGCTGTAGCTCCCAGATCTATGGGCTGCAGTTCGAATGTCCACCAGCGGGTGTCTCTCGGCAGTCAGGAGCTGACATTATCCCCTGCAATCAGGCATCACCTGATGATGATTGCAGGAGGTATATTTAAACCTGGGGAATGCTGTTTTAGTTTGCCTTGGTATTTTCTCCTTGTGACCCTGACCTGTGTTCCTGAAGCCTGTTTCCCATCTCTTGTTCCTGGACTCTGACCCTGATCATGCAGCCTCATCCCTTCCTACCTGCTTAGTCCATCTCCTGGTTCCCTTTCCCTGACCTGTCTTGTTCCCAGCTCCCCACTGCTTGATCTCCTGTGTATGACCCTGGCTTGGTATGATTATGATTTGGTTATTCCTTACTCTGTACATATTTGATTTAGTCTGTATTTTATTGTATGTTCACTGGTTGTATTTTACTATTTACCATATTGTAGGTGCGTTTTCTTTGTTATTTATTTATCTTATAATAAATCATATTATTTACACTTTACCTGCGTTTTGTACACTGTGTTGCAGTCCACACATTTCTGGTCACACTGGTCCCTGACACCAAAACCCAATTTTTCTGCACCTGTTTGCCTAGGGCAATGACAATTTTTAAAATAAATTACAACAGCAGGGCTCGTTCCTGCACCCAACAAGAGTAACTCTGAGGGGTACAGTGTTCTGCCACCACCAACACTCAAGGCCCAATTTTTCTGCACCTGTTTGACTGGGGCATATCATTACAATTTTGTAGAGCGCAGTCCCTGTAATGTAATACAGTTCAGACTATATGGTGCAGTCAGTGTAGTATATATAACACAGTGTATTGAAGTGGCTAAGAGGAACCCAATGACAGAATTAGGAAAAAAAAAACAGCATGGAGTCCCCCCAAAATTCATACCAGACCCTTTGGGTCTGGTATGGATTTTAAGGGGAACCCCATGCCAAATCTTTTAAAACATGGCATGGTGGGTCCCCCCAAAATCCATATCAGACCCTTACCTGAGCATGCAGCCTGGTAGACAAGAGGAGGGGAACAAGCAAGTGCCCCCCTCCCCAAACCGTACCAGGCCATATGCCCTCAACATGATGAGGGTGTTTTGGGGTCCCCCCAAAGCACCTTGTCCCCATGTTGATCGGCACAAGGTCCTCTTCCCCACAACCCTGGCTGGTGGTTGTGGGGGTCTACGGGTGGGGGGCTTATCAGAATCTGGAAACCCCCTTTAATAAGGGGGCCCCTAGATCCCGCCCCCCATGTGAATGAATATGCAGTACATTGTAGCTCTACCCATTCACCAAAAAAGGAGTGTAGTGTTACAAAAAACAGTAGACAGTTTTTGACAAATTCTTCAATAAAAATGTCTTCTTCTTCTTCTTTCTTCCTCCGGTCTTCCTCCATCTTCTTCCCCACTTCTTCTTCTGGTCTTCTGCTTCTTCTTTCAGTCTCCCTCCGCTTCTTCCTTCCTCTCGTTTTCTTCTTCTTCTTCTTTCTCCTCCACCACTCCCGTTACTGTGCCATCCAGAGGGGACTCTCAAAATGGGCTGTCTTCAGTTTTACAGTTATTTTATAGGTAAGGGCGGGGCCACCCAGTGACATAACCGAGTGACCTGGCCCCCTTCTGATTGTAAGCTCTAATGAGCAGGGCCCTCTGATTCCTCCTGTATAGAATTGTCTGCCCTCATATTTTAAAGTGCTGCACAAACTGTTGGCGCCATATAAATCCTGTATAATAATAATGATAATAATAATAATAGGAGACTCTGTGGGGTTGATTTGCTAAAGGGAAATAGCCTTTGAACTTTGCAAAGTGCCGTTGCACTCTGCAAGAGCAGTTGCTCCAGATCTTAATAAATGAGCAGAAGCTCTACTGACTTCCATCATCCAATCAAGTAAATATGCTGTTTTTTTTACATTTTTCTTTTACTTGTTTCGGTATTCTTTGCAAAGTGAAGCTTTACCTCATTCACTAAGCTCTAGAGTGCACAGTCCATTTGCCTTTAGTAAATCAATCCCTGTATGGGATTAATTTATCAATCCCCTGGTATACTTTGGAGCCATCTGTGGACAGGCAGCGCCCCCCTCCCTGGTGTGACATGCGATTGCCGGCGGGGTGCCTTTCTGTCTGGGGTGAGGGAGCACTTTTCAGAGCTCAATGAGTAGAACATATTGATGATATACATATATATGATTGTTATCATTGTGATTTGTTGTAATACTTGATACATATTTTGATTTCATAATCTTTCCTTTTTGTGTAAACATTAGATATTCAATATGTGGCCTGCTAAGTTCCTGATGAAGCATTACTTAGGGGAAACATGTAGGATGCAAACCACCGGACAGTGCCACCACTTTTGAAATGTACTCCATCAATGCAAGAATTTGTACATATATTACAATTGTATCCAGATTGTGCTATTGTGCACTTTTAACTTGTATCAATAAAATCTTTCTTTTTATGTACCTTTTGTTTACTCTCTAATTTGATAGGCACCATAATAATCCCACTCCAATTATCCTACCCCATCCCCTTCCCCTTTTCCCCTCTTTCAACAAGTAACTCAAATACGGGATGAGGTGCCAGATGATTATAGTGTCACCATACCACTTTGTCTGAACTTTCAAGGAACATTGATGATTGATTGAGGAACATGATTTAATTCACACCATTTGGATATGTGTGTGCTGACACTTTAATTCTCTCAAATTTTGATCAATTGCTTTATTATTTGTTCATTTGCAATAATTGTTGCTGGCTTTATGTGTATTGAGTGATACATTAACTATTCATGTTGTTTAATTTTGATTTAAGTAATATTTTAATACTCGGATCACTATGGCTGACTTTTGGGGGGAGGCTTGGGACACCCTTATGCTTAAGACACATAAATCACAGGATGACATAGAAATCACTGAAGTAGAACTTTCAAAATACTTGAAAAGAAGGTACGTTTATATTGGTACAAAATATATTTTGAAAAATATTCTAACAATTCAGTGATTCCTTGGGGTTTAAGGATCCAAATTTCTCTTCCGTTCACTGACAGACGTAGCATTCTTATGACACATGGGGCTATGCTCATCCTACTAGGAGTAGCCTAGGCAAAACAAACAAAAGTGTAGGTTGGCCCCTCCCAGGGGGCTGTCCTCACCTTAGCATATAATCCCCCTGCTCTGTACAGCACCTCAGTTTTTATTTGCCTAGTGCAAGGAGTAGACCTGGTTCCCTATGGGAGCAGCGGTCTCCTAAAGATTCAACTAAGGAAGACTGCTATCAAGAAGCTGGCTGGTGGTATAGAGGATATCTCGAATCCTAATCTTTCCCCAGTCCGGCCAACACTAAGCGAACCCCCTTAGGGGGGCCCACCGCATAGCGCCCGTTCCGTGCGGGCAGCCAGTGGCTAAAACCCACTAGAGCCCAGTGACTGGTTCACCTGTCCAGTGGCCTGGCCAGCAGCATGCCTTCTTGCGGGGAGGTAGGTCTGCTCCGGGTGGCTACCCGCTGTGCCCGTCGGATTGGTGAGTGAACCCCTCTTCCGCCCTAGAGGCATGGAGAGTGGGCACCTGGGCAGCTCTGTGGTAGTCAGCCGGTGGGGATCTGTTAGAGGCCTTCCCCCCACTCCCCCTCCCCCCTCAATCCCCCGCAGGCACCTTTGCACTAACCGTTCGAATCTGCATCGACCGTCCGGAGCAATGTGTTAGGTGGGTCATCGCCATTGGATTTTGGAGCACCGCTCGTTCGTGGCCGACCACACGTGTGTAATGGCAGCATCCATTGTTTGAGATACGACAGGTTCGTTTTTGGCCTTCTTCGGGTGTGGGCAAAAATTCCTGAAGGACGTGTTCCTGACGTCAAGAGGGTTAGCTGGTGACCTCCGGCGGTCTCTCGTCCGACCTTTGGTGTACCAAGAGTTTGTTACCTACGACGGTAATGTGTGCA